>OX578214.1:4195065-4737357 GCA_951216915.1 Tetheella fluctuosa
CCAAGCGCCCGGTCACTACCGTAGGGTTTGTTTGTAACAACCGATGTACGTCGATGTTTCTATTAAATACAACAATCTAACAGTTTCATCAAGTATGTTCAAAAAGATAGTGTACCTACTGAATTTGTATTGTATTATGAATTGATTCGTATCTACATAGTAACTTGTATTTAGCAGGAATGTATAGTCAGTAATAATAGTTTCATAGCTAATGCCGCTTACAAAAGCCTCTACACAATTGGCATAGTTCGCGGTAACAGCTGCTCGCATATACGGTGTGTTCTAACAATGATATTGTAACTTTAATATTTATTGCACTTGATCAACCTAGGGCAAGTCGTGCAGCAATTGTTCTGGAGTCCACAATGAGCACCTACTTTAACTATGAAAAGTCGAATTTCATGCATAAATTAAATTCGAAAGCTACAATCTACGTCAAGTCTTTAAACAAGCAGAACTTAATTAACTTGACGCCATTGTGCCCCAGCACGTAAAGTGCATAATTAAACCCTTCACGAAAACGCTTCGGTTAATATGTTTAAGCGCCGGTATTGCTTTAGGAGACCTAAACTCTCCTATGAGAATAAACAGGGAGTGGAGGCGCGCGCTGGACGAGGCTCGCCGCACAAATGAATTAGTGGTGTTGTGTTGTGACCCCCCCGGGCCTCGGGCCGGCCGGTGGTCGTAGGAAGGGGGCATGTTGCGATTAAAATATAATTAGGCGCTCGGCAATTGTTTCGCCATCGAGCCAGGTGGCGCGGCTCAGTCGGCTAGGTAAATTAAATAGCCGTATAGGGTTTCCAATTACGTGCGCCCGGTGGCCGCGGAAAACACGCTTATTGCCTAATAATAGAACGGGGGAACGATATGAGGATCTTGTGGAGCTGATTAATTATTTCACGCCCCGCACCCGTTGCTTGGGTTAAAAATTGTACCGGATACCGTTAGCGTGTAATTGATAGAGTCGGCCCGATACCGTGCGGCTGCGGGTGTAACGCGATATTAATTACCTGCTATCAGTAAGACAACGCGACGTACCTAATAAATCACGTTCACCTAGAACGTATCTACTTTCAGCATTAATGAATTCAAACGGGCCGCGATAGTTGCGTACCTAATTACGGGCGGACGGAGCTGTCTAATTTATCACTGTCGGATTATGAATTAGGAATGGCGTAAATTAAACATGTATAATATTTGTGGAGGCGACGTATTGCCTCAAAGCATGGTATCCACTTATTGTCGTGGTTGGTGCGTCGGTCGTTGTATAACAAAACAATTACGTAGTGTAGTACTACGCTGGAAACTTATACAACTGTTTCAAACTACACACGTGTAGACACTGCCCTATTCCCGTAGGATTCAAGCGAATCACGAAGCGATTCAACAATAAACTTAACAAAGTCTCGTTGAATACTTATTGGTATATAAACAATGATGTAAATGAAACTTGAGACAGCTCGAGTTTTTCGCATCAAGTGGGTCTAATTATATCGTCATGTGATGGATGTTTAAAATTATACAGTTTCATATTTACTAATGATAGAAGCAGTGGAGGTAAAAGGTGCAATTTGCCTAGGTCACAGACGTGGCCAAGCTCGAGGTCGGCGGAGGCGAATGCGCGACCCTAAAGGTCACATACTGCGCTCGGTAATTGCCGATATACAATATCAACCACAAGGTGGAAAATAAGCTTAATTCATTTAAAATGTAATACGTTTTTATTTCATTACATTTTATACATATACATATTTGTACAAATGGAGTATGACCACTTTATTAATAAAGTAGGGTGCCATTTTGTTCAATAGTAATATATGGGTTATTTAGTTTATATAAACAACTAGCTTACACCTCGCGCGGTTTCACCCGCGTTTCCGACGGATATGTTTTCCTGGGATAAAAAGTGGTTTATAGCCTTCCTCGATAAATGGGCTGGCTATACAACACTAAAATAATTTTTCAAATCGAATAGTAGTTCCTGAGATTAAGCGCGTTCGACCAAACAAACTCTTCAGCTTTAAGTATAATATTAGTATCGATGTAGTTAACTTTGCAGAAGATGATTTTAATAAATTAGTACTAAGTAGAGCCAAAGGGTTAGCGAATGAGACGCGCGTCCTAAAACGACATATAAAATAAAAAAGAACAAATATTTCATGAAATTAATTGGCGATATACCTACTCTGTTATTAAACACTCATCCCTGTTAGAGGATAATCTATGTATATACGCACATTCAATTTATTATCGTATATTGAATAGAAAACGCCTCTACGCGCACAATGGCCCATCGGCATTCCATTAACTAGTAGAGCAAACACCGGGACGCGTCCGGGCACTAACTCAATACAAAACGAATCCTAGCGAGCGATACCCGCACATTCGGGACATTCCTATTCGATTGTAACAACACTAACGACTGTTTATATTGGCGGCGGGTTCGTCCCGATCCGTGCGACAATCGGCCCCGGCCGGACCGACTTTCGCGAGACAATGCAAGACTGTGTCTAAATAATTTAATAGTCGTAGGCGGCGTCGCGTGGAGCGGTTGGCAAATAGTCGGCAAACGTTTCAATAAACCAATATCGGTATCATTGATGCGAGCAGCTGCTTATGGGTTTCGATCGCTTCCTTTAAAGGCTACATCGTCCCTAACAATTTGTAAACCCTAACATGTTCCGTCTATTAATCAATCATTTTAGCTAGTTTTACCTCAGCCTATCCTAACTAATATTCTTAATGTTATTAATAATTTTAAAATAAAGAATAATGATTGAATTTAAGTTGCAAATAATTGCCGTAAAGGCGAACTTTTAAATACCCTCAGATAGTTACCAGAATAGTCCTTTGTAAACTTATAGTTCTAGATGAGCACCGTTTCTATAGAAACGGCTTTTGTGGGTAATATTATTAAATATTGGGTAAATAATCACTGAGCAAGAAATGAAAGAATTTGTCTAATAAGAACGTGCCGTGAACATAAATAGAGAAGCGCGCAGTGAAAGATATGGCAAGGTAAGATATAAGTGATAGTGAGCGTTTGGCTCGGGCGGGCGGTAATAAATTAGGGCGGGCGGCGGGCGAGGGCGGTCGGCGGCGTCGCGTGCGCTTTGGCCGTTTGTCGCGTCGCGTGCGCGCGCGCTCATTGCTTATTCATGCGGCCGGGGCACGCACACCCTGACGCGTAAGGCGCAAAACATATCCACTTGACGCACATCTAAAATTCATGGTGTTTGATTACTTTTATGAAATCCATAGATACATGGTAAGTGAAAATAGGTTAATATACATTCAGTAAATTTACAAAATAATCAAGATGCCACCTATCTTGATGTACCTAAGTACTTTGTTTGGTTTATGATTTTTTATAGCATTAGGTACCTATGTGTAATTTTTAATATAAAAAAACACATTCTGATTAAGTAAATTACAACGCAATTTCAAAACGCAAGTATCTCTGTAATATCTGAATGTTCTCTAGTTACTGGTAAGGCGTGTATTGCGCCTAATAAAGCTCCCAGTAGCAGCCAGTGCGTCGCACACACATTCCGAATGCTCGATGACCGCACATTAATCATCATTCACGTCGTCGCCGATAAACGTTTATCTCCCCGTCAACGCTCGAATTATTGCGGCTGAAGGTGGACGAGTAATGTCTTCATACGATCATCATCTTACTTGTTTGTTTATTAATACGTCCATTATCTTCAGTTATTCTTCAGTAAATTATGTTTCAACGCACGTATATTGCGAGTATACGTGTATGTTTGTGTTGAACTATTCGTTCGTTTTTACAGGCAAATCAATTTTCTTATTGGGATATATTTTCCATGGAAGTAATTCGATTTCGTCTATGACTTTGACTTGCCTGCATGGCGATTCACTCGTAAAGTAACAATAATGTAATACTTACCAAAAGTAAACTTTAAAGAAATAAGTGTGTACGTCAAAGGATTTCGCATAATTCTCGATAACGAGCGTTCGAGCCGCTCTCCTACTTCAAAGCCAGCGTTTCAGTTACAGTTTATTATTAATAAAATTTGGTCGGGTTGTCGGCGGGCGCGGGTTCGGGCGGCTGTAACGAGCGTGGTCCGCGCTCGTTATCGGCAGCTCCGGCCGGCCAGCGCCGCGGAAAATTCGCCCGAAACTGACGCGCGTGAAAATTTAATGAACGGCCGGACGCTAGTTAACTAAAAGGTAAAGTGCACCCCCTTGACGTGTTCGGTAAATATTAATAGTGAGTGTGCTAGCGTGAGCCATTAAAAATGCACGAGTCCGCGGACACGGTGCCCCGTCGTCGGCCGTGGCAACCCGCGTTCATTAGCCTCTTTACATATGGTCCCTCCTCAAATTAGCCCCCTTCGCCTTAAGTCACTCCATATGTTTCCAGCAACGGCTCTCAATTATCCGCTACAACACACATCTATTTCCGCTAGCGAGCTTCGCTATCGAATTTGTACAATAAAACGCGACATACAATACCGAACTTCGTCCGGTTCCGTGCTCTGCATGGCCTGCGAACACTTCTCGAGAACAAGTTTTAGTATCTGAGCCATTTTAAAACTCTTACGGACGCTATTAAGGAAAATAGAAACTGTCTAGCTGGAACGTTGAGTCAAGGAATTATGTCGGCGTCCGGAATGATCTAAGTTTGACTTTTATGTCGATTTCGTCTGCGATAATAGCGGCTGTGCGCCGTCCGTGCAAAGTATTCGGGAGTAGCGAGATTTGCGAGGTGTCTTACTTATTAGGAGACGGAACAGGAGCGCGAGCGGGAGCCTGGTCGCCTCTCAGCTGAGTCAAGGCGATATCTGTTACGTAGTAATGAGGATCGTTAATTATGTATCTCTAGGTGCTTTAGCTTTTCAATTCGGAACGGTTCAGTGTCGCGAGCTCTTGCGAACGAGGTCAAGGGTTCGCGACTTTCAACCCTGAGGGGCTGCCAAATTAATGAGGCACTCCTTTGTAATAAAGAAATAACAAGAATTGTGCACGCAGACCCGGCCCCACCGACTTCGATGTCATTAAAGGCGTCGCGAAGTCTTGAAGCGAGTCGTTACAGCGCCTCGTCTAAACAACTGAGTTTTCATCAACATTCCAAAATATACATTAAATACCTTGGGAATGAGATGATTGTGAAATGCAGTAACAACTTCAATTTACGGTAGTGCAACGCACTACAAGTGCACTACTAATTAGGTACTGAAAAGAAAATAAGCATAATAAGTGACCATTAACATTGTATTAGGTTAATCATTAACCTTGGCTTTAAGCAGTAATATGATAGCTTGAATACTTATTCAAATTGGAAAACATATTAAAATATTTAAAGCTATCTCTGCAATAACAAAAAGATTTTCTGCGAATCAAAATACAGATTCGGCGAGAAAGTTTCGTAGCATTTTAAAATCAAATAATTTCTACCGCAAGACACGACCGAACAATATTGTGACGGTTCATATTAGTAGAACAGACAGGGTAGATTAGAGCTGGGCCGCTGCCCGAGCCAGGGTCCCGGCGGCCTGCGGGCACGGGTTTCTAAGTCCCGGCATGGTCCCGGCTAATTGGATGAGCCGCTAGGGCAGCCCAATTAGCAGCACCGTTGTGATTCATTTTAATCGGGCGCCCTTATCAGTGCAACACTCCGCGGTTACACAGCTTCAAGTTTTCATATTATCTAAAGAGATTTTCTCTTGGAAATTTTAATTAAAAGTGTTAGTGAATTAGAGCGAATCATCAATGGAATATAGCAATATCATTAATAATACATAAATCTTTGTTTAGAAATATGAATATTTATAAAAATATCCTTTTAGTAGTTCTTGTCAAACAATCCATAAGCACAGTCATTATTTTTATTATTTTGAGAAATAATGTATAAAATCCTATAGGATATATTCCGCCTCAATGTTACAATCGACTGCGAATGACCGACCTATTCTATCAGTAACGCAGTCAGTAGGTCTGTAGGTCGATGGGTTTGTGGTAAACTATATGTGTAGGTAACATTCACATAGTAGAACACGGGGGTTTGCTGCTATAACCTATGGGTTTTCTTTTGTTGATGGGATCGTATTGTCAAAATGTGGTAGGTAGTTGTATTTCAATGTACGCTTATATTAAAAATAGGTCATATTTTGCATATAAGAAGTAATCAAAGAAGAAACTACTGCTTCGTTTATTGGAATAGATATATATAACAAAAATATTTTTTAAGGAAGATATACTTAGGCAAATTTTTATTTTGGGTAGGTGGGCCAAACTGCGGCGAACAGCTAGTGTAGGACTTATAAAATGTGAAGTAGGGTATTTGCCTGTATTCAATATAAATTATCCAACAGTAACCAATGTATAAAACATCTAAAAAAAATGGGAAACCACGATTAAAATGAAAATGAAAAAGATATATTATGATTTTTAATGACCAATCTAACCATAAAGAGTATGCTATATAATTATGACGTCACATGCTTGTATTTCATACAAAACTCCTTATAAACCTATCGTTTTGACATTTCATATTGATCCGGTAGATACTATGAATCAAATCGTGACATGACTAACCTGCAATACCTCTGCTTCCTAGGGGACACACTTTTTCCTATCTGCAGTCTACTATACAGGGTTATTGGTAAAACATTAACTGCATTGGAGGACTGTATCTATTACTAACATCATAAACAACAACTTTTGTTATATGACTTTTTACAAAACATAATACATTTACCAAAAACAAACTTTCAAGATTTCGTTGTTCTATCTAACACATTTCAATTCTATATTTTGTTGTACCTATTATGCCTCCCGTGCTCTGTCACTTGTATTTTACAACGCGTAGAGTTCGTAACATTTAGAGCGTTGAATTTAAATATTTTTATTTTTGTATGAAAGTCTGATGAATTAAAATCTGATGAATTATTGAAAGTCATAGAAAAAAAGTTGTTCTTTATGATGTTAGTAATATAGTTCTGAGAGGTTGTTGATGTTTTTCCAATAACCCTGTATAGGGTGGATATTTCGAGCAAGCATTTTTTCAAAACCTATGCTAGGTTCGTCATACTGAATAACTTTTACTATGGGACCAACTATAAAATCGCAAAAAAAAACTTTTAATACTAAAGATAGATATAATGTGTAAATTGAAAATATTTTCTAGGGAAAGTTATAAAATTGGTTTGTTATGGTTGGTATCTATTATTTAGTGATATTGTATATTCTTTGTTAAAACACCAGCACAACATAATAATGAAAACAAATGTGGTTTTGTCACAAAAATACTATGTATTTAACCGACTTCTTGTTAAATAATAATTCATGTTGAAGGACGTCTGCTGATTCACTTGAATATATTTATTTTTATTTGTAATTCCCAAACGTTGTAGTAGAGCATCATTACTAAATTATATTGTCTAAAAATCTCAATTTTGCTATGATAATATTTATGTTGTTACAAAGTAATCAAAGTCAGCAGAACAATTATGCGTATTTTTATTATGTTTTTCACCTTTCAGTGGGTATCGAAACAATAAAAAAGCATAATCCCTTTTTACTTTATCTGACTGTGTTCTTAATCAAAACACCTATTGCAAAAAATTATAAGTAGGTACCTACCCAGGGCGATTCACACCGCCACACCGAATCATTTAGGAAAACTATAAACAATGTAATATACAATGAAACTAGTTCATTACTTAAATAAAAAATAAAAAAAAACAATAATAAAATCAACATCAACAATAAAACTTATTTGCCGTAAAACATAATCAGTTAGGGTAATATTAAACACGTTATCCTAAACCAATATCTCGGGAAGAGTAAATAGGGGGCAGTGGGGCGACCACACGTCGACGTGAGACTGATAGTCTCGGCCCCGTCTACACCGAAAACGCAAACTTAAAATGGAAATAGTCTACAACATTATATTACATTGCTAGGAACAACCTGCAAGTGTTAATTTGGCATTATGAATACTGCGCAATGTATAATAAAGATTCTCCTTATTGACAATTTTCTTAACGATTTAAGTTTCATGCGTAGAGTAATAGGTGTATTTAAATGAATGACTTGCGCTACCCTTGCTGTACATTAAGTATTAATCAAGTTAGCCTCATTCTGAAATTTAATTACTTTTAAATAAGATGGTATGAATCGGTTTTTAATTGTAAAATACAATCACAATAGTCATCTTTAAAATACATGATAACTTCGTCTGAACAGATGTACCGAAATGCATTAATAATGATAATGTTGCATTTATTAAAAATATGGATTGATCAAAAAAAGTCTGGGCCTTTTTCATCATGCGAAATGCATTCGATCGAGGCATATCAAGCAGACGAACACGTCCATTAACAGCCCAAGTTTACAAAACACAGGCGCAGTGCGAGAGAGGGACGACACGAGAAACCACTTCCGGAATGAGATGGCGCACTTCCTGTGATTGAGGGCCGCCCGCCCAGCCAGCGCTGTGCAGCCAGAACGTGATATTGGCAACCCTAGGTGGTGAACTTACACTATCTTTAATGTTACAATTAGCTGTCAAGCTTTAAATTAATAAGGAGATAACCTATCTTTCTACAATACAGAAACTTTTATTTTATTTCGAGAAAGAAATAGTAATTCATGAAGAAATTTCCCATTATGTATCTGATATATGTAGATACAATAATTAATTCCTCGTAATTATGGCTATTTAAAGCATTTAATTGATTTTCCGTGAAAACAAGTTCTGTAAACCAATTTTACTTGGAATTATAATATTACGGCTGTCTTTGAATCAATCTAACTTATTCTCAGGTTTATTCGACTATGCAGTTTGGCTTTGAGGAATAATTGCAAGATGAGAGTTGAGTTATACCAAAATAAACAACATTTTTATGTGAGATATCTTATGAAAAATAGGTAAGTACCTACTTTAATTTTTCAAATATATTTAAAATATTTTACTTTTGTAATATTTTTAAAAAGCCTTGGAAACACGGTACAAAAGCAAGTATCTTATATATATTATTTATTGCAAATGAACATAGCGTGAGTACCTATAGTACCTACCTATGTATTGCCAGTGAATACCGGTACTTCACTGTGTAATTTCCAGTGCATCCCATTCCCATCTCTCTCGCTCAGCTAAGTAATGACTTAGATCCATTCCCGGATAAATAGCAAATTGAATGTGCGCCTCGGTAGTGTGCCGCACACGGCCACCCTGTCTGCGATGCAACCGTTCCTATACACAGCGCTGTTGTCTGCTCCATACAAACGCTAGTGTGTGTGCAAAGGGTACCGACAATAATGATGTTACTGACGTCATACCTATGCGATTTGTAACATGTACTGCCTCACATTGGTGCAACAATATTTTAAGAGAATTAAAACAAAATTTAGATAATATACAAATAAAGCGCTTCTATCGCTATACATACTATAACTGTGAGTTTTCTTATAAAATACATGTAAGTAAAATAATAATACCGTCTACCTGCAACGATCGTTATTAAAGGTTGTTCCAGTAAAAGCGCAAAAACCGGTAATTTCGGGTGCAACAAGCACAGTTAAAACTATGTTTTAAAACTAATTCCCGGCACGGTACTGCGGGCCACGTTGATAACCTGCTACTATTTACAATGTTTTTCGTCGGTCGTATTTTTTGGCTTGTTTTACGGTCGGGGAATATGAAAAGTTCTGAGAGGCTCTCGCGGAGAGACGTAAAGGCGGTTTACGATGCGTCTTCGAGTTGAATGCGCCACATGTTGGCGCGTTTCACTGAATTTCCACGCGGCATAACCGCATTACACGTGCTATGAGTTGACCATGAAAATTTTAAACGTCTCGCCTCGAACTAAAAGGCTCACCGAGTAAGCGCTCGTTCTCGACGGTCTGTAGTGGGAGCATGCTGGGGTAACCACAATTTTCGAGAAACGTTCGAAGGTTTTGTTAAAACTGAGATATTTTTAACCGTTGCATGCTGCAATCCAATGGAGCCAGCTGCAAAACCTCCCCCGCTTCCGGGACAACAAAGAGATGTCCTTATAAATTCTCAATTAAATTTTGGATACGAGCGCCAATGAACACAAATTTCTAGAGTCGGTCCAATAAAGGACGCTGTGCAGCCGCGTTAGGAGCCCATAAACGAACGTATTATCCATGTAAGGCGGAATAGCCGTTGCACAATTAATTGTTTCATTTTGGGAAACAATTCCCGCTCCTCATTCAATTAAGAGCGGCGACTAAGGGGGCAGAGCGGGGCGCATGGGGCGCGGGGGCTCGGGTGCTACCCCGCCCGCTCATGAGACGGACGTATTAATAGCGCCTGCAATATTGATATACTCGTATCGTATCCTTCTCCTACGTACCGCTCTCAATACGATATTGTTTGTTAGCGAATTCGATTTGTGTCGATCATAAATCTTGCGCCTTATGTTGAATTTAGACTTGATTGAATTTGCACGATGTTATGTAAGGAAAAGTAAAGCGAGTAACGTTATACGTTCGAGTCGTCGTGGATCTTTTAGAGCGTCTGTGTACGTTTTAATTAGTCTTTCTGAATGAATAATAGATAAAGGAAGTGAGCTCATGACGGAATTTACCTATGGATGCTCAGGTGATGCCGAAGCGGGACTCAATTAGCAAAAACACACAGTATTAAGAGAGACAAACACGTCGGGCGGGACACATGACGAGGCGCCCTCCTCAATCCGAATTTTATATTGCTCCATTCATTATTCATTGTGTTTGTCAAGAAAATTACTGTGGACCTTTTAATATAACTTCCCTAGACGCACAAACGGAGCTACAAATTGGAGTTGTGAACAAGTTCGCAGGAAGTCTCGACTTAACCTTGGCGATTAGTAGGTAGTACCCGCGTGTCGAGCCGTCAAACAAATTTAATTTGGTGCTAAATTAACGCGGATCATTGGACGTATTTAGGCTGCGGCTGAGCTTAATTAAGTTGCGCGCGATGGATTCAACAAATATAATTTTAATTGCGATGTTAACGTTTATGTAGTTACAACATTTAGAGAAGCTTCAACTCCTTTCGGGAGAGTAAGTAGAATATTTAATTTAAATGTTAGGAGCGTCGCAGGGCATTGCAGAGCTTTCAAATCAGCGGTGCTACTGCTGGGTGAAGATTTGAGAGCAATCTGTTAGATTGGTTCATTACGGCCTCCATTAGTGGAGTAATGAGTCGCGATGCATACCGAGGTGGATGCAGGCAGACGGGCGTGTGCGACCGTGACAAGACAAGCTAGTGAAACGATCTCACGTACCACTTTCATTACCTACTCTAAATACCTAATTTCACCAGGTATATTCACAATAAATCCAAAACTCGGACGGTTAGATACAATACAACTTGTAAAAATGTAATATGATGAAATGAATAAAAATATTGGGTTATAAATCCTAAAACTATTAAATACGACATAATACTACACACATTAAACTATTGAAAGTTGACGAAAGAGCAAGACATAAAGTATTCCATAAATACAATTAAATAACCAGTTAACCATATAACCTTGTGCTGAAAAAACCATTTAAGATCGAAATCTTTGGATATTTTTTTCTTACATAAATTGCTGTCAAAACTAGAAACGCCGCGTGTGAACCGTCGAGCTGCACGCAACGAGGCGTTTAAGGCGAAAATTAGCTGCAGCTTGGTGTGGAGGATTTCGAGTATGAATGCAGGTCGGTGTCCATTAGCCTAATTGGAGACGCGGGGTGCGGTGCAACTCCACCTACGACATGGCCCTTTGTTTTCATCCACACTAAAATTGACTGATATTGCTTTATAACTATGAGTAAAATATGCGTGTGGTTTTTCAGTATTTATGATACATGTTTTATTTCATTAGTCAGAGTATAAATTAGATTAGATTATTACATTTATTAACTATCAGCATTGTAATATAGATATTTACCTACTTTTATAAGTTATAGGTAGAAAATAAGTAAAGGGCTACTTGTCTAATGAGAAACTGTAGCTTGTACTCTTGGTTATAAGCACCACGACAAAAGGTAAGGGCGGCAGCTCCTTCTAATTAAATGGTAAACTTTCATGAGCCCCCCCCACCCCGTTCCTTGTAGCGCTAATTAATGTGCCCACGGGATCCCGTTCGGACTTACTCACTCCCGAGCTCCAATAGATACTTTTATATCACACATGGACAGTCTCGATTCAAAATAGTAATACATCTAGTTACAATCAGCTTTCGATCTATAATTGAACGCTATATTCGCAGGAAAATGCAATCAAATAACTTTCTAAAAAGCGGAACGGTTCCAAACGAGAACTTTCCTTCGCTCTCAATATCGATACGAACACGGTAATCCTTTTAGTAAGAGCTAAAAACTATAGAAGGGAAGTCAATCCGCGGTCCGCGGCGTGGCACCTGGCCCCGCGGCCCGACACCGAAAGCGTAAAATGTATTGTCGTGTACCGCTTCTCATGTGGTCCAAACTAAGTTCTAACTACTTAATTGAAAACCGTAATAGAGCATTCAAATACACGGTGTCCCTTTTGATCGCAATATTGGAGGTGCGCGCCTAAATTAATTGATATCGCGACCTCAATTTGTCATATAGGTAATAGCGTATAATCGTAGCGAACGTTAAGTTCTGCTACGCTATAGATCTCTACATAAAATGGATGTACAGTTTCGTAAAATGAAACCGTCTCTAACTTTCCCTTCAAAATAATCCTAATTAATTCAAATCACTGTTAGTAATAATCGTCTGCGCTAGCGCCGCAGCATCTACTGGGAGTGCGAAGAATACGGCAAAATGTTCCAACTTTCTTCAAGCAATCAAGGCTTAATACCGTAGTGAAGTTTCAAGTTGGGAAATTATAGGGCGCGGGGTGAGACGCGGGCGGGCGGACGTCCGCCGCGTGTCATCTCGTAACATCAAAAATGCATTTAAATTCTGCGCAATAAAAAACAGCGGCGCGAAGTTTCTCAGTGGCCCGGGGATTGAAGACGCCTGCTTCCAACCCGTACGCTGAGCTGTACTACATTACACTATATCTGTCCACTTTATGGTACGTTATATGTGACCTATTTATAATAAAAAAAATAACTAGAACTGGATCCAAATATTGTGAAAAAATAATAATAAGCTCCTAGAGTATTACAATTGGGTCATTAGTGAAAGTAATTGCCTCATTGTATATCGAAAAGTTCACCCTTCGAGACACTCAATGGGTTCTCGAAACCCTTAGTTCTTGTTGGATAACAGAGTATACCAGAGTAAGTGAATCACACTAGTAACATACTTCATAATAATGTTATGAATATGTTTCGCAGTGGAAACCATGGGTGGGGGTTCGAGGCTCGCCGATTTGCTCGGATTTTATCATCCAAGCTCATCGAGGCTTCGGGAGACCGACGGGCTGGGAGCTTTTTCCGCCAACGCATAAGCTTGGCCATCCAAAAAGGGAACGCTGCCAGCCTGCTGGGAACCTTGCCTATCGACAGCAGCGAGGATGTTTTCTATATATCATAGTTTGTATTTTATACATTGATTGTAAATATTTGTTGTAAATAAACATACATAAAGTGTAATGTTATAAATGCGAAAGTGAGTTTGTTTGTTTCTTACCTCTAGACTTTACCATGAAATAAACAAACTCTCTTTGTGGAATAAATTGGTGAATACAGTGTTTGAATAAACTATTTTAATGTGTCACGTAAAAACGTCGTTAATATAAAGGGCTAATTAATAAAGTTATGATTGGGTTTTTGTAATTAGCTAAATTAAATATGGTCGTGCGCTGTATCGACTACCATTCATATCGAGTGGTACCGGTCTGATCAGACCGATCTGTCTACCTGATCTCTCCGGTACCAAGGATAGATCCTAAAACAACAGAATTTCTAGTCTGATCCTTAATTTGAACGCTTCCCCATACAATAAACCTCGAAAAATTCCAGTATCACAACGTTTGTTGATCCTGCTCGATCATATAAATGGTTATACACATAAGCGTTAAACTCAGTCAGATTTCAGTGCATACTATCAGTAATATAATAAATATTTAAAAAATAGGTAGTATACGAAATAAAAGTACAAAAAAAAAAACCTAGGTACCAGATATAATGTTTATTTTCCGGTGCTCCTATGTGTGTTCCTATACAAACGTGCCTAATTGCAAATTGCACAGTACAACTCTATTACAAAATTGTTGAATTTATTATTATTGTACGGAACTCCCTGTTTTTTTCTAACTGTACTAACAAGCGTTAAGAATGACCTAGGATTGGACTGAAATAAATACGAATATATAATAAAAAATAACACCCCTCACATCAATTAGAACGCAATGCAATTACATCGGTACCTAATAATGCCACTTTATGGCACATGTGAATGCCACAAATTAACAGGAAATCAAAGTTAGTTCCGCAAACCGCGGACGTCATAACGTAATAGTTTGTCCAATTTATCACTGAGAGTCGTTCGGAAATAATCGTAATCGAAGCGAGCACTGCGCCGAACAATATGGACCGATGTCGGCCTCTCTAATTGGCCCTTACCTGGAGCGCACTCGAGAATGATAAAGCCCCCATTAGCCGCCCTATTATTTACCTACTCGTCATTAGCGTAGACTTCATTAGGATAACGAGATAACGGAGCCGGGACTCGAGTGGGAGCCCGTGCAGTATTTTTGGTGTTTTTGAACGTAATTCAAGGAATCACAAGGTATGTTACGAGCGTTGGAGGAGAAAGAATGAGCTAATTATTTCCAAGTATTCTATTTGAGAGCGCTCACTCAAAACGAGTGGGTATAAAATAATAATGATGCGCGAATAGGTGATAGAGAGACCACCGGAGCGGGCGCGGGCGGTCTCTATTGCGCTGCATGTGTTATTAAGATCGGTATCGACAGTGGTGGGAAATATCGATGTTACAACCAGCCCTCGACCCGGTGCCGTTCGACAAAAACATACCGAATTTATTGTTAATTATAAAAGTCCAACGTCGAACATTAACGCGGAGATGCGATGCCGCGATAAACGCGCGCCTATTTATTTATTATTTAGATATCGGCCGTTGCGGTCACGACTCCATATTGTTTCGCTGTAATGGCATTAATGACCTCGGTTTAAAGTTGAAGTGTTAATTTGATTTAAAATTATGCTCGCGATTACAATCTTCACGTTCAACTTTCGCCCTAAAGCTTTAATTACGGCGGTGATCCCGATGGAGCCGGTGTGATATGGCCGCTTCGCGTTTATAATATTACCCGATGCTAATAAAAGCTGAACGTAAACCACATCGGCTAGTAAACTTTGCTGCAATGCAGCTTAATGCGCGGCTTGACATTATAAAAGTTAGAATTAACGATTTTAATCTCATTTACCTTATTGCTGAATCCACAATATTATTGTGCAAGTATTTAGTGACATATTATGCAAATTGTATGCAAAAGATGACCAGTACGGTAAGTAAATAATTACCTAGAATGTAAAAACATTACCTATGACCACGCATGCATACTAAGTAATGGAAAATTTCAATAATCATTTTTATATGATACAACCTTCACAGTGATTCATAAAAACACGACAGAAACAAAACGCATGCATTCGAGCCATGTGCAGGGACGATGATGTAGTCATGTAAAGAAGTTAATAAGGTTAGGTTATTTCGCGGTTCACCTATATTCCGATGCATTCTCGTATCTGTAGTCTGGAGCCAAATCAATTTTATTCAACGACCTTTAGCAACCTATATAAAATCTTAATCAAGTATAAAATGTGTGAACCTGTCGATATAAAAAAAAAGAAATATGAGAATGGTCGATATATGAGTAGCCCGTCGCATCGGGCGACGAGCGCCGGAGAGTGAGTTACGAGCGGCGGTCCTCGTAAACGTCACATTAATTAGCATGCCCACTAATGAGGAGTTATGGCGCTCTAATGAGAGGACTTGTACGCGACGTATTTATTAACGTAGGTACGCCCGACAGACGATTATATCGGCGAGCCACTCGCACGCCACGGACCTGCATCACGAGCACGACATCCAGGGAAGTGCTAACGCGACGGATTTACGATGCCGCGTCAATTACACCACTGTTTCTGCAGATATGTCTCCAGATATTTTCGCGGGTGGAGTGTGCTATTTTTATTCAATTGAACTCAATATTGTTAAGTCCTGCTTTTATTTTAGAAATATTAATAGTTTTTTGCGACAACTGACAACAAATTTCAGGAAAGTTATAAAAGATATCGATATAGCTGCAAAGG
The DNA here is from genome assembly GCA_951216915.1 of Tetheella fluctuosa. Lineage (NCBI taxonomy): Eukaryota > Metazoa > Arthropoda > Insecta > Lepidoptera > Drepanidae > Tetheella > Tetheella fluctuosa. The sequence goes on from OX578214.1 coordinate 4,211,319, forward strand.
TTTCGTCAATGTTGCATCACCTACTTATAATACGTTAAAATATACAGTTTGTACAGTTATACGATTTTTAGCGCTTCGATTTTAGTAATGTAGATATAGATAGTCCTTCTATGTTAACCCATTCTCGTGATTTAGATAAGTGTGATTCGATGTTATACAAAACCGCGTGAAAGAACAAAGCGCGCATTACTGCCTCCACAAAGGAGGGTGAAAAAGACGTTAATAATATTCGTCAAAGCACTCTGGTTACATTAAATCAATTTGCCCTTACCGCGCGGTAAGTAGCGAACGGTGTAATTGATAAGTTGAAACCCTTGTAGCGAGAAGGCTACAGTTTGGCACTGCCAGCCAACACTCTGGCTGGGTTTCCACGTCACGTGCGCCATAGGATCTTTCTTCTCTTTCTTTACACAAATGAAAACTTTGTGTGTATGAGAGAATGTGTGGATTGAAGTTTAAACATAACACCGATTATAGGTAAGATCGATAAATCGGGAAATGAGATGAAATGGATGTGCAAAAGACTATCTACTTGGATCTATAGATTATATTACCAACTAGCATTTCACCCCCAGATTCGCTCGCGTTGACTTTATTAAAATTCCATAAATTTTTAATAATGAACTTAAAAAAAATAGGATTTTTTAAAAATCGTTAAGATATTTATCTTGGCGGGCTACGAGAGGAACCTCCCACACGGTTGTAGTGCAAGATAAATTCAAGGAATCAAATTTCTTCTTCAATTAACATATCAATGTTGAATACTTATTTTAATTGAAATTTAAGTTAACAATCCAATTAAACCTGTAATGTGCTTATGTTAAAGCTTAATCTTATCGATTTGCATTCAAAGCTTTAAGCTCTGAGCTATTAAGTTATCGGTGTCAATTAAACATGTTTGCATGTAACATAAATTAACTTCAATGAAAGTTAAAAGTGCATTTAAGTGAAAGCTCAACCTTTGGCGACCCAGTAAAAACCGGCTGAAACGTATCCGATTACATTAAATTAATATTGTGTTTATGCAAAATATATTTAATGAACATGTTATAAAGGTTCAGGTTTTGATACCAACATAATATTATTTATCTGTTGACTATTTCATAATGAATTAAAAAATGTAACCTTATAAAATTCGAATAATAAAAGTGTTCTTGTTAGTCAAATAAAAATGTGAAATTATTTAAATGTAGGTACTTCCTTTATTAAGTAAAATGAACGCTGTATTTTATGCAAAGAGCATACTTTAAACGTTTCGCGATCACTATAATTGTGGTTGCATACACACAGGTTTATAATTACACGAGACAGACAAATCATTACTGTCTGTCTGTTTATTAGGTTTTATTAGCCGAGGTCCTTATAAGGCGTGTAAAATAGAAAATAATCTAAGATATTTTTTATTTCGCTAACTGTTATCGCCTCAGCGGTAAGTTGCTTAAAAAAATCTTAAAAGAAGGAGTTTAGCTAATAATATTTGCCCTTATTAATATATGGATTCGATTTTTGAAATTGAGCATCTATTACTTTATCAATTGAAATATTTCTATTAACGACCAGTAACTGTTGGCAGTGTCTATATTTAATCTGTGCACTCAAGTAGGTACGAAATGCATGTGGCATCATAAAGGAGTGCACCGGAACAGATCGGACGACAATATCCTAATTCACTCGCGCGAATGTAATCCATTAGTGTTTCCTTCCCTCCTTGGGGCACTCCCGCACCATGGCACTCCCCACCCTCGTACCCCGTAACCGTCTGTCATTCATAAACCTCCATATCATTTGTATTGGCACATGTTTCATATGACTAATGGACTGGGGTACATTGAATATAAAAATGACATCCTACTTATAGCTGTTTACAAAATTGAAACGTAAAATTTGTTTGGTATATTTTGGTATATGACAGATTTGAGTGTTTGTTTGAATAGTAATTAACAATTATATGCATTTTAACATACAACAATACGATACAATTTTCCTTATTTTTTGAGTTAAGAATAAGCAATATCCTTTATATTGATTTTTCTAACTAAAACAATAGGACATCTTATCTATACTACGATATTTGATCGAGTCTCAATCCCACTCATATTATAATTTTGAATGTTTGTATATTTGGATATTAGTTATCACTCCGTAACGGCTGAACGAATTTAAATGAAATTTGAGACATCGATCTAATACATTCTGGATTAACATAGAAGGAAGCTAGTTTGCTATAACATTGATATTAGTAAATGAATTCCAAAAAAAAACTATGTAAACCTTCTTCGTCTCTTTTATACAAAACATATAAGATTAAAAATATATTAATCTTTTTCATTCGTTTAATGTTTACTTTTCCCGAAGCTTTAATACACTTACCTATCTACACAGGCTGCATAAGGTTTCAGAAAAATTAAAGAAAGTAATCAGTGAAATTACGTAGCTACTAAAATATGTATTCGTCATAAAAGTATGCGCCGACTTCTGTTGAGGATAAATATTCATTATGACGGATCGCCTAACGTTTTAGCGGGATTAAATGGTATTAACCTTTGCGTCGCCGTGCTCTCAGTAAAATCAATCAAGTGTGAGTAGATCTCTTCTCTTTATCTAAGACATGCGTTCAAATGTATGTCGGCGGAATTACTGTGGAAATTATTTAGTTGTTTCTATAGTATTTTGTATTGTTGTATTGGTTTATCGATCGAAATTGCATAATTTTAACATGGTTAAGGATTTTAAACTTTATTTCGTAATGCCTAATGGTTACATTAATTAAACGGTATTACTCGTAGTAAAAATAATTAGGTCAGTCGTCTATTAGTGCAACGTGCATTAGTGATTTTAAACTAATGACAATCATCTGTTAGGTATTATAATCATTCTTTCTTAGAGATTTTACCACTACCTACGTCATTCAGTTTTAGGTCATCTGATAAGTAACCTTTTTTCTACGTGACTTAGGTATATGGAAGTCGGAGCTATATTCGATCTAAATGAAAAAAAAATAAACTTATCAGCCTACCAGCAGCAACATGCGCCTACTACATATTAAGTAAGTATTGCCATGTATTACTTTTAGTGTATTTTATTTTTATATATTCTATTTAACTACCTATTGGTACTGCCCAAATTGTATTTCTTATCACTTAAAAAAAAAAACAAAATACCGTTTTACTTTAATCATCCTTAAAAGCTTTGAAAAATAATGTCCAATGCTTAGAAAGACGTATTGTCGCCTCGCATCGTCGTAACTCACTCAATATGTATGAGTCGGTGTAAACATCAGTGGTAGGGGCACGCTCATCCGCCTGAGAGCTCTCATTCGCCACTAATTAATTACTCAACTCGGTTTCAATTAAATTAACTCGAGATCGGGGCATCGACACGCAATGAATCGATGCCAGCCACGATTCGATTAAGATCGTTAATGCCGATCAATTTTACTCGTTAGCTATCAATAAAGTTATTAAATGCGCGCCACGAAGCCCCTACGCAAACATGCAACGTTGAGTGCACATTTCACCCTTTACATAGATACTTATTGTTGTATGGTTCTTGAATATATATGAACCAACAACAAATAAGTAGTCTATTTAATAATATGTTTTTAATTAACAATTCTTATTAAAAAGAGCGCAGCTCAAGTTTGGGTAATAACATTTTTACAGATTGTATAAAGAACTTTCAAATTTTGTATCTCAAACACGAAGTGACACTAAAACTAAATTGGCCACTCGAAACTAGTTGAACCGAGTTTAAAACTGCGCCCTTAGCGGGGGAGGGGACGTTTTAATTACAGCGTTTAAGTAAAAGCGACGCTGCGTCTAGCTCTGCATTACACAGATTCAGCTACCAAAAGCCTCCCACTTAGCTAATGAAACATGTTCGTGTATAGTGTTTTAAGCGTCGTCGCAGTTGAGAGGCCTTCCCGCGCATTGTGAGCAGAACCGAGCGGACGCGAGCGGATTCGGTGGACTCGTCTCCGCAAATCCTCATTTACTTGCATTATTTTAATGGAGCTATTGTGGGCGAATGTCCTTTGTCGCGTGCGGATGCGGAGCCGGCGCACCGGGCTGTGGGAAATGTGCCGGTGCATAAGTGCATCACCGCCGCTGGCCCAAATTGCGACCCCGTTCCCGAATTAAATGGCAGAAAGCTCTGTTTCAATTTAGCGGATTTGAATAGCCACCGTGCACCGCCTCGATTGAAGAAATCTAGGTTTATTGTACTCGTAAGATCTATAAAAATAGAGAAACGGAAAACAACGTATCCATTTAACTAATTAAGTGGGGCGAAGTCGTTTCGTGGCTACGCGGCGCGTCCGCAGAGAAATCCCACGGACCTCTAATAACTGGCTTCCCTAATAAGCTAAGAGGTTGTCTTACTCGTATAAAAATGCAATCGGCGGAGCGAAGGCCCGGCGACGTCGTTCAAACTTTTCAAATTTTCCACCAGCCCGACGGTATTAATTTTAAATTAGAGGCAGAGACGTAAATTGTCCCCACATGTGAACGAGTCACGTTAATTAAAGTTTTATTTTACGATACCACGCTTATTAAAAAGAGTACGTAAGCATATTCATACTGCATTATTAAGTAACATTAACTAATTACTCTCCATTAGCTATGTTCTCTCGTAACGAGTTTAAAATGTTAAAGACAACATTGTATTAAGTACTTTAAAGCTACTTACGTCATGTGTTTGTGTAAAGAAAACGAAGATTTAATTTTGATAATGGAGAATTAATTTTGTTGTTCGTAGCCACCCACAGTTCGAGACACGCATGTTCACTAAGGAAGGAACCACACTATGCAACTCTATGTCAATAATGCGACCGGAACTTGACGACATGAGTAATACGTAAAATTGGTAGGGTAAATAATATTCTATTGACCAACAATATTATGAGGTTTTTCACAGGATTGTTCATAATCGTAGTATTGGAGTGTACCCCAAGCCTTAAGTGTCACGATGTGAGTTTTCCAAAACTCCTAACGTTTTAACTACCTTTGTAATAACTAAACTAGAAACGAACCCGGGTCCAATGAATAAATTAAATACTAATTTCTTAACGTACTTTGTTTGGAAGCGGATTGCCTTGTGCGTAATTGCTGCAATATTTTTTTATTACAGTTCCTTACGTGAAAGTTAGACGGTTGAACCACTAAATTAATTTGAATTTGCTTTACTTGTATGCTTATTTGCTTTTAATGTACCTTTACAAGATATCAACATAAAATTTCAGCCCAATTTATGTACCTACCTACTTGCTTTATAACGAAACTGAAATCTCAATTATATTTCTTTAACAATAGTGAAGCTGAAGAATAATAAGGCAATATTTTTAGGTTCTTTTTTTTTTAAGAAGCTTTCCCGTACTAGTTATGATCTGCGACTTCCGCTAAGGCCACCTGCTCCTAACTAAAGAGTAGGGCAAGGAGGCCAATTATTTGCTAATTGCAAATTAGCAAATATTATTATTATTATTTGCTAATTATACTACATTATAATTATATAGTTGTTTTATAGGTATGTGATATATTGTGTGACCTACATTTTAAGCATTAAGTTCTGAGATATTTCCTTTCGGTTGCAACTAAAATTGTGATGCAAAAAATTCGCTTCAAGTCATTGAAATCTTGATTCAATGCAAAGCACGTCGTGAGTCGATTCTCATTAGACTGACTTAATGACACATATATAATATAATGACATGATTTAAAATCAATGTATAAAATTCAAACTATGATATATAGAAAACATCCTCAAAGCCCTCGCTGCTGTCGATAGGCAAGGTTCCCAACAGGCTGGCAGCGTTCCCTGTTTGGATGGCCAAGCTTATGCGTTGGCGGAAAAAGCTCCCAGCCCGTCGATCTCCCGAAACCTCGATGAGCTTGGATGACATGATTATAAGAAAGGCAGAAAAAGCCCCCAAAAGGCTCTTCATAAACACAAGTCATCATCATCTTCCGGCCTTCCAATATATGTAGGTACTCTTTTTCCATTCATATATATATGTAGTATGATTTTTTTGTCGTTGGTTACTTGTCGGGGTGGAAGTATTCATCAATATCATAAATCACCCTGTATAACATATTTAGTGGTCTTAATTGGCAGTCGTTGATATAGCAAATACTCCGTGTAGCGAATGCATATCAAGATATAATTAGAGTTATAGATTTTAATGAAGTTCCACTTGTTAAGAGAATATAATTGGCGTTACAAAATGAACTCTCTCATTTATTATTATTGCCTTAATGGCCGATCTAAATCTAGAAACTGTCTTGTTGGAATATATTTTAAAACTGTCACTACAAGGCTAAGGCAGCGTTGATTTTAACTTGGCTTTGCTTTCTATCCGTCAGCTAATGGGCTAGCTATTTATATATGCGTGTTTTAAGTTTATTGTTATATGGCAATAAATACTTTATAGTGTAACCTTATTGAAGTGAATAATCGTTAATAATAAAACTTCCGCTCGGCAGCGATTTGGGGCAATTTTTTTATTTATAAGTAGTTTTTAGGGTTCCGTAGCCAAATGGCAAAAAACGGAACCCTTATAGATTCGTCATGTCTGTCTGTTTGTCTGTACGTCCGTATGTCACAGCCACTTTTTTCCGAAACAATAAGAGCTATTACCTACTGTTGAAACTTGGTAAGTAGATGTATTCCGTGAACCGCATTAAGATTTTCACACAAAAATATAAAAAAAACAATAAATTTAGGGGGTTCCCCATACTTAGAACTGAAACTCAATTTTTTTTTTCATCCAACCCATAAGTGTGGGGTGTCTATAGATAGGTCTTTAAAAATGATATTGAGGTTTCTAACATCATTTTTTTCTAAACTGAATAGTTTGCGTGAGAGACACATCCAAAGTGGTAAAATGTGTCCCCCCCCCCTGTAACTTCTAAAATAAGAGAATGATAAAACTAAAAAAATATATGATGTACATTACCATGCAAACTTCCACCAAAAATTGGTTTGAACGAGATCTAATTAGTAGTTTTTTTTAATACGTCATAAATCGTAAACCGCAATTTTTTCATCAACTCAAACATAAAAAAAAAATTGGCAAAAAGCAAGGTCTTACAGCACAAATAAAGGAAAAATTCAAAAAAAATTAAAAAGTTGAAAATTAAAGGGTGTCCCCATACATACATAGTTACGCCTCGAGTAAGACCTCTCAGCTGTATCGGCGCTCATACAATTTAGAGGTCTAGCTTAATTGGCACCAACCTCAAGTAAGGTAAATAAATAAAATTGTGCATTTCTCTTGATGGACGAACAATGGACGAAGTTTGTACGGAACCCTCGGTGAGTCCGACTCGCATTTGGCCGGTTTTTTAATTTTAATTTTATTTCAGTAGGTATATATTAAGGTTATTTTATTATTATTTATTGTATAGATTATTAATTAAGAATAAAAATTATATTATAAAAAAAACACGAAATAAGATTTGGAGTAGGACATAATTAAAAGTAATTTGTGTAACTAATTAATAACGATAAAAAGGCCTTCCTCATAATGCATAAAGTAATCCTCTTTATTACTATCGAAACCAGTTATTCAATTATAAGATTAGTTTAATTAATGTAAGAACAAGTAATTATTTTACATAAAAAAAATTCACTTGCCTCAAATATGTCGGTATGAATAAGGAACTTTTTAAAAAATAGAAGAAGCAAACTTCCCAGACGTCTCAATTACATTATACAATACTTACAAGCTAGTATCGAGTTAAATAGTTCACTTTTTATATCGTCGCTTGAAACGGGTAATTAGTGTGGGAGTGATTAGAGGTGAGAGCAGCTGATTGGTTGCGGCACGCAACGGTAGCAGGTTCGATGTCCGGGCCGCTCTCACGAAGGGCGCCATTAGTTTCGATTATACAACCTCTGAATTAAATAGAGTCACCGTAACAACCTTGTTTCTTGCTTGCAAATGAAGTAGGTAATTTACTCTTAAATATGATCACTTTATGATCGGGTTTCGATGTTTGTTCAAGGTATTTGAAACGGATACAGGTATTATTAATTCTCTTGACTAGATATCGTTGATGTCGTGCAGGCTAGTGTAAACGACCCCTCGGCTCGCGTGCCTCGACCGCTTTGAGGCCGATTGAATTAGATAGACAAAGAATTATCAAAGATCGATCAAAACGTCAATTTGATTGTTGTATCTGAATTATCTATGAAGATTAACGTTCATTTATTTAGTTCAAAGCTGTCTCCTTCACAGGTTGGACAAAGAGTTGAAGATCTCACCTGTCCAGCGCACTACATTAGAGGATCGAGATCAGAGGCAGTCGCCGGACCTAGCCCGCAGCTAGACCCTTTGTAGAAAGATTCCCAAAGCGAGTGCGAGGGCACTTTGATGTCGAGCCCGCCAGGTAATTTGGAAAAACGTTATTTAATTAACTTTCGACAAGTCGGCGTAATCGTGTTACAAAGCCGCCGGGTGAACGGTCAAGTCTTTGAGCTTACGGGAAGGGCGGTTCAGCACCGGGACTTGATTTTTATACGCCAAACATACCGCCATAAAGGCGCTGTCATTTTCAGGTGTTTTCCAATTAACATCGCGCCTTTGACCACGTCCGCACAAAGTAATATCAACTAGTGCCTCTTTGTTATTAACTGTGTAGTTTTATTAAAGGGGTGGGCGGTTGTAATTGCGACTCGCTTTACGCCTGAGTTTAACTTTCAATGCAGTATAATGCATTTGATTGATAAGGCTACTGCTATCAGCATCAGAGGCTGTTGTTTGTGTGTTGGGAATAGTTAGCTCATTAACAACACTGGAAAATAGTTTTATGAGTTGCCGGAATAAGTTTGAGAGTGCTTAAACTTCGGAATTGGTTAGCAGTGCATTTTGTGGGAGCGCTGCAAGCGCTGGCTGTGCCTGTGAGGGAAGGCACCCGCGGGCGGTCGGACGTTGGACGTCGGATGCTACTCCCTCAGTGTCCTCTGCGAGATAATTAACTCTATGAACTATCCTGTTGTCCAACAAGTACAGCAATTAGAAAGCTTTAAAGCGCTAAATGAACTATCATTAACACTGTTTGGCGGTAACGTGTTCTCTGAGACTGAAACAAGAGGATTCATTAAACCGTAGTACACATTATGATATTGTGGTGTCCGAAGTTGGGTCGGTGTGTTCCGAATGAGTGCTTCCCTCATAAACAAAGCCAGTCTTTGCGCTGTGTTCATTGAACGGCTTAATTGTATTTCTTTGCTACTTCTCTTTGCGTACTTCGCACATCTCATAATTCATTTTTTTTAAGCTCCACCTTTTATGGATACAATTAAGTTGCCACTTGAAATTTCCATTTAGATATCCATCGGTACACACACACATACGCAAACATTAATTAGTCGCACGTTGAGTGCATCAGTGTATGGTATTAAATTCTCTACAATAATTTATGAACTTTTTTCGAAGTAATCCTAATGTTTTAATTAAGTAATTTGATATGGAGCTCGTATCCCAGACTATTATCTATCGACATTTACTTATTTTGTTAATATACATTATTGTTAAATAACTAAAAAAACAAGCTTAAGCTATGATATTAAAAAAACAAGATCAATACATAAATGATGCATACAAGAAGTAACCATCAAATTGTCGTTCTGTTATCTAATTCTACCGTTAGCAGAGTGGCTCGTGTCGTGAGTGCAAATGGTTTGTGAGATAGGAGCTTTCACCTTCATCCCACTGTTTCGCTTATGATTCGTGAATTTTTAACCTGCCTGAGAGGACTTGCAGTCTGTGGACGTTCACTGGAAACGTAAAATGTTTTTCTTTAAAAAACAAAATGGTTTCTCTTTATTTTAAAGAGCCAGAAAACAACGTCAAGAACCAATAGTGATTTTTAGAAAAGTGGGACGAAGAGAATAAACTTAATTTATATATAGCTAAGAACTAGTTACCTGTACTGTAATATAATAAGAAGCTGTGATTTTAAAGTAAAGGTAAAGTTTAGTTTAGTCCACTAGCGATAAAGTTACATATTGCTACACACGTTTGGCAGACGTGCCACATGTTTTACGAGCTGTGTTACTTTTATCACTGTGTCGTACTAACCTAGTCGACAATGGCGAATTACGTTGTTCTACACAGAAAATGAGTACAGTTAATTAAGCCGTAGCCGAATGGAAGTTACCTGTTATCAACATTGGCTCTTAAAATGTAAGATTGTCTACTTTATTTTAACTTTATTCGATAACGATATAAATCGATCTTTACCTGACCTGAGATTTCTGACTTTTAAAGGATTTTTAAAGAGAATTTTAGAAGAGATTTTTAAAGGATTGTATTGGATTGTGGCCCATAATTTTAGTGTTAGTAATACAGTAAACTAAATATGCATTCTATTGTATTCAAATTCTAATTTCGAAAGCTCAGTCATACACGATACCTTATCTACGCCTCAGTGTTGTTAGTTAACTATAAACGTTTGGCAATGCATACGAAATGTCAATCATTACACGAACTCCGCGGCTGGTGGATGATAATTAACGTTGGTAATTAATTAAGGGTTAGGAAATAAGTTAATTAATCAAGGCGCAGTCACGACATGGAAGTGTTAATAATGTCGGCAAAGGTCAGCCGCGATCCCGCTCACGTCATTCGAACCTTCGTTATGGAGCTTTTATTATGTCTATGTGGTTCGGCAATCGATTCATAATCACAATTAGAATCCTAATGTATGGGATGTGTGAAATGAACAGTTAGCCAGTAATGAGGTATTATGAAAGGAAAAATCTAATCAAATATTACGTTATATGTGAATTTTGGTGATGTATTTCATTTGTTAATATCAATTACTTATAATTTTTAAATCATGATTAACTTTTAAAATTTTCATGCTGGAAATAGTTTCTTGCATCGATAGATTAAGAAATTTGATTAGAAAGATATTATTTGATACATACCTCCTCATAGTCTTTATGCGAGTGGGGCTGCGCCTGAGCAAGCGGTGCTCATTCACGCGAACGGCGCGGGCGGCCCACTTTGCCCTTGCGCACCGGTGCTCCGGGACCCGTCGCCGCGTTTGCACTCTTCATCAGCTTTTGCCAGTCCTGCTCGCAGACTAGTGACCCCGCGAGCATGTAGTACCTAGAAGTATAGTATATAAGTATGAGTCAATAACCTAGATTATGATTGGTGTCATAATGAGTCATGTTAGCGCAGTTTCAGTGGCTCAAACAATACATCTATACTTTGTAACTTTATTGTAATAACTTCTCATTTTGCAACAGTTAATTGGATTCTTGAATTGATTAATTGAAATTTAGAAAAACTCATGTTAATAACTGAGCGAAACCTCAATATCACTAGGCTACCTAAGCTTTTAATTTATTTTTGATAAACACTTTCATAACTTGAAACTTTACGACAAAATTAATAGTTCTAAAGGAAAAACTAACAAATGAAACGTTACCTATCACCCTGCATAAGGTGTGAGCCGCATTTGGAACAGGCGAAACATTTTATGTGGAAGACGTGGAGCGGTTGCTGTGGTGCGTTCGTTCTCATCACAAATTCGCTCGCGGGGATTGCCTGCCCGCACGCAGCGCACGCGCCACTTGAACCGAACATTCTGGAACAATACAAAGAATATCTTAATTTAAATAAAATCAGCTAATTTATACTCGACTTGAAACGGGCCTTAGGTATTTTTGTAAGTTTAGTAAACCAAATGAATGGATCGGGACCCCTGAGAAACTTTACCATAGCAATTTTAACAAACAATCCGTCCACCTGATATTTACGGGCTATTAGCATGCAACGATTTATAAGTTACAATCTATGTCGGAGTCGTATCGTTGAATGTAAAGTTTGAGCTATCTAGACACGCTTCTATAGGCCATGAAGCAGGTATTTTAAACGATCTACGCATTCGGTAGGCACGTTCGAAATGTACATTAAAATTACTGCCATCCACTTTGAGTGATCATAGTTGGAGGTAACAATTTTAACAAGCTAGCTTCAATCCGTTAAAATGCCACAATTATTGCTCGTTAAGCTTTGATAAATGGATAATAAAGCAAAGTAACGACATTGAAGATAAATCTCTTTGGAGGAGGGATATATAATATTCGCATTTGCGTAAGTATTGTTGCGTAAAATAGATATTATACTGAAATATTTGTATGAAATGTTTGATAGCATTTGATGATAGAGCCATCATTATGTCTTTAGTGTTTATTGGATAGGATAGGATAGGTAGGAACCTATACCTATCACCTATCAAGGCACAGCTGATGTGGATTTATGAGACAATAATATAGCTCCATAGTTGAACGGATTTTCATGAAATGTGTAACTCATTTCATGTAGGTCCTGGAAGGACATAGGTATTTTTCATACCGGGAACGCGGGTGTAAACTAGTAGGATATATAAAAATAATTTTGTGCTTTTGGATAAACTGCCAAAACACAAAGTTATTTAACTATTATTATTTATTTATTTAAATAAATAAATTATACGAACGAGATTAAATCGTAGTACGAAATCTCGTTAGTGATGAAGGCGACTGAAAATAGAACAGAAGAATTATTCTCACGTGTACAGTTGATATCGATATTAAAAATAAGACGGTCAAATACGAACAGGATTCGCACCCTGAGAAGGTTCCGTACATACATGCATATAGGTTATAACAAATATAAGATTGTATGAACAGAAAAAAAGGATATTCCCCTATCACAGCCTGGAATAAAAGTAAAGGTCGTGTCTTTTTAACACATTATACTAGACACTTTTTGATACACGGCCAGATAGACGGACAACAAACTGATAAAATAAGGGTTCCGTTTTTCCATGATGAGGTACAAAAACAAAAAAAAAAGTATAAATGTAATAAAAAATCAATAAAATAATTTCACAGTGATTTAACGTGTCATTAATAAGGCTTAAAGTGGTTATGTTGAATGCTTTATAAGTCAATAAAACGTGTGAACATTTCCGCCAGATAAGATAATGTTTACGGCCGTTTTGATGAGTGTCATCGTTATGTTTATAAATCGCGATAAAAATCAACGATATCCGTTAGTTGAGGGGAACTTCGGGTAAGGGTGTAATGCTATGTAAATAATAATGAATAGAATCTCATTATTGGTACTTAACACACTTGAGATAAAAAAAGATATATATGTTACATATAGTAGTGAGTGGTTGAACTAATTTGCACCAAGTGTGGTCACAGCAGAGATGAGAACCGATTAGCAGTTTAATTGCCACGTTTAATACTTAATGAGTCATTATTGCAATCGCTATTAGCGTCGCGGGCGAGCCGGCATTATTTACAACCGGACTGAATATTAATAAATCGCAATAACAATCCGACCGAAAGCAATCAAAATTTAATTACCTGCGCTTCTTCGTGTTATTCGTTTTGAAATAATTTAACGCCGAACATCGGGAACGGGTTAAAGATAAATTTGAAAGTCTTAAAAGATAAATTCGCTTCAATCACTCGGAGCAAATAGGATTTCGTTTCATTTACTCCAGTAAGAGCGTTTTCAATTAAGGAGCGCCCGACAAACAGTATCGGCGTATGAAGGTAAAATTAATTAAACCGAGCCAAGACAAACATGTACGAATCTATTTGTGTTGGACGCTCGCGGGTATATCCGCCTATAAGGATTATACAAGCGAAAAATACGGTGAAGACATTCGTATATTTGATACTGCTAGACTAATACGGTGCGGGCATTCAAGCCGTGAGAAAATAAATACCGAGTACGTAAGTACAGCATGATAATAAAAAGTAAGGTCGAGAGACTAATAAACCTTAACCTAAGAGGACTGGAGTGAGTAAGATATGAAAATAAATTAATCAGGGTGTACGTACAGTATCTACACATTATATATTACATTGTGGTGCAAATAGAAATATTACAATTTTAGTTTTTACAATAATGTGCTCATATACTTATTTATCTTATTATAATCTATGTAGGTATATGTACGTACATATTATATAGTTTATATAATAACCTACCTTACTCAGAGCCATAAACCGGTTTTATAATAATTTCCAAGTCTGGCTTTTGAATAAAATAATTGGATCTAAACACTGAAAAACGACATACGTTATAATTAATTAACAAAATTAATATCAAAATGTTACCTACTCACAATCCTTTATATGATACACATAAATTACTTCTCTCAATAGACTTTATTTAAATGTAAGGACATGAACACACATTGATTTATTTTATTTATTCGACCGTTTTACTTTCACCGAACTTTGGGAAGGCTAACCCTCCGAACTGATAGAATACATACTTAGTTCAGCACCTTTCACCGAGATTTGTAATTTTATTTGTATAGTTACGAGTTACGAAGTATTTCTAATCGGGACCAACTTTTAGGTTTCCTTTCATACTGATATTAATTAACGAGTGTGTTTAACATGAGTTTAATAAATGGAGAAGTTTGGCGCCTCTCACTCAAGGCATTTTACCTGCCTAGTCGAAGTTTCTTTGCCTTCGTTATATGTAAAATTGAATACGTCGCCGTGAATCCTCATTAATTTAAGATGAAGACTGTATCTTGACATGTTATTTTATTCATTAAGGGAGCGTCTCGAGTCGCACGGTTGTGTACGTGTCGACTTTGGATTGTTTTAAGGAACATAATTTAAAACCTCTCAACGAGTTCATTAGAGCCACGAGAGGCTGGGAACAAACAGGTGAGAGGCGGGACGAATCTATAGTCCCAAGCTATGTCGGAAAATGTCAAATTCAGATGCCGCTACGAAATACAATAAATTTTATATTAATGACATATCATGCATGTAATATTTATAAAGTTCATAAGGCAAATATTTTAAAGCTTAAAACAACTTTAATCAATTGAGTTGTTACAAATAATTCAAACGTTTCTAAGAATGAGACGTAGAGCAGGGCAAGGGCAGGGAGGGGGATAGCCGATTGGGTCCCGGAGACGAATGGCTCTCAATAAAGCCGAGATGCGTCCGGGAACGGGATATCTTACTTGTTGCTTCCACTCGTGTCTGATATTATACTTAAGGATCTAATCTTTTATATCTAAATAATTTAAGAAGCTGCTATCTCGTTTATTTGTACTTGTTAAAACATTAAATAAAATTTAGCTTTTATTGTATTGTAAGCAAATTAATTTATAGTTAATAAATAATATGAAAGAATCCACAGATTTTACGAAACTATTATGATACATTATTATTCTCATAATAGACAAGAATTTATAGAACTTGGCCTGGCGTTTTATTTTACCTACACAAATTCGCGTAAATCAACATGTACTTTATATGTTATAATTATGTGATGCATGTTATCGTAACTACATAGTTGTTATCACAATGTATGCTAGGTGGAGTTGGAGCGCCAGTGTCGGTGTATTGAGTTAGCACGTCGTTAGTAAGAAACTCGTTAGAGGCGCGTGGCGACGACATACCAAGAATTTGCTAATGACGCATGCTCGCGATAGGGTTGATATAAAAATGGAACCCATGTGAGATGGAAATGTCTGGTGGGAACGCAAATAAATAATGTTCAATTTTTCTATTGAGAAGTCGGATTGAAATTTCAGATTTTTTTGCATGATTAATAATAGAGTTCATGTTAAAATTAACTGAACCAAATTATAGCAGTGTGTGTGTAAATTTTGCTTCAAAACATTCGAGTTCAATATTCCCTTATGGATAGTAATTCAGTGGTAGTGACGTAGAATGCCATGGCGAAGGTTGTAGATTCGAAGCTTTCGTGAAGAAACCATTGCACGGTGGTAGTGTACTTTGTGGTACACTAGTTGGGTACCATCCTCATGTTGAATAACTGTCACTAAGCACTAACGGTGTGTACTGACTGACTGTTATCCTTATGCCAGTTCCATTCTACCGTACCCTTACTGTACCCGAACATGTACCTATCACCTTCGCGCCTCCGTCACATCATCACTTTCCACGGTGAGACAGTGGTCAAACTGGTACCTAAAAGCCGATAAGGTCGTTTGTGTGTGTGGGTATTTGATATTGATTTTTTAACTAGTCATATGGTGTAATCAAGTAAATTGTATTGTATTGTAAAAGGCAATAAAAGACATTAATTTAATAACATAGGTACGCATAATTAACTTTCTTGCATTTAGGTTTTTGCAAGGTGAAAGCTATATTTTAACGTATGTATTTTTTTCTTATTGTTTGTATCTTTGTAATGTTGTGTATTATGTTGAAATGTTTTTCTTTTTTTATACCCCTGAGTCAAGGCCGCGTAGCACTCCGTAGCGGCTCGTAGTACCGAAACACGTCTGACAAATCATAGCCCTTTAATAAAACGCTTCCTGTTATCATAAATGCTACATGATACATGTGTTTTTATGTAACTTTGACGAAATGTATGTGTAGTATTTCACTTGTTAACCTGTTTCCATGGCGACAGGAGTTGATTTGAATCAATATAATAACATCTGAGAAAAGTTTGTTTCGCAATCATTATCAATGCACCTGAGTTGTATTAATGATGCAGAATCCGAATAATGGATACATTATTTACTATGTATAGACCTGTCTTTGACCACAATCTCACCATGGTAAGAAATGATGTGGCCGAAGATGGTAAGCACACAAAGCCTAGAAGGAACTGGCTCTCAAGTGCAGCTGGTGGAATAAACCGCTAGGTGCTCGGCGACAAGATTGCAAATTGAGGGTGGTAGCCAACCACTATGCAATCTGTTTAATAATAGGCGATAAGAAATTGTGTAATGTTTCACGATTTATTATGATATTTCAAAATGTAGAAAATGTATATTTTCCCAATATTTTTCCTCTAACAGGTAACAGTGAAGCAATCTCGTATTCAAATTGACATAGTAAAACAACAGAGCCTCCGGACTAAGTTCCATAAACTCGTTTCAAACTCCCCTCTACACACTCTATCGGCGATTTTTAATTAAGTCCCTAGCGAGCGGCAAGCGAGGAAAGTAACACCATCAATTCATTATCCTAAACTCCGGCTCGATTGTTCCTCGCTCGCTACTTACGCAAACTTTCATTTTAATCAAGCGTTTAATTAAAAATTATCCGAGAAAAACAAAATAAGCCCGTTAGGGGCGGTCTGAACTAATTAAGGCGCATGCGATGAGCCGACCGACAACACAGCGCGGCCCGTGAGGTGAGCGTCCTTTAATTAAACGCCTTGTTCTACTCCAGTGGCCGTCGCTTAGCTAAACTATTACTACAACTTGCGTGGAAAAACCTTACAAGTGTTAGGGGCGTAGACCGGTGATTGCGACCCGACAGCCTTGTCGTACCTTGTTATAATCACTCTGTAATTATCATCACATCGGCCCTGGTGCGGCGGTGCACATTATTAACAGATTAGAGAGGTTTGTGACCTTAAGTTTTTAAAGTGTTTTGTCTTAGTGCATGGAGCAAAACGAAATTGATTAATGTAATCTTGTATGATAAATAAATAACAATTAATTCTGGTTTCAAACAAAAAAACTAAATTTACCCAATGCTAAATGTTTTGTTGTTTATGCAAAATAGTTTGAATTGTTTTCAATGCATTGTAATTGGGTTCAATAAACTTCACTTGATAATTCTAATCTCATACTTTTCACTAAGTATAGTTGACGAACAAATTAATTAATAAAATAACAAAAACCGTGTACCCAAGCCAAAGTTTTCTAATTACTGTTAATACCAATATCAATTAACTTGCTCTAAGAATTAATTATCTCAATATTACGGCCCCTCATTTATTACTAAACTTTCACTAATCAATCTTGGAAAGTTGCATACGTAAATAATTTGATATAAGTAAACGTTACTTTGTAATCTTTATGTTTGCTGATATTTAGACATTTAAGAATACGCTCAATAAATTAATTACTTATATTTGGTCATATATATGTAATATACAATAACTCAACTATGCAATAATTAAAAACCATTACTTAGGTAAAGATTACAAAAGGCATAATTCATGCAGTATGCAATGCATAATGTGATAAAGAGTAAACATAGGTATTAATTACAAGACTATTTCAAAACTCGTTGTAAATTTAGTTAAATTAACAAACATTTAATTAACCAACGCGAGCGAGCGCGTGATGTTGATTCATTGCAATATATCAATCTAACAGGGACGTAATCAGAGCGCGTATACAATATTCCAAATTCATTTAATCTATTTTCCATTTCATATAAAATATTATGACGGATGAACTGGGGAAGCTTGGCAAATTTAAAAAAAATAATTTTCAAAGGCAATTTTGAAAACAAGCTTAAATAAATCTTAAGTAAGTAGGTACATTATTTTTAGTTTCAATACAAAACTTTTGTACCTAATTTATGGTTTAAGTGTATATTTTTTTTTTATCATTTGGCCAAACATTGCAACCTAATTTGATATTTGTTACTAAGTACATCTGCCAAATAATATTTATTATTTGTTAAAATTCACACTCACATACCGGGTCATTGTGTTGCCACTGACTGCTCGGCATACACTATTTAGTGTTTACTTGCCGTGGTCAAGTTGAAACTGTATCCGTATCTAAAAGTTTATCAACAAAATTAAATGTATAAATATCCGATTCAAGCCCTCCGCGTAATCAGACCAATTATCTGTAACACGCATAAATAATAATAATTTATTAGTTGAAACATTTGTCAAAAGCCGCACTCGCACGATGAGCTAATCGACTATCACCGCTAATTGCCCCCGTCGGCGCCCCTTCACCCCCTGCCCCGTTACACACACCCCTCGGCGCCCCTGGGCCGTGCCGTGCGCCCCCGCCCTCCCCTAACTAATTAGATAAGTTTGCAACTCGACTGTACTTCTGGTACTCCATTCCACCGGTAAGCATCAATCTTTTTAATTAAACATTTTTGACACCGCAACGATTAGCCATCGAACTCATTTCTATGCTAATATTGTTAATAGTTTTAATTTAAATGCAAAACGAGGAGCGCGTATACGGCCATTTTACACAGTTATGTCTTATACATTGCATCTGTTATAGATTTTTGAACTTTTATTAATACGTGAAGCACTGAAATAGTAACTACTGTTACGCGGATGTCCGAAGTGCTAATGATAACCATAATTTTTTATTGAACAGTCACGCTGAAGACTATTCGTGTAAAAACTTCTCAGATTTTTTTTCATTAGGTTTTATGATGTACTTCCTCATTACAAATCATTGATTTACGTAAAAGCAAAAAGCATTTATGAAATAAAATTAATATCAATTAACGTTATTTTGATAAAGATTTCTTAAATACACGCCATAAACGGAGAGCGGACTCAATTAAGATGTATCATAGATTTATCATAATGTCTTATATGTCTAAAGAAATAATACTAAGCAAATATTTTATCTAAAATTGGAAATAGAGAAAATAAAATGGCTTGTTATCATAATTAATTGGTTATTGACTCAATATTCATACCAGTTACAAATGCTTTAATAGACCCATTTATATGCTACGAACTCCTCAAATAGTCAAATCAAATTTTGTTAATGGCTCAACAAAACTGGATTCAGTTTGACTGAATAAGAATAGATTCTTTTCAATTTATTGTTAAGTAAATGCCTAATATAAAAATATCATATGTCTTTGTCAACACGTTATTCTAATTGATTGGTCTGTAATAAGCTGAATTAATAAAGAAAATCAATGCAATTAATTGATACGACACAAGCCCATATCTGTCCCGTGGTAGAACAAGAATGGGCTCCATTATAGATCAGCGTTGGACAATAAATCAGGACATACAATGGCACATTGTCTGTCGCTCAACCTGATTAAATAAATAAATAAATAGGTGCCGATACGAGTCGCTTGCGCAGATCTTATCACACATCGCGCGACATTTAAGATCCGATTGTACATGCCGAACGGATCTTTCTGACCATTATTATAAGGTTTGAAATATCCATGTATGAACGTGTTGGCTGTGTTGGTGTCAAATCGAAAGTGGACCATATAAAATTTTGGATACAGCGATGTAAGGCTTTATTGCGTTGGAATTCGAACGACATTTGTATGGCAAGCATATCTTGTTAGAGTATAGGAGAAGTTCGAGATGGATGGAGGCAAAGAGAGCAAGATTTAGTAACATTGCACTTCATCTTTCATTGTTGTATGTTTGCTGACGCGTGAGCCTCAACTCTGTTGTGGGAACGTAAAGTTACATGCAAAATGTACCTATTGTCAGAACTTTTTCTTTTATCACCTCATAAACGCTTGTTGCTAATTAACTGACGCTTGTTTATAAACTAAACACAACATAATATCGTACTACCTAAGTATAATTTTACATGCTCATATTATTAATGAATCTCATCTCGAGGCAAATTTCAACGGTTGTCCAGCCACGATCGTTAGGCACTTTATTTAGGGTAAAAGGCCCAGTAATTGGACGGGCCGGATGCAACTCACAGGTGCTCTGTGCGTGCGCCCTGCCCTCTCCCGGTGGTTTCAGGAAATTAGAGCTAATTTAAATTTCTTCCGTAGCGAATCGATTAATTTACAAAACTATTATGTGGTGGATGTGGAGATGAGATGGGATGATGTTAATTTAAATTAAAATAACAATAAATTATGGTGTTGACTGGAAATCCCTTAATAATACCCTTTTTCGAAAATGTAACAATTAATTGAAGTTCCTATTGCATACAGAATGTTAAGTAAAGGTTTTCTTACCCTATCGAATACTTTATAAATTCCTTAGAAACGGTTTTATTTTCATTGGCTATTATTTTTATTGGCGTCCCATTGCTCAGACCGCCGTCGTGGCGTCTCGCGAGCGATTTGTAACGTAAAAGGGTAATTAGGAGTTTAACCTGCACGGAAATAAAGGAATTATTAGAAAACAATCCGGACAGCGGGACGTGGGGGGTGGTGGGAGGGGCGAAGGTGGCAAGGAAGGAAGGGTATCTAATTAGGGAGTGGGGGCGAAGGTAATGAGCCGCGATCGCCGCTCCGATATAACGAAGGCTATTTACGCGGTGGTCGCTCTGAAAATTGCGAGGTTTTGTTTTAAAAGCGGTTACCGTTTGAGTTTTGCGATTAAGGAGTTTAATTAGACAGTGTTGTTTACAACCTCATTACTGTAGGTAACGTCCGGGGGAAAATAGCCTTGGATATCGGCCGATAATTTATGAAGTTGAAAAATGAGTTTCTCGCCGCTAAGTAGATTCTGTTGTAGATATAACCAAACAATCTGGGGCCTATGAATAAACATGAACACAATTTTCTTACTTATTTCAATTGTATTGCTAAATATCGACCTTATCTTGTGGTACGTAAGGTGAATTATTTTACGAGCCTTGAGAAATAATAAACATGACCTTCAATTGTTTTAGAAAATTACGCCATTATCACCAATAGGTTGTACAGAGTATTTTAGTAAATAGCTATAGGTTTAGTGAATTACATTATATACATACATGTTTCTCTTTTAGTTAGTTACGTGTGAAAAATTAAGTCTTGATTGTAGGTACCAAAAGCTTGCGTAAGCGCAGACTATTAAGTGAGGAAATCTTTGATCATAATGTAAATAATTACTAGAAGGAGTATTGAAGATTGTAGAATAAGTAAATATATACCTACTTAATTTAATTATAAAACATGTTAGGTTGATCAATACCTACTATAATTGGCTATAGAAGTTACAAGTATCTAGATGTCAAAGAGTTTCACAATCAGTTCTTATAGTATATTACCAAGAATTTCAAGTTCATTAGGGGGTGTCCACCGTGTGTTAGGAAACATATCACGTGGTATGTCCCAAGCGGCCGCGAGTTGGCTCAACGACGTAAATGCAACACAAAAGCGAGTTTTTTTCCTCCTAATAGACGTCCCGCCGACATCATTAACGTATCGACAAAGTTGGCCGCGCAGTTATTCACTAATGTGACAACAACACAGAGAAAGCCCGCCACAAATGAGGGACCATCTTTTTGGCTTAAGCATTGGGCACACTTGGAGAATATCACGCGATTTTTCACGTTGGTTTATTTTGTAGTAATTTTTTTACGCGTCTACAAATAAAATTAATATGTTAATGTATTATTATCTCAACACCTTTGGTCACATCATCACATACACACTAAATCATTAGAAATAAATACCTTTCTCGGTTGAGGAAGTAGAGTACCTACCTAAACTATTGTTCAAAACATGACCCACAATACAAATTTCAAACTTCGATCAAATATTAAAGTTGTAAAAGATCACAATGTTACCTACTGATATGAAAGAAGTTGATTGAGTTCAAAAGATTCTGCCACTTGTATCTGAAAAAGATGTGTTGAGAAAATAAGAGAGAGATGAGACGGGTAAATACAAAATGAAGCAAGAAGTAAGAGGAAAACTCAACCCTGAAGTTATTTAAGTTCAGTCCAGATCCGACGAATTTTACATTTAGGGTCTCGGGAAGATATTATAATTAATTAAAAAAATTACGTAATACCTAAGCCTCTCATATACCTATGCTAAAACCTATTCATCAAAAAAAAAATATCACTTTGAGAAACTGTCACAAAAGATATTTGAGCGCGTACTCAGTGTGCCCCGCACGTCGGGGGTGTATTCTAATCGCGTGTTAGCGTGGCCCGTTTTTGCGCTAACGAACAGGTTGCGTTAAGGCGACGTAGACGGGCGAATCGACGGGGAATTTCGCCTCATTAAAAGTTGTGACCTGCGGAGGAGGCAATTTGGAGGCTCGCGACGACTTCGCCCATTACTTACTTTACACTATGATTCGTCTTCGGCCGACGCGGAACGTCTTCTTTAACCCCTTTATAATTATTTGTTACAACTATATTATTATTAACAGCATCCCTCGCGTGCTGCGGTCTCCGCCCCACCTGCCCCACTCGAATTAGTAAACAAACGTCTTTACGAGCGGTTTTACGAGTCCCGCGATATTTCGGTCTCGCGCACGCCGTTTTACGACATAATGAATTTGTTGATGAACTAGGTATTAGAAAGTTTCGAAATAGACGCGTCTAGTGGCCGCGGCATCGGCTGCGACGCGTTACGGACCAATAACATTATTGTGGTATTATTTTATTATCTGCGTAATTGTAACATAATTGTGGTAGTACAGAATATCAACACAACTAACTGACTTATTTTATTTCAGTAAAACTATTTTTAATAGTTAGACTAAATGATACTCACCAATTCAGTTTTTTTTTATTTCACCTGCTGTGATGATTTCAGAGTTGGTCTAATCTAATAAAAGTCGTTCATATTGATGAGTACTACTTCCACCCCTTAAAGCACTGCAAGTGAATTAAAAATAACTCTGTATAGTAGGTACTTACCTAATGTTATGTCTCGTAAAAAGTATTTATGCGAATAAATTTGCAATTTGTTAACTACATCATAATAAAATCAATAACTACTTACATACTTATTTTACTTCCCATAAAGTCACTTTATAACAAAATTTTATAATAACTGATAAGCATATCTCTATTTAGTCACGAAACCGCAACTTTAAATAGATAAGCTAAGTGTATTGTGTTCTTGATAGTAAAATTAAGCAGTTAACGGTTAAATTATGGGTGCTCGAGTACATAATTAAAGCATCTTCAATAAAGTTAAGCATAAATTTACATATCGGCACTGGCATACCTCTGTTATTAATAAGTAAGTCGGAGTAGTTGGTGGAGCAGAGAGCACGCGTCTCATAGTTATGGCGAGGTTAACACATGAGGTTAATTAAGATCAGAAGCGGGACCTACAGCCAGCTAACGTGACTACACTGTACTGTGTACCTACGTACGACACTCGGAACGAGTTTACCGACTGCTTCCCCTTAATTGATACGATTTGATCGTCATCGTAACTACTCGCTTATTCCCCTTATATAATTTAATTAAAATATATGTTTGTATAATTTAATTTATTTCTATGGAACTCCGTTGGATGTTTGCTCGTTGCAAAGGATTTTCATTCAAAATTGAATGGAATGAAAACACAGGGAATAGCAAAAGAGGGTTTAATAGTTGATAAAAATCACTATTGGCAAGGAGGATGTTATGTTATGATTGGATATCATCCGCAACAGACAGTCGTACGTAACAAGTGCAAGCTGATGCCGGCTGATACCGAATCTCGGGCATTGCAGTAAACATTATTAAAAATTCCTTTGACGGCGGTGGCTATCGAATAATGATTTGTGTACGTCACGTCAGCTTCCACTGTCATATTTGCGCCAAATTTTCAGCCGTTACGATATTTTTTTTTTACTATTTTTGACGGCAAGCCGGACGGACGGCAGGCACTGCGTTTATTTATTAATGAAATTTGTCGTCTATGTTACACGTTTCGTTCGAACCCTGCCTGCAATCTAATATGAGTTCGATATAGATGGAATAGAGTTTGAGATTGTATGATAAGTAATGGGGGTGTTGGGCTGTTTTACACCGGACAGGTATCGTTTACGAGGCTGCATAGGCGCGACGCAGCATTGCGCCCGTGCGCTCCACCCATATCAATTTCGAATAGGTTTCCTATTCGGTCAGAGAGATTGCGTCCTGATCGTTTTGCGAGTAAAACCGTTGCCCTAAATTAAACGTTTTAATAATAGAATAGAAATCAAACTCGTTAAGTTCTGTTGACATCGATATCGAGTGCGCTGTTCGCTTTTTAATATTTCATCAGGTAGTGAGTCGTGAGTTAAATGTAAATAGGAAACGTTTATCCCGTTCTATGCGATGTCATATAGCATACGTTCGTCACGTAGACCACACCAATGCTGAGAATAATCAATTACACACTACTTCCAATTAACGACAGTGCAGTAACAAATCAAATTTTGCCGGGTCCTGTTCGGGAGTCTTCACTAATTAGTGCTGCGGGCGAGGTGCCTCCTGCGAACTAATCAGGTGGCTAAATAATGTAGTCGTGACGGCGTCGTTAGTGCTCGTGAGACAGACGTTATTAATTAACATCACATTGGGCCACCTCACCCCCTCAGCCTGGCCGTCCCGGGGCCGCCCGCGCCCGTGCGCTTTGTGGTAATGCCATGCCAACGACTAACTTTATTACCGCTTTAATAACCTTATTAACCCAAGACTCTTATTATACCATAATGGTAAACGTTCTTCTTAAAACAAATGTTCATATATTTTCAGTCATAAGAAAAAATTGAAACTAATTTTGCAAAATAATGAATAGCTACCATTTTGATATAAGTAGCTGTAAAGGTTAAATATTTTATTTATTATGATTTAAATCAGAAAATCTTGAGTAGGTAACTACAGAAGGACACGCAACATAAATAAAACATACTATTTTCCTTATTTATTTTCAATTATAGGCTCACTGATTTATTAATTAATAATTAGGTAGGTACATATACATATATCCAAGGGTAAATATCCAGGATTCTAAAATATGCCATTTCGAAATACCTACTAATATTAAAAAATATAATTTAAACCCTTAAAATAATGTTAATATGATGATGATGATTCATCGCATACTAAAGGTACCTAATATTTGCATAGGTAAACAAATCACCAACGATGCAGTAAAAAAAAAATAAGAAAAATTTATTTTATAATATATTTCAGGATATTAAATTTTTACGTGAAATAAAAAAAATAGAGTTCCATAGAGCGTCCACCTACCCTTATACATCCATATCATTATGTTCATACGGAGCTTATGGAGTTCCTTATGTATTGACGAAGGCGGCTAATTGAATAAGGTTTTATTTGTTTTTAAAAATTTGAAAAAAAAAATTAAGAACACCTACTCGTATTACAATATGCATAAAAATATATGGCAGTTGCATTGGTGAATCGTTTTTGAATAAATATAATATCTACAATTTTAAGTTGGATTGAATATAAATCTATTATTGAAATTACAGGCACAGGAGACTTAACAACTTCATGTCTCAAGGTTGGCAACGCGTGAGTGATACCCCTGGCAGGGAAAATATAATATTGTATTTTCTTTGCCCGGGGTGTTATGAGCGTCTATAGGCTACGGTAACCGCTTACTATCAGGTGGGCCGTAAGCTTGTTTGACACCTATGTAGTATAAAGAAAAGGCGAAACTATTTATGCAGCATTTATTGTACCATTTCTTTTTAATATAAGCTTAGTAATATTTGATACATAAAGCTAATATATTGAATTTTTACTTTATCTAAGTACCATCTAAAAAAATATAAGTACTACATAATATAATCAGTTATCTGGTTTCTATATTATTAGCTCTGCTTAGCTCTGTGTGTGAGAAACCAGGTTAGGTATTATTATTTCATTAAAATCTTATTTTATTATTATAAATGATTGCCTGAGCTAACATAGAATTTTATTGTTTGCTGGTCTATCTACCTTTCTTATCTCCATATGCAACCTACAAAACGCAACAAAATACGTAATACGAAACAACACAACCGCATCAAACAACGTATAGGTAAAGTCGCACGGCTTTAGTTGTAAACCAAGACCGTCCAATTAAGAACCCAAACACAGTATCAATTTAATGTAACAGAGACTTGGAGCATGTACATGTACAAGATTGGTTCATCTCGTGAATTTCTCGTGGGTTTCTGTAGAACACGACTTGTGGCGTCGTTCATATCCTGTCCATAGGCGCCGCCTGCCCAAATATCGATGACGCATCCAACGACACTAAATTTATGACGACAAATATCGGCAGGTACACTCGACGACAGAGGTGTGTAGTCAATGACGTTAATATTGAGTTATTGAAAAACGTAATCAAATGAAAAGTGTTGCATAAAATGTACTAAGTATTCTTTTCTGTTGGTACTCAAAATAATAACAACAAAAAAAACGTCGTTTATTTACTGTAGTAAGTTTTTAGAATTTATGTTTAGGTCAAACGAAGTTGACCTTAACTTAACATAAATAAACATAATTAAGTACAATCTATTATCAAAGAATTTGTTTTGATAATTAATATAACCACTTTGGACACGTTATGCAATTATTCTAAGTTATTATGCTAATAAAATGTAAATGTAAATCCATTAGTGTAATAATTTTAAATAGGTGTTTAGTTTGTTTATGGATTTTTGAAAACGGTGATAAATATCAGAATCCTTGATAAAATTAATTAAATTTATATGTTTATGGATTTTATAAAATGTCTGCCGAGGTAATTAACTACAACTATTATTGTATTGAGACTATTTTTAGAATTTTTTTGATTAACTAGTTGTACCCCGCAGTTTAACCTGCGTTCTCGGGATAAAAATAGCCAATAGACATTCCTCAATAAACTGGCTATCTAACACAAAAATATTAATGTTCATACAAAAATCCTAAATTGAATTTGAAATGCCTTTTGCATTCGAGCATTTTTTCCTATAAAACTTTATTCAGACTACCTATTACTTACGAACATTTTTAAACGATTTTTTTCCAAATCAGTCCAGCCGTTCTCAAGTGATGCGCTTACCACAGCATTTTTACATACATAGGTAAGTATATAAGGTCTTAATAAATGAAGTACGAGCCTTTTGAAGGATGATAGTATAGGTCATAAGTATTCCGAAAATGATTAAATAAAAATATTCGGTCGTAATTTTAATGAAAAAAAAAAACCTGAAATTGTACTTCATCACTACTAAGCATTAATTAAAACCATTAACAGCATAATCAGGTGTAAAATTTATTATTAAAATATAAAAAAAGCATTAAAAATACATTACTTACTTTTATTTTATTTATTTATTACTTTTATTTATGAAGTACAATTTAAGTTTTTTTTTTAAATATTTTTATTTTATCATTTTCGGAATACTTATGACCTATACTATCATCCCTCAAAAGGACCGTACTTCATTTATTAGGACCTTATATAGATTAAAAAAATCTAATAAAATAAAGTATTCTATCAAAAAGCGGAGAAGTAAGTATTGTTTGTTTTTTCGCGTAACTATCTACTTATAGTTAACCTACAACTCAGTAATCACACATCACACTAGATATAGGTTTTAGCATTTAATTGTTAAAAAACTCATAATTAGGTGTTCTAAGTAATTTTAGTTCGTAGAAGTCTAAACAAAGTAAAAAAAGAAAAAAGTTCTATCAGTTAGGATTATTACGATGTGCAAAGTGTTTATTATATGTTAAAATAAGCAGTTTTACAGATTATTTGATTGCAAACATTACATCACGTTCCCCAAACCAATACCCGGTGAGATAAACGAATATTCAAGTGAATACATTACGAGCAAATTGACCACGTGGACTGACTTGCAAGTGTACAAATACACCGCGAAGTAAAGCAGAAGCTACACGTTAATTTTTCTAAAACGTTGTAAAGGCTTGTGTTAGACCACAGTCTCATGGTCCCATAGTAAGTAATGATGTGGCCGAAGAATGTAATCATAGAAAGCTTAGAAGTGAACTGGCTCTCAAATGCAGCTGCCAGAATTCATCAGTAGGTGTTTGGCGACTGATTTCTGTGACCAGCCAGTCAAAGATGTACATTTTTGAAAAATATAAATCTTAAATCCGGGCCTGAAAAGAACAACAAAAATGTACATGTTTTTGACTGGCTGGTTTGAATGATTAAAATCACAATAATTTACGAAACATTTAAAACAATAAAACATTGTTGTTCTTTTCAGGGCCGGACTTAGGTAACATACCTAATATAATTTTATATACTTTTCATAACACAAACATGTTCGATATTATGCACGGTACTAGGGTTTTTTGTAGTACCCGCGCGGCTAATTACCACACATAAGTTGATAAATCTGTCACTAAGCACATATTGGTATATATTCAGCAGATTCATTTGCGAGCCATTTCCTTTTTATGCTTTATCACCTAGTCTTCACCACCTTCGTTCAAATCATCACTTACCATAGTAAGATTGTGGTACAATAGTAAAAAAAATAAAAATGTGTCTATGTTGTGGTGAACCAGATTCAGTAATTTTGTCCAAAATTCATCAAATTTAGTTTAAATATGAAATTCGAAATACAACATATCTCATGAGTGTTAAAATGCCTACCTATCTATCTACAAAAGTACGTTAAACTGTCACCGACTAAATATCTGCATTCTGTAGTGATTTACACATCGGCATGTATTGTCGGGGAGCGTTGAAGGCGGATTTCACATCGCAGTCAGAAACGTCGCTAAATTGCTCCTGACAAATGTTCTACGTAACTGTCCGACTTAACTACCACCGGCCTTGTGCAAACGTATATTTAGATCACTAATTAACGGCTTAAAAGCTAGTTTTAATTGATTATACTATGCATTTCCGTGTTATGTATTGGGCACGGAAGATAGCAGTTTGTGCGACGCCTATTTTTGTATAATTAGAATGTCGTTTCTAAAATACGCTTACTTTAAATTGATTAATGTAATCAAGACTTTATTTCGAGGATTAAAAGTTTAAATTCGACGTTTTTAATAATACTTTCACTAAGACATTAGTTTGATTAAATTGATCTTCATAAACATTCCAAGGACAGATAATTAAGTACTGTTATCGTTTTAAAATATATCGATAACATGTGCATTGATAACAGTAGGTAGGTACTTTGGACAGATTGATTCTACAAATTATAAATACTAAACTACAAATTGATAACTAAGTATATTTCAGTCTAATTATTTAACTTTATTACTATACTCATAGTTTCATATTCAAATATCAACATTTTCAGTCTTGTTTACAGAGATATTGGTAATCGAATTTCATACAAAGATTGGCTGTTTGCTGGACAGTCTTCAGTTTCTGTTAGAGTACGTCGCAGACGCCCAGAGCTGGACGGCGGACAAAGAGACAAACGAAATTAATCGGGCCCATGCGCCGGCGACGTAATCGAATTATGTCTTAGCTTGGCTTGACTATGCCTTTTAAATAAATCAACCGTCACTGCTATACCACTTCCTAAGGATTAAGATCTTATAACCGAATTAAAATGTTAAATTCTACGATTTTCTATGAGGTGACTATACAAGTGATTGGTTATTTGATTTATCTTCAAATACATCTAGGGGCACGGAATTGCGTTATTTCAGAGCATAATTAATTAAAACAATAAAGAATTATGACCATTGATCAGTAGAATATTCGTATTTATCATTTTACTTTTTAATTTAAGAAAAAAATATGAGCTAAAAGTATAAATTCAGATCTCGCAAAATAAAAGACGAAGCTATTGAAATAAAGATTACCAAAAGGAAAGGATTTCTTGATTCGAAAATGATTGTTTTTTAAAAATAACAGCCACTTCAGTGACTTCACCTTTTCGCATCTCATGTGGGAGTTTGGGGACAGCAATTTACGTACAATGTCAATTTGCGCAAGAGAAACGCTGCTCGAGTCCGGGGCACAGGGCCTCATTAGAGGCGAGCGGTTGCAATTAAACCGTGCGTCTTTTGCAACTTAACGAGCGCCCAAATTGGACGCCGCCCGCCCTGGACACGCGTTTTCATAAATATACATTTCGACATGAAGCAATATATATTTTACACTGATAACTATCGTAAATATTTTTTAACGAAATGACCTTATGCAAGTATATGCTCGAACGTTGCACTCATAATTTGCTTCAGTCTTGCAGCAAGAAACGGAATAATTTATCATTGTTAATTGCATCTAGATTAATTAAGAGCGTCTAAAGTGTATTTTAATTAAATTCAAGTTTAATCTTTGCATCTTTGCATTTGCATTTTTAATTTGTTTAATTTGTTTAAGAAATGCTGTTTGTTTCCTATAAGATTTTCAACGATGACTGAAACCGAGCATTACAATCTTCATAAGTTAACTTTTCAACCCAAGACTATAGTGAAAAAAGCTTCATGTAACAAAACTTGAAAATGTAAAATGTTATAAGTTAATATGAAAGTGTTAGTCAGTACGGGACGCGCGGGTAAGAAGTTGGTATTTTGCAGGGCGTCTCGTTAGTGGCGCGGCGGTGGTGGCGGCGCGGGCGGCGGCGGCTGATTGCCGATTGAGCAGCAATTGCCTTGATTGACGGAGCCCGCACGCGCCCTAACGAACCTGCTTTCAACGACTAGATGGACGTGCCTCATGTACACACGATTTAAGTCACACTTGAACCACATCACTAAAAATCCATGTAATTTTTATTTTGTTGGATCTTAAGAATTAAGATAATCTACATCGTGCGTGACTGACGTAATTATGCTTGGTACTATTGTTAGAATGTTTGATTGCTCAATTTGGTCTATGTTGCGGTACGATTTGAAAACATAATTATCAATTTATTTTATACCGTTAGGTAGGTATCTATGTATTATAGTAATTCATTCATAGCCTACGAGATTTATATCTCAAGGTACATAATGAATATATATATGAATCGAAATGAAAACATACCTTCTACCAAAAACATAGGGCCTACGAAAACAGTATCGAATAAAACTCGTAGACCCGCTACGCGCTACGACAGATTGCCTAGTCGAATAATTTGATAGTACGATTGACATCGTGGAATCCCTTCTGAATTTGGTTGATGCATACAACCTATCTTGCAATCTTAACCGTTTTATTATGCGCTACGGGCATGCATTGAGGAACGCAGGTAATAATAATATCGTCAACATTGGAAGGGTGTTAAATCATTATAAAATCGGTATGAAGCCATCTTAATGTTTACGTAACGCTTCCGCCGCTTTTATACTTCTCGCATACGCGAGGCATAACATCGCGACGCGTAATTTTGTGCGTAAACAGTAATCAGCAGCAAGAAACATCATCAGCGTCTTCAGACCGCAATCCATCATATTGGGACAAAAGGCTGTGGATTATCGTGGCAGTTGTTTGCGTGAGAGAGCGTTAATTTTGTTAAGGAGTCTCAATCAGGGATGGCGTGTAAGTAAAGTCGGCAGGCGGCCGCTGCCGCCGCGGGAGCGATTCGAGCGAATTACCGTACCTGGAGGCGCGGGGGCCGACTCGTTAGTTGTTGTTTGCCGAGTGACGCGGGTCAATCAGCAGAGACATGCACGGAACCGCACTTCTTCATCCCCCTCCGTGGCCCCGCACCTGCTCTCCCCGCTCGTTAGGCCGCGCCGTCTCTGTCAACTGTGAGACGAGCTTTATCGAATCTACGACGCACGACCCGCGCCGCGGTTGGCCCACTCTTCGCTCTAGTTTGACTCACAACCGCTGGTAAACAAGGGAAATCAGTGTAAAACGAATTTATATGAACGTCAAATAGAGGGTTCTAAATAACTTGACATATTTATAAGCATGTGAATGTGTCAGATGGATAATAACGTTCGGCTCCCCCGATAATACCGACACTTACTTTATTTACGTTCCATAAAAATAAATCAGTGTAAAGATAAGGATATGTCATGTTTAATTACGCCGGAGTGTGGTAGAGGAGTTAGTTAATTTGGTGGGATTCCGTGCGTTTAACTAATTAACGCGCAGGGGCGCACCACGCCGCGCGCCCGCCCCGCGCCTGGCGCCTCCGGCAGCTGCGGTCCACGTGCGGGCTGTCGCATCGCCTCTCGATGACTACAATCTTCTCCATACTCATTATTCTTCTTTCTTTCTTTTTCTACTATATTTGAGAGTAGCTTAGTAAGTAACTTCTCAAAATTATGATAAAAATATAAGGTTCGATTTTAAAATGCTATTTATACTACTCACACGTGAACGCAATTATTTCTCATCGTCACACATAAAAAGGAACATGTAGTTATTTTAACGAAGTGTACATTTATTAACATTTAAGGATAATTATAGGTAGTGATTGTACGCAATTAGTGCTATTACACATCAATTAAGTTTATGACTCTAACTAAACTATAAAAGGAAAATGAAGTTTATAATTATTTTATAAGCCTTGGAACTAACTATGTATATATGATAATAATAAAATATTTTGCGTTTGGTCACACACACTGAAATGAATTGCAAATACATCGTCTATTTTATCAACAACGTGGAACCATAAATGGTTATTCATTAGTTTGCAAAGAGACATAAAATTTCCATAATCGTTGACATAGCTAGCTGTAACGTAGCTTACCTACTGACAGTCGCGGTACAATAACATACAGAAGATTAATTAGTGAGAGACTTCGCGTAAAAACTTTGTTACGTACGTCCTAAATTAGTCCTTAGCGTTCTTTAACGAGACCAATTTAGTGGGTCTGCGAGACGATCGCTCGTTGTGTGCAAAACTGTGTACTTTTTGTTCCCTTCTCAGGTAGAAAATACAACGGTTCAAAGCATTTTCATAACAATGCGCCTGCGGCTTTCTCGGTTTACTTTTTTGGGTGTTCGATGCGTTTGACAGACACGCCATTGTCATCGTAAGATGACGGACTAAAAACTGAACCTTTTATCGATTATCAATGGGAACGATCGATCGAGGTAAAACTCATCGAATTCCGAACCATAAATGGTACCAATTAGTCGGTAGTAGCGAACACGCTGGAGTTCTGCATTAATTAATGATAAAACAAATAATGTTACTCACCTCGTGTAATCACTTTTACATAATATCATGCCACCTTTGAAGTAGAAGGAGCGTCCCATGTCCGCCAGCGCCTGACCGCAGCACGTGCACTTTAGGCAGCCGTGGTGCCAGTATCTGTCTAGCGCGTGAAGGAGGAACCTCTCTACTATTTTCCCGCCGCAGCCGGCGCATTCTTTCAACGCGGGATTGTTGTTATTGTGAGGGTAGTCGTGTCCGTTGGCCGCGAATGCAGCCTCTGGCGAGGGCGGGTGCGGTGAGCTGAGCTCCGCGTACCCGTGGTAGTGCGCATTCATGCTCAACGCGCTCGCTGCCAGCTTGACGGTTGGAGCGGGAACCGCTCGCACGGACCACCACGACTACACGCCCTGCAAACAAAAATAAAAATAATTATACATTGTCAATAATTGTCATCGAGGCTTCGGGAGACCGACGGGTTGGGAGCTTTTTCCGCCAACGCATAAGCTTGGCCATCCAAAAAGGGAACGCTGCCAGCCTGTTGGGAACCTTGCCTGTCGAGTCGACAGCAGCGAGGGCTTTGAGGATGTTTCCTATATAGGTATCATAGTTTGTATTTTATACATTGATTGTAAATACTTGTTGTAAATAAATATATAATACTATTGAGGAATCCTTATAAGCGACCTATTTTAAAATTTTCTTATTTTCCTAATCACGAATCCTCGGTTTCCCCACAATTGCTAGCTTATTATGCATTATGCATGCATGCTACGATGTTACTTTTAGTCGATTTAAGTTTTGAGTCACGACTGTTACTTTGCAGTTTCAAAGTCTCCTAGCCTCGACCGTACTTTGGCCCGCATCGTCGCGGTGGGCGGAGGGTGAACCTTTTTGAATTAATTTTTCTTCGTAGCCTTTGGCCAGAACACAGCAGATTCGGGTGTAGGTCAGCGGGCGGGCCGCGTTTATAAAATTTTCCAATTAGCAATTTCATACAATTAGGAACGGGGTGAAGTTGCGGGCGGGGGATGTCGGTACGGGTCGCGCGGTGCGGGGCGAGGAGTGCGTCAACCCGATCCAATTAGCTCGCGGCCGGCGAAGCGGCGGGACGCCCGCGCCCGCGTCGTCTGAGCGGCCCTGTCGCCATAAAACTTAATTAAACGTTTTAAAACAAGTATTCATTAAAGAATAATCAAGCTTATGTAGTCATAAATAACCGGATTGTCCCGCATGGAACGGGTGCCGTAATTAAGACTGCACTGAGTTGATCAAACGCACTGATTTGAAACTACCCTTCATTAAGAGAGCGCGAGTCGGGCGCGGAAGCTTCCGCTGCGGTGCAGAAACTAATTAAGAATAACGGACGCTTTAAAAGCGTAATTAATTTAGATTGTAATTCTATTTCTCTGAGAGTAAAGTAGACAATTATTTCAGTAGCCCTTTCTTTTGGAACGATTTGCTTTGTTAAATGTAATTTGCTTAATTTCTTTGCCCAACATAATGATGAGTTGTACGGTTAAGTTAATCAACGTGTTCAGTGTACGTCAGGTCTAACACGATAATTTTATGTAAGCGGTTTCATTCGAATGAAGATCCTATAAAATTTTGTGCAATGTAAAAACAGAGTGAGCATTACCTACTTGTATCCATCGATATGGTGAGAGCGTGTAGAATGGAAAGCCATTTACACTTGTTGGCGGCCATATCTAATGAAGGCTGTATGGGCCAGTGTACCAGTGCCCAGTAAACCACCCTACGTTGGAGTCGAGTTGCGTGACTACTAATGATCGCTCGTCGCGTGCGCACCTATCGTGCTTCGTTAAATCGCAACCGGAGTAACGCGTTGATCTGCGCGGCACTTATTAATTTAGTTAATTATGCCAAGTATATATAAGTAATACATTTAACTTTTAAAAAGATAACTCATGAAACTTTTTTTCATTTATAAAATAGGTACCTACATAAAATTTTCGTAGTGCAGAAATTAATTAAATCATTAAACTTCAACGTTATCTACCACTAGGAATTAGTAATTTTTTACAAATCGGAATTACAGGAACTAACGGTTAGCCAACAAATTAATCTAATACCCATAAAATGGGACGTATGTTCCTATATTTGTAGGTATCATAAAAGGAGCTGCCAAATTATGGATAGGTACCTACCTATATTAAACATAAGTTTTCCTGTAAAATTGTAGGTAACATGACTATTAAAAGAAATAACGTCTAAGCGGACGGGACACGAAAATATAATTGTGCATAATTACTCAAACTTATATCTGTTCCAGCGCCAATAAAAATTGAACACTGTGAAACAAATTTTATTACAATAGGTTCAAGGTTGAATATTGTTGTTGTACTGCTAGAGGCGCGTACTTTGGTGCGTGTTTAGGCTCGCGGGGAGGCCTGAGAACTTGACAGGTGCTGTTTTCATTATTCAAGCCCCATTGATTGGATACTTTGTTGCCGTTTAAAAAACTTATTAGCAACCGCCCGACAACAAAGCTGGGTCTCGATGAGCTTCCTCGGAGCCCTCTATTTACCTGTTAAGTGATTTCTTTTTCAATTACAACGATGAACTGCAGTTTCGAATATTTAAGGATATGAAAGTGTAAGTCATCTTGTTAGTGAATGTTTATTTACTCGTTTTCTTTCGCCTTCGTTTTTAAAGTATTTGTCAGCGGCAATAAGCGCCATGAATCGGTAGAATTTCTGTCAAAACCTTTTTTAGGTGCGTGTATTACGTAACACTATTGTATTCTTTAAGTTTATCGTCTTACAATTATATTATACATAAACAATGCCCTATATTTATAATGAGGTAGATAACAATAAACATAATGGTATTTAATTTTTATTATTACTCTTTTAATTGTTTCCACTTTAAAGTCATCAACATTAATTAACATGCCGTGTTTGCGCTATTAAATCGAGACAATAATTTTCCACAACCTAACAACAGAAAGAAGAAAGAACAAACTAACGATAATCCCATACCGTAACGTATCGGTCACTTATTTTTGCTCGAAGGTTCCCCAAGAACAACACCCTGCGCCGCCCGCGAATAACGTAATTAAGGCGAAACCGCTGGCGAAATTAAACGCGAAAACGGAATGAGAATGTGAGCCTAATTAGAGCCGGGAGCGGAGAAGACGCTGCACCGGCGTCCTTCCCCTCTACACTCCTCACCCCCTCTGACACTGTACCTCCTGCAGGGTGCCGGAACATACATCATATAGACAACGTCTTCAATCAGGATATGGAATACGTTGTACGTTTATGTATTCGTGGTAAATAAGATCCCTCCTACACTTTTAAATTTGCCTTTACATACGTTTAAGGAACGTGTTAAGTCAATTTTAGTACTGAAGGCATACTATAACATTAATGAATATTTAAATGACGACAATGCTTGGGTGTAGCGCTCGCTCTTGCAGGATACATTTTATGTAATAAATCTAAGTTTGTTTTGAAAACAGTAATTGCTGAGTTTCTTGCCGGCTCTTCTCAGTAAAAGCAACCTTCCGAACCGTGCGTTAGAGTCAGACTATTCACAAGTGCCTGTGAAGGCCTATTTGAATGAATATGTTATTTATTTCAATTCATTATTTCATTTCATTTCATATAGTTGCAGAAATCAGATTGATTTTCTCGAAAATTCCTAACAAAATATCGTGTAGGTACATATGTATAAACATCTTATTGCTGATATCAACCGACTTAGAAATCTGTTGTTTCGAACTATTATTTTATACAAAGTAGATACTTGGCAAATAATCACAGTGAGTGCGGGACGCATAAATCCAATTCGTTTTCACTCGCATCCATACTAATTAAAAAACTGCGGACAAATTGGAGCCCACACTTCGCCCACGGGAACATAAAATATCCATTCCAATGACGGTCCCGGCTGCCATTGATTAATTTTATCCAATGGAATCGGATGTGAATCCAAGTTTTTCACGTTTCAATTGTCATGCTTCATTAGGTGAGTTACTTACGGTTGTGCATATTCAATTTAATATTATATCACTATTCATTTTCATATATTAATTTGTGTTATATTTTCAGGTAATTGTAATTTTTAAATTGATTAAAAGTAATTACATATTTTTATTTACCAGCCAGAACAGATTCATGATAATCTAGTTGACATTGATAGCGTATCTTATAATCAGGGTACCATAAACCATGTATCAAGGACATGGTGTGTGCGGTGTGTGTCCCTCAGTGTGTGCGGCCGACTTCGTAATCAAATGCCTTAGTTGGTAATAAATAGCAAACGATCTTACTTGCTGTTAAAAATATTGAAGTTCTCTCAAAAAAGTTTTAAATGTTATACGGTCATGTAAATAACTGTTAATTGTTTAACAACGTCAAGAAGATGGTCGATAAATAAATGACCATAATAAACAATATTTAGATTTAATACGTTTTGTGTAGTGTATATCTATAAGACCTGACAAAAAATACAATAACTCAAAACCTCTCATGCTGTTATCGAGTTTCTAGTTAAAGTGTGATTTAAACAAGAAGGGACTAGGCCACTTGCAAACCGAGCAATAGGTAAGTACTTTCTCTGTACTAAGCAATTTATTAGTTCCTACAGCCTAACCAACACAGTTTACCTCTATGGTTTACCTTCTATTGTGCTATTTATTCTACTTTCAACGATTCGATGCTCTTTATAATGAATCGAGAATTTCGACATATATATATATATATATCTGTTAATATACTGGGTGATATTGTTATCACTGGCAATACTTGCAAGGGTGGAAGTACTCATCAAAATGAACAACTTTTATAATGGGACTAACTGTGAAATCATGAAAAAATTATCAGCTGTTCCATACAAAAGTTCAATACCTACTCGACCAAAATGTATGAAGCAACCGTATTATTTTACACGATATCAGAGTTAGCCCTATAATAAAAGTTGTTCACATTGATGAGTACTTCCACCCCTGCAAGTATTGCCAGTGATAACAAAATCACGCTGTATATAAATCTCCTGTCACGATGTTTGTCCGCGATGGATTCCTAAACTACTTAACCGATTTTAAATTAAATTGGCACACCGTGAGCAGTCTGGTCCAACTTGAGAGATAGGATAAACGGCTGGACCGATTTGGATGAAATTTTGTGTATGAGTTGGACAGGACAACGTCTGTCGGGACAGCAAGTATCTTATATATTTATAAGGAAGTACCTAATCATTATAAAAAACCAGTTACTTATTTCAATGGGAAACTAAAACAATCTATAAAATTACCAATAAAAATAATATTATGCACAAAATTCACTTTGCATATTTTATTAGCAATTTGTTTGTAGCAGAACTTGATAATTATGAAGATTTCAAGATGGTCTTATGTAACCTGAGTAAAACTAGCGAAAACAGAATAGTGACAGGAATTGTACAAAAAAAAACAAAATAATCTTATTTTATTTTAAAATATGACATAAATAATTATCACTGTCAAAACGAGGCCTGAAGCTGCTATTTTTATTATGGATTAAATTATTCAATGTTATCTTATAAAACCTTCTATATGATTTTTGTATAAAATCAATGTACTATGGATATTGCAATGATTCTTTGCTTTTTCTAGTTTGAAAACAATTTTGTATTTTCAAAAGTAAATGAACTTATTTTTCTTACTAACCAAATAACATGAATAGAATGTCTGTAAATCAAAACATAAAAAACCAATAGCAGTAATAACGATTTAGTTGTAGTAAATGAGAACACCAGTATAGGTATATACGTTAATGTGTAATATTATTTGCATATAATGACCGTTAATGGGCCCGGCGCATTATTCATCCGGCGTGACCCCAAATTGGACGCAAGACCCGTTTGATCGATGTACCATTACTCTGTAGACGTTTGTGGGTTTAAAACCCTTATAATTTTATGATCATAATAATTGTACGAATCGTGATTTGATGATGGATGATATTGGTTGTTCGCAAACAAATCATTTGTATCTAGATATAAGTGGTGTTGGGTTGAATCATTCACCAATATGGAAAACATAATTTAAGTCTATAATGACTGTCAATTATATCAAGCTAATTCTCCATATTTTGCGATGAAATAACATATTTTGAAGCGTCTATACAAAATTGTTATTAATATGTCCAAAAAAAAACAGTATTATCATAAGATTTATTAGTAAAAACATGATTAAAATTTATTGTCTATTAATGTACACGAATAGCTCATTAAAATATACATACACATATAATTAAAACAATGAATTATAATTGTCACTATAATATTAATTAATCGAAGATATTAATTAGCATTCCGTGCTAGAGCTCATTGTTGTAACCTTGCGCCGCGGCCATATTTCAACAATTAAATGTCCTTGCTTAGTTGTTTAAACCTGTACATAAGGTTAATTATAATACATTTGGTTAAATGAATATTCTGAAGAGGCACGACTAATAGGTAAATTTATTTAATTAGCAGTGATTCGAAGAGTTTTCATAATTCTGAATATTTTTATTTAAATAAGTAACTTTTTATTCTCAGGCACTTCAGATTATTGTTTGATACGTTATTTCTGAGCCAAAATCAAAGGATGAAAACATTAGGTATAATAATATGTATAAGATAATTACGTTCAAGTGCCTGTTGCACTCGTGCACCGAGGGTTCCGCACCTTCCTAGGGCGTATAATATAATTTTTAAGTGTCCAAAAAAGTTTTACTAAAATAAAAGTTAGAGTAAGCTAGAATAGAGGCCAACTCCTTTGTATCTGTTGGTAATCTTAATAACCACTAGACTAGACCATTTAAACTTATAAATCATTCATTCATACATATTTTCTCTTTATGATATTTTTTCCGTTTTTCATGAGATTTTCGTTCAAGTTTGTAACTAAATTATGAATGATTCCCTATATTCTTATTTTTTAAAAATTTTATACTCAATTATTTTGGAGAAAATAAGGGTTAAATATTCGATTTTCGTATATTATATGTTAAAATTATAAAAAATATATTTGTATTTCTTATATTTTCTTCCCTTTCATTTGATGTATCACACAATGCACTTAATATATCTTGGGAACATATAGTGAGACATTATTTACACGGTCATCTGATCCCAAACTAAGCAAAGCTTGTACAATCGAAACTAGATAACTGACAATACTACATACTGTATATTGTATAAATATATACTAATATAGATAATTACACCCAGACTCAGGATAAGGAATTGCATCGCATGTCGGGGATTAGCTAGTAATGCCATAAGAAGAGCTATGTTGAGAGTAAATTGAATATAACCAATTTATCGGTAAACCTCCTGTTTTATTATTGAGCCTAATTTGTTGTATGTCATAATTTATTTACAGGTAAGTGTTAAAACTTGAACGACACGCGTGAAGAATGCTAAGTGGCTCGTTTTGTTGAACACTAATGGACATGGATTTGTCATTGCCGTGAAACAGGTGTGTCGTGACGAAAAACACGTAATAATGTCCGTACAAGTGTAGACATTGTCTATTACAGATCGAGCGCTCTCACCCGTAATTAGAGGCGGCCGACCGGGAACTACGCCAAGCTGCGAACACATTTTTCTACACTTATACTAAGTTCCTTTTGTATTTAAATATACAGGTAATTAATGAATAAAAGACATTAAATAATATCTCTAGTATAAATTTGGAAAATATGAATCCATTTATTAAAATTAAACATTAATGGGTTTGATTCCTTACTAGAAATAATTATTTTTCAAAAATCCAATGATGCAGTTTTAGTTTACAATCAAAACCGGGCCCGAGACTCCTTTGAGTATTTTTCGCTATTCGTTATAGTTTAGTTTATTTTTCACGTGAAAAATTCACCTGTATACATTTAATTTTCTGTAAAGCAGAAATGTCCAAACACACTTGACAAATAAATATATTAACATGTGATAAATGTATTGCAAGTTTTCTATGACATATTAAACATAAGAAAATAATCTTTGACGCAATTTTAAGTCCAAATTCAAATTCCCTCATCCACGATCGTTTTCAAGTTCAAGAATCTGCGGTCAACGGAACGGTTCGTCACGCCGGACTGACCATAATTATTGTGCCTCCTCCGACAAATATATTAAGTATTCGTTATAGAGGCAAGAACTGTCTAATTTTCGTACGTATTGCTACAAATATCAGCTTGAACCTGGAGTGAAACACTTGTTGGTTGTGAACAAGCATAATTATTGGCTTTTTTATATCTCGCTCGACTCGACCATGTTTTGACAGTTGACAGGGGCTTGGCTGTTTTATATTGCAATAAAACACGTGAAAATATTAAGTTGTTACATTAGTTGCAACATATGTTGAATATACTTACTCGATTATAACAGACCTACCTAGCTACCTAATATTTATATGACATCCCCATTGTTATACCCAAAATGGTATATCTTAAGTAACTTATTTTTACAAACAAGTATTTTTTATACTTAGCGTAGCGTAACGTTAAGCGGGTTATAGAGGGATTTAAAAAAAAGTTGAAGAGCTATATTTTTTTATCATCAATGACACTTGTAATAATATAATTAATTAATTAGCAAACACTGATAAGGGGCTCATTATAGTACAATCCATTGTTCATTCATCAGTCATTGCACTCTAGCCGAGGTATTATCAGTCTCTATTGGTCTTTCTACTTACCTATTCATCAACAGATCTAATTGCCTATCCTACTAATAGTATCCTAACTATACATATATAATATAACCCTACTAATATTATAAATGCGAAAGTAACTCTGTCTGTCTGTCTGTTACGCTTTCACGCTTAAACCGCTGAACCGATCGCGATGAAATTTGGTATGCATATAGCCTATGGTATGGAGAAGACCATAGGGTACTTTTTATCCCGGGAAAATACAAGATCCCTAGGGAACGCGGGTGAAACCGCGGGGCGGAAGCTAGTAATATTATAAAAGCGAAAGTGAGTTTGTTTGTTTGTTACCTTTTCACGCTTAAACCGCTGAACCGATCGCGATGAAATTTGGTATGCAGATAGCCTATGGTATGGACAAGAACATAGGCTATTTTTTATCCCAGGAAAACATAATATCCCTTGGGGAACGCGGGTGAAACCGCGGGGCGGAAGCTTATATAATAATATTATTATCTATATATGTATGTATTTACAAAAGAAAAGTAGTATATGTAGTATATCAGTTATCTGGCTTCCATAGTACAAGCTCTGCTTAGTTTGGGGTCATGTGTGAGGAATAATGTCCCAGAATATTTATTTTATTTTATTTATAATATATAGATTTTCTAGGGGCTCTAAAACTACTAGAAATGCGTCAAGAGATTACAGATACATTGTAAAGTCATTCCAAATTCTTTAAAAACCATTAGTTTTTGGTTCAAATCCTGCTATGATCGTTTGGCACGATCTCTAAGATCTTTTAGGGAAAAAAAAACCACGTGGAAGCTAGTTTATCATAAAATAATATAAAGCAAT
Organism: Tetheella fluctuosa; assembly: GCA_951216915.1. Taxonomy (NCBI): domain Eukaryota; kingdom Metazoa; phylum Arthropoda; class Insecta; order Lepidoptera; family Drepanidae; genus Tetheella; species Tetheella fluctuosa. The sequence continues at coordinate 4,254,272 of OX578214.1, forward strand.
ATCGTAAAAAAACGCTTGTAGCAAGTTATTGAAGAAAATTCTGTCCTAGTCGTCCACTTTCACACCATTTTATAGCTCATCGCGTATCGAACATGCGCCAGCGCATCGGCTGCGCGAGATAACTGCGGTACCATGTTAATTTATTGCTTTTACACGACATACGCGTAAACTGGCTACTTTCTATCTGATACAAATTTTGCGTTTCGTATAGAAACTCTCATTTATGTGACTATGAAATTTTCTTTATGAAGCATAAGAATTTAATCGACTTTTCAATTAATAATTGTTTTTCCGCTATGCCCATGGCTGAGATATAGTCATGCAAGTTTCAGCTTTGATACATGACTAAAGACGATTTTAAGTTATTTTTTTTGTTATACATAATGTTATACAATGCGCCAAACAGTATATTGTAACTATGAAGCTAGTTTTTCTGCACAAATAAGAACAATTTATCATACAACTTTCTTTTCTAAAATGCTGAATATTATGGCGGAAAGAAACACTTTCTAGCTAAATGACTTTCATAAGAAAAGAGGCAAGTGTAAAACGCAATTTTGTTTCTTTAATATTTTTTGTGCTGTAACTGTAAAATTTAAGCGGTTAACTGATGATCTACCGTTAGTCCGCGCATGCGATGTCAACCGCAACATTAAATTCTATAACAGGACTCGGGGTTACTTTGATTTTTCTCTTTTTCGTTCCGACATGCAACCCACTGTTTATTAATATTGGACGATTAATTACGTTCTTTGATCAATCTCCGAGATTGCTTGGAGCTACGTTTGGATTATAAAGGTTCAATTATAATAAATGTAGCTAATTTCAATCAAATAATACCACTAATTAGCTGACATGGAGCCTTCTTTGTGCGGACCGCTTGAAAAATGACTCAATTGATGTTGTTAATAGTCGGGGCTTTCGCAGCCTCATTATAATCGAGTCATTCGGGGATCATAACCAAGTCACGATATCGGACTTATTACTAATAGATATCACTGACAGAGACGAATGGAGATTTTATTAATAATTTTGTTTAATATTGAATTACATTTGGCTCGAAGCAGAAATAAATCGTGTGAAACTATGTCAACTCTAATGGAGACATGTGTACAACTAGTAATAACGCCTTTCTTAAAATGTAATAACCCAGATTATCCAGGTAAAAACAACAAACTACTCCTTTTACGTAATTTAAATTCCAAGAGATAACAAAATCATTAATTAGGTTAATCATTGCCAAAATTGTATTTTCCCGTTTTTATCGGCTGACCTATAGTGTTATTTATTCAGTCAGTATCCAGTATAACAATAATTATATTCATTTTGTTGATGTTTGTTATGTTATATCAATTTAATGACCTAAAGGTAAAAAAAATATACTGTACAAAAAAGTTTAGGATGTTTAATCGAGGTCCGTTCATTACTGGCTCATTAGTCGTGGCTCGAGGCTACTGATGTCATTTTGCAAAGAATACGTTAATTTATTTTTTAGCTAATTTAAGTAATTGAACATCTTGTTTCGCTTAGATAGTAAGCAATCCTTGTTCTTCTATTTCCCGCTAATTTATACACGTGTCCTTTAAGGGAGTTCAAATTCGTTTAAAGGTCACAGTCCTGTTTGTACTGTAATAAGTTTTAACATTTAAGAACAGTTTTGTAATTTTGTTGTTAATATTTGTTGTAAATAAATCAGTCCATTTAGAAGAATTTCAAAATTACTGCAATTTTTTTGATAAAGTTTTTTTCTGCAGGCATTCTCATAACTTGGAGTAAATGTCAAGTTATGTCATAGCTGACAGTGACAATGTTACTTTGACAGCATCAGCTGAGTGGCAAAGGGGAGATGTAGTTTATGCACAAATGCACCGGTGATGGGTTTCTTATTGTACCATAAATGAATGAAGAGTGACATTGATGGACATGAAGTTAGGATTGGGCTAGCGATCTATGGGGGGTCTGCTATGCATAGCAGTTACTGACATGATTTTTTTTAATCGTGGCTAGATTTTTTAATAAAAACATACATAAGCAATAGCATTAGTATAGGATAATTTTAATATTATCTACTATGAGGATCAAATAAAATTCATGTCGAATTCTTGAGTTTGATTTAGAATTGTAGGTGATGATTTCGCAAGCCAGTCTAATTTTTTTTCTTATTTCAATTACCAATTACCAAACATATATTTTTTTATAAGTACATATAACACACATACAAAACACAGTTCAACGCTGTTTTGACGAGCGCATTAAAAGTTTTATGATATTGCTATAGACGGGGATAATAAGCGTCGGTCTCAGCCGTCTCAGCGCTCACAATGACGGGCGTTTGATACAGAACCCGACGCGACAGACGGCGGTTGCCAGGTGGTCCCCGTTCCTGACATACTATTGACATACAATTTTATATTCCGCATAACCAAGTACCTATCTGCTACATTTTCCGAGTGATCGTGTAGTCACTAAGTGGAACGTTTATTTGTCGCGTGTGTCATCGACATTAGAATAAAAGCTCTCGTGTACCGAGTCGTTCACATGCGTATGATTTTCTCTTTTACTTGTAACATTAACGAGCGCGACGAACAACAAACGTAAATCCATAAAAAATCTCGTAGGCAAACGTCCAAAGCACTACAGCAGTGACAAGGTTTACACGTCCCGGTCACAAAAAGTTTTGAGAGCAAAGCAAACAACGCGCATAAATCTAAAAGTTGTAATGAAGCGTTATTGGTACGATAATAAAAGCTAAATTGATTAGCGGTGGTCCCGCGCAGGTAGACTGCATTCCGAGCGACCTCCCCACCGCTCGCTCTCCGCTCCGGCTCGCGAGACGAGACGAGACGCTCCGGGACTCGGGAATGTTTGTCATAATGTTAAACCCGACTTGGGGAATTAATAAAAAGTATCATGTAAGTGCCTATCCACTAACGATGAAGAACATTTTCGTTGGACCAGAGTTTTTAAAGCCGTATTTGTTTTAGTTGACAGGTAGTCTTCAGCTGCTTTGTCGAGATTGCGATGCGTTTTTCCACCAGGCTTTACCTTTCCCTATAATTACTGAATTCTTAGATAATTTGATATTAAAGAAATAAAAAACGAAATACATTTTATGAGTAATTTAATCAATTATATTAACAGACGCGTGAGTCACAAGTGAGGACGAGGTGAAAATAGGCGTAAAATTAATATCAGATCAAGGTTGCCGTCAAAGTAGCTTTTGGCCGTGCGTGCCGAGTATTTTTATGCTACAGAATAAATAAACATCAGTTTTACGCGAAGTAGACTATGGTTATTATGTTTTTAAACAGGTGCCTTATAAAAATAAAACTATAAATTGAATTAAATACGGATTCATGGTATAAATTCCAGTGGATGTTTTCTACTAAACCATAATAAAATTAACCTCACAATTATGTAATTATAGAACCATTTGTTTAAATGAATGTAGCCTAGATTCTTACAAACGTATTATTTAAAATGGACGAGAGCATTGAGATAATAGATCACTAGCTACGTTACTTCATCTCTCTCTGTCTTTATATTTATTTTACTGTGGTTCGACGCAGTAGTGGTGAGTGACCATTTTATTGAGAGAACGACTGCGTGCTGCGTGGGCGCATGTGTAACTACAGCCTATAAATTTAAGGCCAGCAATAAAAATACTACTAACACATTTCCTACACTTTGATTCGACCTGTTTATATAGATCAAAGCCGTAGGATATAAAGTTTATCTAATCTTCCATCATAGCTTCGTAAGTTCGGAGAATTAATGACCCAGTTCTTCGTTCTGCATTATGTTTATCATCATTCGTCTGCAGACTCCATGTATCCATTTAAAATTTACATTAAGATTGCTGTAATTACTGGCATAAGTACTAAAGAGTGCGCAGGAGTGTAAACATCTGATAATCACATTTCAGTTGATGACAGACTCGTATTATACCTACGTTCATTAAATACGAATCATTATCGAGTTGTTGTAATGAGGTGTGATCGGATCGCAGACGAATGCACATGCACTCGCTCATTGCAGCGACTGCGGCGCCCGCGCATTCGTATTCCTTGCGTGATGGCATCCCAGCTTCATGAATGAACGCCGATCACACTTCCATTCAACCAGTTTGGTCGCGCACTGATTACCGCTTACCCACTTTTAATCTTATCTACTACACGACTTCGAAACGCCACGTGATCTTGAACCGAACTGGCGACGATCTCGATTGGCCAGTTGGTTGCTCGCCCCAAAAAACTGACCGTTGCCTTCCTCTTTTCATTCACACCTTTTTATAGCGTTTTTTGGTGAATGAAGTCGTGTTCGGGATAATTATTGAATTTTGACGATTCGTTACGAATATCGATGAGCCGGAAGCCTACCGGCGCGGGTGATTGCATCGGGTGATCAAATTTCGACGGTCGGAAAGTAATTTTATGGTCTTTAAAATGAATTTTAGTTTGATCTGAAATGTATGATTGGTAATGGTTATTTTTTAACTTTTAGATTTTGTAGATTTCTATTAGGTACATCACATTGAAAATGTAACTAAAAGATTTCAGAAATGTTAGTTATAAACATTTGAAATATAACAAACACAATTCGGCTGTTGGTTGTTGGGTGGATATTAGAAGGGCATTATAAAACGAATCAGTGGTAATAACGCAGGGGATCTAATTAAATTGCCACCAATAATAATGGCACTCGGTCTCCCCTTGCAGACCCCTCGACATTTATTATTCCTGCAACAGAGCCCTGGAACACTGTACCTGCTTATGCGACACGGAATTACACAACAATTTTAATATTTAAAAAATTTGATATTATATTATAAATTCTCTGTGTTATTGACACAGAATTCAAACGGCAACCACTGTGGCGTGATCGTTGATTAAAGTAGGTTGTAGTAGCGAGAATATTGAGATATTTCTGGTAAGTGGAACGAGGACAGATGAACAGTAAATACCGGCAATTAAGGGCTAGAACACGCCTTAATATGTTACATAGAATATAGCGATTAGACGCGCCAATTGTTTTAACGTAATTTATTTTTATTACGTACCCAAAGACAGACGTATCTTAGAAACGAGATTCGATTTGCCTAATGTCGTCGTCCCTTGCGTCGGATCTTTCCTCGTGTTACTACTCTGTCGAATTGCAATTCACGGCAATTCAAACGCACACCTTTATATTGTTATATCTCCATTTCATTGCTCGCTAGGGACTACATCTGCTCACCCCCCCGCCTGAGCCGCACCCCGCGCCCCTACCCCACGTCCATTAGTGTTTTGTGAATGATTTAAAAGCTCTTTCGGATAACTACTCTGTAAGTGAGTAATTTAAGACTTGCTTCCCATTTTATCAGTGCTCCCTAAATTTGAGTGCGCATTAAAACATTAGTGTGTTGCTGGTCGCTTTCAAACAGCTATATAGAATGTAACTCGTTAAGACCGTCCAATTTATTTATTATGAATTCCTAGTGAGTTCGGATAATTAATGATCAACGTCATTGTTTAAATTGGCACTATGAAGAAAACATTGTATAAAACAAATATCTTATGGGAATGCGATAATTAAATGAAAGCTCAATTCTTTAAAAAAATATATTCACATTACATTCGTTCGGTAATATCACCAAAATTGAGAGGAAAATTGTTTTGTAGAATACAGCTTTACGATAAAATAACAAGAACATTCGGAATGGCACGATTTCGGTACAGGGAAGCGGAAGAAAATCCGTCATCTCCCGCTCGTAAACAATGCGCGTCGGTACGTAGGTGCATGTAAATGAGAGTTATGGTAATTTATCGGCGGGGATGGGGCGGTAATGATAAGATAACGCTTTTGTTGCCGCCCGACCGGAGATACGGCTCATGGATCGGCGACGCTCGCGCAACGACCAACCAACCTCCGACCGAAACATTTTTTATTTGAAAAATTACAAAACAAAATAAAAAAACAAGATTTCACACTTAATAAGGGCATTTTATTCGATGGCGAGCGAACCGAGTGAATGATCGAAGGTAATTTGTGTGGAAGCTTTTACTGCTCTAAAGCTTGAAGTTCTATACAGGTACCTAACTTGTAAGCAAGTTTGAATAGTGTTTGAGGCCAGTTTATTGTATCGAAAAACTTATCACATTCCATGTGCATTCTTCTCACGGTATTAATGACATTATTATTCATTTAATCATAACATATTTTTAAAAGAGTAATTTTTTACACATTATTTCAGATAAGGATCTTGAAGTTTCTCATTGGCATTGTTAGAATAATGTTTTGTCGCTAAACGATAGCTGTCATCGAATTTTTACAATAGAGTAGACTGGGGTAAATTGGCAGATAAAAATAATTTATCTATGTATGTGTAGTTAACGAGCGTCACAGCGGGGTCCTATTGCCCCATCTGTTTCCCCTGCAGACTTAGTGACGCCAATAGCTATTATTATTATCTCCAAAACATTTATCTATCAGATTTAAAGACAATAAACGATGGAATATCTGACTTGACGAGCTTTTGGTTTTACCCACCGCATCGTTATCGTAAGGATAGCTTTTTATTTGGTTCTTTCCAGACAAAAATGGAATTGGTTACAAAATCCATGACTCACGATTAAATCCTCACACTTTTTATGAGATACTATCATAATCTCTATGATATAAAAAAGTATCGTAAGTGTACAGCCGCAATTTTCTCATGAAATAACGATTGCAACTTTGAGATAAAACAACTATTTCATAACAGTATTGGTTCGAAAATACTGTGTTCGTAACACCATCAACTAACAATAAATACTTTAAAAGAAAATCTCTTTCGAATATTGCTAAGTAGGTACCTACATGTATATTTATTCTCGAAACTGTACATTCTAACTGTGCCGGTGCTATAACTGTAACTGCGACAGCATATTCACATTTTTTTTAAAATTGCATCAACATACATATAAGATTAATGATCAAACAGTCATACACTAAACTCCAATCCTGAAACTCAATTGTACCTGAATAATTGTTAAGCATATCCGAAATAGTAGGCAGGCACGTATCTAAGCATAGAGGCACATTAAAAGTAATTCATATACAGGTAGCGAGGCGTTAGTGCGCCGGCGCAGGTCACTCATTGTTCGCGCTGATGAGCGGTAGTAGCAGCAACAAAGAGGGCATAAAGTCATGGTCATATACACATACAAATTAAGTTACTACATAGGTATATATTAGTATAGCGAAAAGTTTTATATCTATAGTTTTATTTAACTGCAATGAAAAGCGTGTTAGTGATTCGTTCCATAGATAAATGGTAACTAACAGATATATGAACGCAAAACCATCTAAAAATAATAATCATCATATTCGGGTATAATATACTTATTAACTATTACCTAAGTATCGCAAACGTTGAATCAACCTCGTTAAAACTTCATACATCTCGGAACACTTTAACAAGTTCACGTTTCCTTATGATTTTAGACGACAAGCGCCTAACATTTAATTTACACATGTTAAAGATACCAACAATTCCATACGAATTGTTGTTACAAAACTCTGGAACCTAATTTGTTCTCGGTCATAACTATGTCACCGTACCATGAAACAGTGTGCAATTTGTACAGAAAGAGTTTTTGTATAAGTTTAACGACGTGTTTGGGTGTTGTTTTGGATACAATGGTAGGGGTCACCGGAAGATTGTGGTTGATAAGGCTCACACGGAAACGCATTTCACGGTGTGAAGAGTCGCAGGTAATTGTAACTCGTAAATACATTGGTTTTAATGTTGGATACGCAATGTCGTTTATTGTTACACCTATCGTTTAATGCTTTCATCAAAACTTTGCTAATTTATTTAGCAAATGTCGTTATAGAAGCTTGCTACTACAATCTAAAGAACCATTAGCTACTAAGCATGTAAGTTATTCCAGCGTGTTGACCTACTGAACTTCTGGATCCCCCCTCAAATAAAAAAGATGCGTAATTGATTGCATCGACGCGAGCTCATTTGACTGATTGTATAGAGCTCCAAATTGCGTATTTAACGTATGGGAAGGACCCTCACGAAACGTTGCCAATTTCGATTGCGCCCTCCAGTGACGGGTATTCGGGGCAAAGGGGCTAGCTTTATTTATATTATATTTCTATTAAAAATAAGCAATATGCTGTTATTTATTGCTGACGAATTTTAAATAATAAATCCGTTCATGCAGATGGGGTTGCATTTTGTTGGAATTCATATGAAGAATTCACATGATAACAATTTCGAGATGAGAAATTATAACTTCGGCGCTCAGATGAAATGATTACTTAAAGGTTAAAATTATTAAATGGTGTATTTGTATATTCACTAACGTAGATTAAACGAATGTAGCAAGTTACGATTGCTTGTTCAAAATCCTTGTACCTAAGTGGAACAGTGTTGCAAAATGACGAGCCGCTAAGGGCCGCTCGGCGTATTTATCAACGTGCAAATAAACCGCCCTGAACAGATTAGATAAACTGCAGAAAACGGAGCGACGCGGGAAGCCGACAATTATGACGTAAACAACGCTTTAATTGCAAACGTTTCTGTGCAAATTATATACTAGCCATTAATCTCCAAGAAAAATGTCTGTGGCATCATTCTTCACAAATAACATTTTTTTTGTCCTAAGGTCGTTCAATGTGACTCGTCTGTTTGGCAAAACTATTATGAATTATTGTAATACATCTGACAATTTAGTCGGAAATTTATGGTTGTACAAATGAATGCGCATAATTTGATCAAAACTGTAGGATTTGCAGGAAGCGCGTACAGGCGATTCCCGGATAGTTCGCTATCTATGCAGATCTAAATTTAGTAGGTAATCTCTTGTTTAATAATATATGCCGCTGCGAGCACTCACCGTAATCTATTTACATTCAGACGAGACCGATATATTCAGCTGATATTGGGCCATTTAATGTAACGCTCAATTAATAAACAACCGTTTGGTTAAGCACTATTAAACTTTATTTTTAATTTATATTTCGTATATGTTTATGTTCAAGTTTATATCATTAAAAATAATTTATCAACCTGTTAAGAAAAAACAAACGCAGTAGGTACCTATATCACATAGGATATTGAATCTTAATTAATAATACATCATAATCCGAAAAAAACATGAATGCACACACACATAAATTTACAACAGTGTATTATTGTTTGATGATTCACTATAATATAATAATACAATTAAATATTAAATACATTATCATTTAAAAAGATAATACCTACTGGTTAATAATACGCAATACATAATAATAAATATAGATTGTGGAAGGTATGCCAGTCAATGGGTCACGGATATCGTCAGTCGACACAGCAGTAACAGATGGCTCATTGTGTTTAGAGTTAGAGATAAGCCATGCCACCAAGTTAATGCTCTTTCTGGGTTTAAACCACTTGCCTAATTGTATACAATGGACATATTTTCATAACATATATTTTAAAGATTCAATTGGATCCTAGCAAAAGGTATTAGCTTATTAAGTTTTATTTATGCATCTGTATGGCTTTCTTATAAATCATCACTGTTAAAACTCTGAAAAGAGTGGCACTTCATACTAATATAACTAATATTAGTGTTCCAGAATCGACCAGTGAAAGTGTTTAATTTTAATAGTACCAGTATGAAACACTAATAACCTTTTCCCACGAGGATATTTACAGGCGACTATATTTATTACAAGAACAGAAGAAGCAAAAGAAGATTTTGGATGCCCCATACGTCAAAAGAAATATTGTTCGGGCGCCATTATTTAATATTGTATAGTTAAGTTATCACACTTATCCGTTTACTAAATTATTTATTTACAAATATATTATTTAAATCTATGAATTGTTTGTTCTTTAGAATGACTATTCGTCACACCATAAACTTACAAAATCCAAAAAGTCTTCGGTTTAATAGCCATTTTTCAAACGAAACATGAGATGCGTATGTCACTTGCGTAGCGTGCGACCAGCATACTAGTGAGTGGCATGCGATCGACGTCATACACGTCGTCGACTGGTCACGTCGTGGTGTACGAAACCTAGTGAAAATATATGGCGGCGACTCACCACGAGCGACCCGTAGCATTCGCGTCCGAGCCCCGAGTCACTTGTAAATATCCTCATGGGGGAAGGCCCTAGTTGGCAGTTGCGTGCGATAAGACTCACTTTTGCTAGTTGAGATAAACAAATACGTGTCATCATTTTGAAAATAATAATCTGCAGTTGCTAAGTAATGGTGTATTGTCCTTTTAAGGCGACTATCCGTTGGGGGTTTCTTGAATATCCCGATGTATTCACAATGGTTATTTATTTTATTCAAATACCTACCTAATGTTCCATTTCCTATAAATAAACAGCTATAACGACACGTTTCGTATTTAAAAATTAATTAGAACCTCGGAATGATTCAGCTCAATAGTTGAACGTAAATACCGGTTATTGTCTTTGGGTATTATAAAATTAATAACAACAATGACTCAGTGTTACGTACAAATCAAATTACATCGCCCACTATACAGGGAACAATGAAACAAAATATAGCGTTTAAAGTAACAATTAAATACAAGACAATGAGGTGGGAAGACGAAGCGCTGAACTGAGCTCGTGGTTCGTCATCAATCAGCGATCGCAGCCCTTCCCCATCTTTACTCGTTACACATAATTAATCACTGAATATAATTAAAATTCCCGATGACAAGGCGCGATCACCGCAGTACGTATTCGTCAGAGAAAGTAGCATTAAAAATATTAGCGAGTTCAAAAAGTCTATCGGGACAGCTTTTAACCCTTCGGGACTTCGCTAGTCTTGGAGAGTTCAAAAAATTGTTCTCCCTGATTAATTTTTGGCGTGACTTGCAAACGATTTATCTTTATTGTGCTAAGCTAAAGAAAATTATAGTTTCAAAATTAATTAGAACGAAATTTGGATAATGTAGGCTCTCTTTCGCTTGGTTCCATCGTCACAGGCTTACAGTAATGAGCCACAAGATAATGTTAGATTTGAGGCGCCTCGCTGGCGTCTGCCATAGTGTAATTACCTAGTGACTCAGCATGGCTTTGTTCGCCCTGCATAGGATCCGCGAACAAACTTGTTTTAATTAATTTCGTGTCTCGAACAAGCCTTCAGCTGATTGTTATCTACTTAGTTGCTGTTAGCGCTCCGGACGCCCCGATAATGAAGCAACAAATTGTTCAAAAGCAGAGTTATGATTTTGATAGTACTGAATAGGTGGTCGTGATAAAGGTAACCATGCGGCTACAATCGACCTATCTCTTATGTTCTTCGGTAGATATTTATTTACTTAAGTAGGTAGTTTAATATGGATTCATTACATATCTTATATTAACACATGTCTCGGTACGGTAATTTTTATTGGAACTATTGACGATCATTCCTATATTTTGTACCAGCACTACACTTCTGACCTAAAATTCCTTCAAATCATTATAACGCGGCACTAGTCTATTAGTAAAACGTTGTACGGAACTGGGCTTTGTAATTGAACATTTCTACTACTCTTTAAGGTACATTTTGAAGTTCTAACACAAGATTAAGATATTGTGTTCATGGTCAAAGTATTATTAAATAAAATTCTAACATAGAATCTGTATTAATCTAATGTTATTGAAGAATATCGAAGAATCTGGTAGTGGCGGCTATTTTCAATTGTTTCCATTTCAAAGCTATTTATTTATACAAATTCAGTCTGTTTTGTACCGACTTTCAGTTAAATTATTAGCAATTGTTGATCTATACCAGACATCGGTGCGGTACAGTATTTTATATCTGGTAGCGACTGTTGTTTGGCGCGGTGGTTGCCATGACGACCGGTGAAATATGGGCCCGTCTTTACATCGCTTATTGCCGTTATTAGCCAAGGATAGCTATTAATTCTAACTTCTATTACAATATACAATACGTGTCCAATCTTACTATTTTATCGCAAAACTCGATTCAATTCTTAGAAATTGATGCAATGAGTAAGATTATCGTTAACTTTCCTTGTTATGAAACAGCTTTCATATAGAAATAACAACAATCGAAAATGTAATGAAATGCACTTAGATAAATAATAATTTAATTGATACATTATTGGCATATTCTAATCACTTTTTTATAGAATACGTGCAGTAGGAATCAACTAACATGGCGTTAAGTAGGACATACTGTACATATTTTGAATATGAATTAGGGGCCGTTCAAGTATTACGTAAGCACAAAAGGGGGGTGGGGGAGTCTTTGCTTTGCTTATTTTTGATGACATGGGGGCCGGGGGGGTTCTGAATGGTGATTACGTCAGCAATATTTATTAATTTACTTTAATTTTTTTTTTTACAAAATATAGTAGAAAGTAAAGAAACTTAAACAGATTTTGTAAAAAAATATACCAATGCTTACGTAAGCATAGGCGGGGGGTAAGAGCTTTGCTTACTTTCTCTGACAAGGGGGAGGGGAGAATTAAAAATTACTAAAATTCTGCTTACGTCATACTTGAACGGCCCCTTATAGCATAATAGGTAATTTGATAATGTGATTTTTTTCAATACTTTATGACCGTAAATGAATGAACTTTAAAAATTCAAACAGACAAAATAAATTTATAACATACTAACATTAATGTTATAATAATCGTTATATGCTTATTATTACCGAATCATTTCCTTATATTCAACACTCATTAAACATAATAAAACACGAATATAAAATGTTACACTCATATTTTATTCATTAAAAACATAGAGAATAAAAACAACGTTGTGAATTTTTTTATAACACACCATAATAAGAGATGACCCTCAAAACAATAATTAGTACCAATTACGACACAGAATTCCCTCTACAATCAAATAGGATGACTGGCACAAGTTGAGTGGTCGCACGCGGAGAGAAATTAAGGAGATTTCTCTTCTCTTTCTAATCGAACCAACTTGGCCCTTACCAGCACATAGTTGAAGTAAATATTTCTATCAGTGCCATCGGAAACTCTTGTTAAGGTTGTGAGATGAGCAGTCATTCAGATCGCCTTATAAGGACATTCTCAATAAATTGTTGACACGTTTGCAAGAAGTACAGAGTTGTGTGTTCGACCACTTAAATTTTCTGGTTTATTATCATACCACCAAACGTTTATGGCCTGTAAAACGTCAAATTATAAGTGTTCATAATAAGGTAATAAATCGTGATGGCTTGCTTCAAGTCTTGCAACCATCTTGGCTATATCTCGAACGTAGGTAGGTATGGCTGCTAACACTGTTCTCTTCGTCTCGTCTCTTACAATCTCAGGCTATATTAAAATTCTTTGATTTAAAGAATGCACGACTTGTACTAATATAAAGGAAATTAAATGCTCTTCTCTAAATTCTTTAAACGTCATTATTTTTCCGTGAGCCGAGACCATTATTATTCTCTACAAAACAAATAAACTATGTTTCTATTTGTTTTCACGTGAGAGTTGAATTGCTTCTTCCGAGAACCGGAGTATCTTCGGTAATCTCTATGAAAATAGAAAACGTTTGGTATGATGTTAGTAATCGAATGCTATCTTGAAATAATGCACTAGTACAATAAACTATTAAATTACAGACGAATAATATCGATTGATTATTGGAAGATAAGAAAACTATTATTTACTCAGTTCATTCATTTCAGATAAAATTATAAACTGTACAATGTATTTAAGAATATGCACAACCTACGTGAGAGGTTCGTTTCCGCCAAACGGATAAGTAGGTAGCTATAACCTGTAATCGAAACCGGTTTAGTCAATGTGGACTTACGGACTGGGGAGAGGGCATGCGCGATATCAAAGCAGGTGTTCCACTGCGAGCCTACTGCCTCAATGAGAATTCCATTTCGAGCCTTAAATAGTTTGCCTGAGATTTACTTCGGTCTACTCTACTTGCAATTTAAAATAAAACTTGTCACAGGCTTAGCGTTTATGGCGTAATTTGATTTCGATGTTGTAACACAGAAGAATGAAAAGTTGTGAACTTTATCGAAGTTGTCGAGTTCCCACCAGTAATCATTCTTGCATCTAGATCACTATGGATATATGAAGATGAGTTTAGGGTGGCATGTTTATAACGTGTGTTTAATAATTTAGCAGTCAAGCGGCTGGTTCCTTTGCAGCCCGAATGTTGAATAATGGATGCAACAACAGTATGACTTGAGCAGACCTTCTCTTATTCAATACTCGATGCTTGTTATTATATTCTCACTACGGGCGTAGATAGTTCTTCAATTATTTTTAAATATTATGTAGATCCGAGAAAGTGGAATTAAGAAATCTTATTAATATTTATGTCATTGATACTTGGAAAGTAATCCTCTTATCTCAGCAATCAACTCTCATTTGTGGTGGTTGGAATAAAAGGATTTTATAAGAGTAACATGGGAATTTACACCTGTCGCACCCCGCATTTCAGAATAGCGTCTGGCTACAGAATTAAATAAATCTATTAAACATTTACTTACGTAAAGACGAAATAGCTAGGTTACATTTAAATGAGATACATGACGTTATTTTTACAGGAGATTTACTGAATTATTTTCCCCTCTATTGTTTAAGATAACAGCACTTTCGAATATTTCTGTGGTTCTAACCTGCTATACGCAAGCTTTATTTGCATAGTAAGCAAGTTGTTTAGTTGCTCTTTAAATATAAGGAACTAATGTGTAGGTAGAGAGTCAGCCAAGCGGAACTGGTTATGTTATGCTCCGTAATGTTTCACTCAGTAAAATAATCGTTAGCCATACATATATTTGAATTTAAAACAGTTGAGTTTAAAATATTTACTTCTTTCTGATGTTTAATTAAAGTAATACCGTAAATTTGTAAGCAATTAGTAATAATAATAATAAATCTATGTTCTCAAATTCAAAGTTATTACATTTAGCAGACATTTATTGTTGACTTTCTCTAGGTAAAATCTCCCCATGCTTAAAATTGAATATGGTTCGTTCCCAAATATCTAACTTTCTGTTTTATTATTTACAATAATGTAATGTAGGTACATGGTTGTATTTGCATGAGGGTGCAACAGAATGCGTTTAATTCGTTAATAAATCAGGCTGTGAGGGTGGTACGGGTTCATTAGACAGATCGCCCCAGGCCTTCCGGGGTGTCCTGCCCACTCCATCCGCCGTCCTTCTGTTGCTTGATGCATTCAATTTGGCAAGGGCATCGATGATGGATGCGTCGCTAATTTGATTTTCGTTTCTCTTTAGTGCATAGCTTTTAGCTTTTAGTCTCCTCATGCAATGCGATGAGTAAACAGTTATCTTTTTAATTTCATGTGTTTTAAAAGGATTTTTCTTAAAATAAGTAATTAATTGGCTCTCATAACTTGGACTTATCGCTGGCATAAATTAAGGTAGATTCGCGCGGCGCGGCGCGGCGCCTCGTCCACGCACGTAGTGAAACTTTTAATTGCATTGAGCTCTATCACTGTCGTCAACTGGGAGTTATGAACACCCACAGAGATTATAGACTTCTTTATCATATTAAAGCGAAATAAGCTTTGAAATTTCACAACAATCTGATTATTTAATGACAAGTTATAAGTATGTAAACTATATGAAAAAGATTTGCAGTCAGTCCAGTTTAAATTAGTTTTTGATGTTATTTTAGTAGGTATCATATTAAATTTAATGTGGTTTTCAAGAGTAATAAAAATAAATGCCTCCATTTAAATTTGAAATTAAATTCTTTGATAATATATTTGGAGACTCCAAAACCGGGCGCAAAATGAATAATGGATTAATTAGAATTTTTAAATTAAAATTGTCACCGTGTATCCGCTCTCTGGCCAGCATAAACATAATACAATAGAGGCCAGGACCGGACGAGAGGACTCATTAATTTAGATGATTGTACAATTATCTAAATATAAGCGGAGCGAGACGCCCACACAGGCGCAGGGGGTACCTACTCCAACCCGAAAAGGAGGGGGGTGCGGGCACTCGTTTTTAATTAAACCGGCGATGAAATGAAGTGGTCCGTATAATATTGCTTAGACATGTTTTAAATTAATTTCAACCCGTCTTATAAATGATTTGATGAAATAATTTGCAAGCCATACATACGACATACCGAGCAATTTGAAATTATTAACGTTTAGTATTAAGATTTGAATGATTTGCTGAAAAACTAACATTTTACATTTTTTTACACGTATGAACATTAAGTAATCTACTGATACGATGAGGAAATAAGTTATGGAAATAAAAAATTACGCAACCCATTAGTAGGTACTTTTCAAACAACGTTATCAATATATAGTAGTTGTGATTGTTGTGATGTTTTCATGTTTGTGTATCTAATTAAAATAATACGTTATTTTAGAATACAAATTGTGCTTAGTAGTCAGTAACAATTAGCGACCCCACGGCAGGGCTGGCACCGTGACGGAACGGATCGCTCGTCGCTCGTACGTACGCAAGGGTTGTGCGCCGCTCCTCTGCTCTATTTGTTTTTCGTTAAAGCCTTAATTAAAAGTAGGTTTATTTTAAAGAAAATTGATGTTCAAAGTAAATAAATCCTTGATGGTTTAATTATCTCTTAGTAATTGAGTTTCACCTGACGGTAAAATAATTAGTGTTGTGCTCACGAGCTACTTATTAATTACTGATTTTGGAGATACCGATGAACGGGGTATATATTCTGTTGTGACGTCTTCTTTTTCTTTACTAATTAATCAGTGTTTTATATAATATTAAATTCACAATTATCTTGATGTTTCTTGAGTTCTTGAGTTGAACGACACGATTCGATTCTTGTTATTAGTTTACTGTGTAAGTATTCTCCATGTTAATAATTTCGTAGCTACATTTAATTAAACAATATCATATTACTCTAACTAACTACTGCTAACCAAGCAACTTTAGCAAGATTTTTGTTACTAAGCAAGCTTAGTATAGGTACATATCTAATAGTTTTATTCTACACATATTAAAATATTCATCAATATTCTTCTTAATGAATAATTGTAAATTACAGTAGTGTTAATAATTTCACGTCATGTTTGTAAATAGCAGGATCAGCACGAAATTTGCGCACGTGTTCTTCACTCGAAGCGCGAAGCTCACTCACTAACTCTAACCGTCGCTCGGTGAAGCTGCCACATCTCACCAACTAATAAATATATTGCTTCAAATACCAGAAAATCAAAGACTTTGTTATGTTTCAGCATAACATAGCTTATTATATTATGGTGACAACTGTTTACAAACATAGGTACTGCATTGCTGTTTGACACTTGGTGCGCTCAATAGTCCGGTGGACTTTTAAATAGTTACCTAAAGGCTTTGTCCTTTGGGGTCTGTTAGCCGTGCGTCCAGGCTCGGTGCCTCGATGGGTCCGCCGGTCTCCGCACCGGCACGATGCACCAAACAAAAAAACTTAACAATAACCAAAAAAAAAACACAACGTATAAACTCAAGAAACTACACCGTCGAGTGCAGTTCTTAACCTTTAAGTTCGACAGGATAAAAGACTGGGCACATAAAAACTTCCTTGCAAAACTTTAAAACAAAACTGTACAGAGAACTTCGAAAAAAGTAGTTGCGTTTGTGGGGATCGACGACACTTCCCCGTACGGCGTTTCGGTCGCGACTGAGCCACGCGGTCGTGCGCGGGGTGGGGGCGGGGGAGCTTAGGGGCGCCGCCGGCCCCTCACCTCCGCGGTATTATTTGATTAATTCGCCTCCCCCTTGTGTACTTGGTGAGTCGTTACGAAGAACGACGACGACGTTAAGTTTTTAAATTTCAGTGAGAGGGCCGCAACCTTCACCTACTCCTTAATACTTTAATTGAATTAATTAAGATCGACGGGCACCAACAAAGATTAGACGTTAATAAGCAAACGTTGAAGGATCCGTCCCGTTCATGGTTAATTACGGCGGCTGCGGTACGCTCGCGGGAAAAATCCCAACTTGAAATAATGACTATTACGTACCAAGAAATGTAAGACCCGCTAATTGGAGTGCATTTGCATACTGAAGTAAAATAAAGTCTGAGTGAGTTATTTTGATGAAGTCAGGTGCTTAAAAGCCGGCTGGTGAGAGGTGATGTATTATTTAAACGTACTATATACGATCTAAATAAGTCACTCGTAATTGTACATATTTATTTGAAATCGATATTGATCAAGACGAATGCATGTATAACATGATTTACCATTATTTTATACATTCATTAAAATCATCTAGGTAGATTTACCATTTTTATTTATTTATTTATTATGGCACTCCAACAGCTTATTCACTTGACATAGGTTTACATATAATAATAACAGAAACACTAATAGTTTTGAGTGAATTTGTCACTTATAGGAATGCACAACACTTTGAATTAACATATAAATTAAGGTAAAAATGAATTACAAAACGTATCTACGAGAAAAATACTAATATCGACCCTTCGAGTATGAAATGTAGTAAAAGCCAAAACCCTATTTTTCAGGAGAAGCAAAAACAAAAATGATAACATTTATTTTCTGCATTCACGTTTGAAATATTAAAGTTATAATGAACCACTAAAGCTCATTATTCTTAGATTTTTGTGTTGTTCATTAGAGAGAAACCCAAAATAACGTAGTTTAAATAGGACCAGAGATAGCGTGGCTTTTACTACAAAAAAATAATGCAACTGGCTTCGACGACATTTTTTTCAAGCTTTTTGTTGTAAAAGGTATCAACAATGGTTTTATCGTTGGTAATTTTGTATTAAAAGACAAATGTAATAAAAGAAAGTGTAATTAAGTGTAGTAAATGCAGTAAATATTTTAGGAAAAAATATGTTATTTAAAAGTCTTTCATTATTAATCCTGTATATTAATACTGGATAAATATTTAAGTTATAATGAACCACTAAAGCTCATTATTCGTAGTTTTTTGAGTTGTTCATTAGAGAGAAACCTAAAATAACATAGTTCAAATAGGACCAGAGATAGCATGGCTTTTACTACAATGTCCCAGAATATTTATTTATTATTTATTCAGTATTAATGTACCTTTTTATAACAAAATAATAGAATATCAAATTAGAATCAGCATAGACTTTAATTTAAACCATTCATAGGATATGCAGTTTAATCGAACTTGACTCGAAAGCTTTTATGATTCTCTGTATTACTTTAAAATAAACCGGTCACTATTTAAAAAAAAGGTGTTGGATGTTATTCATTAAGCAAGAAGACAATAACAGTATTAAAAATGCTCAATGGTTGATTATGTATATCTAAGTAATTAGTCTTTTAGAGGTATTATTGAGTATGAATTTATTATTTATATATTTTCGGAGAACCAACAGCTAAAATTACAAAATAAGTGACTTCAGTAACGATAACGAAGCCAATTACAGAATCTCACACGTAGCAGTAAAATTTATAAAAACACAAGTACCTACGCTTGGAATCGCAGTAATCATTCATAGGCTGTTGCATTGCTTTTTCAATATATATTTATTTATTAAAAAAAAACATTGCACAAGATTATAAATAAAAGTGTACAAAAGGTGTACTTAATGCCTTATGACATTCTCTGTCAATCAACCTTCACTAAGAACAGATTTGTTTTGGATTGAGGAACAATTACTAGTTAGTCAACTGTAAAACACTAGTACATAGAATACTGCGCATTTGAATACAAACAAAAAAGTCGCCAAAAGTTCACGAAACGAACTAAACCCCAATTCTGTGAAATCCCTTTGAAATCTGTCATTTTTTGACGTATCTCGAACATGAGATGAACGTGACATTGGCGGAATTGTGCTATTGGCTACATTCGCCACTCAAACAAAAAGAAGAAGAAGAAGAATTTTGCATGAATATTTCGTGCCAATTTCTATTTTTTAGATGTCAATTAATACAGTAAAAACTCATAATTAAATTATTAATTTCTATTTTTTAGATGTCAATTAATACAGTAAACGTGTACGCATGCCAAATAAAAAGTTTACAAATGTTATTCAAACCATTTAAAAAGCCTCGTTTTTTATAAATCTTTAGTTGAAAAATTGTCGTAAAGACCAATTTGAAAAAAAATGTGTATCTTACGACAAAAATGTCTTAAAATATTGTACTGTTATGATTCTAACACATTATGTAGCATAAGCCATGTCAAGAAAAAAAATACTTTTACAACATTAATTTTAAAACTTTGCTCTCCAAATTGATCACTACGACATAAAAAAACTGGGTTTTGAACTCGAATCAGAGCACGTCGTAAAAGACATTTTTTTGCGAATTTGAACATTTTATATATACAGATCGATAGAGCTCGTGAAACTGATTACAGAGGTGGTAAAAACTCATTTTGGCCAAAATGGCTTTTACGACATTTCATACTCGAAGGGTCGATATGTTAAAATACTAAAATAATTAATTATAATTATTTATGATTAAAATTATCTTTTAATTTAAGTAGGATTTTTTTATACTATGCTTGTATATGGGATTTATTTGACCACGATGTCACCAAAGGTGTTGTGATGTACCTACCCAAAGGTGGTGTATACAAAGCCTAGAAAAAACTGACTTAAAAATTTAGATTGGTTGATTATTTAATTCGATACTCATAAGAACAATAGTGCACCACTATGTACCTACATATGTACCTACATAGAAACATGCTAATGTCATAAGATACATCATCAGTAATCTAATCATTATCAAGCCAAAATAAATAAAACACTCGAAATAATAAAGAAGAAATTACCTATCAATGTCTCATAAATACCAGATTACCAATTAAGCCAACAAAAGCTGGTAATTAGCGGTTAACTATTGAACCCGATCGTTGAGTTCATTTCTTATATTCCCACGAACGGACGGCCGAAGAATACCGAATGAGGCCGAACGACTCGATATACGACTCAGAGAAGATCGGAGTGAGGGAACTCATTACCCGTTCCGCGCCGGGTAACAAGAAAGAGGTCGGACCGATTTCGGGGTTAATTTAATAATTCTGTAGATCGAGCATTATCGGGTTAATTTGGTTTAGCCCGATCGATCAGCGTCGGCGCGGGCGCAGGTGCAGGTGGGCTTCATTGAACGCGTCTTTCCTGACTGTACTAAGACAAATTTATTGTTATTTTAGCTTAAAAATATACCCTTTAACAAAAAATGTCGCGAAGGGCCGCCATTATTTGGCATTCAACAAAATTAATAAAAAAAAAATCAAATACATTTTGGGATAAGTACTTAACAAAAACTAAAGAACTATTCTTTTTTAAAGAATTAGTTAAATCAACAATAAGTATTTTGAAAGAATCAATAATCTATATGACAAATAAATAAAATTTAAGTTGTTTCAAAATAAAGGTATTGTGGTTATTTGCACGGTATCAAAATCTGAACACGTGTTTTTCTATTTTTAACTATTTCTAACTCTAATCACTGAACCGATTTTAGTGGACTCTTTAGTTAACTTGGAAATATTTAAATTTCCTGCTAAAACTGTAAAAATTAGGGACAACAGATAAATTATTTGGTATTTAATTTAGGTCCTGGAATAAGAAGTAGGGTTCTATTCATCCCGAGAACGCGGTTGAAGCCGCAGTGCATAAGCTAGTATTAAACAAAAATAATCAATATGTTTACTTTAAAAAAAAGTATTTTCTGTGACTCCGATAGGTGATGATGCCGAAGACGCATAGCTTATAGATACTTCGTGGCAGAACACACATGCTATGTTTAGCTGAGACAGAATTTGGTGGCCACCCGTCCAGACGGGTTCATAATAAAATTGACTAAATACGTATATACAGGTTGATTTTGTTATCACTGGCAATACTTACAGGGGTGGAAGTACTCATCAATGTGAATAACTTTTATTATAGGGCTAACTCTGATATCGCGTAAAATAATATGGTTGCTTCATACATTTTGGTCGAGTAGGTATTGAACTTTTGTATGGAACAGCTGATAATTTTTTCATGATTTCACAGTTAGTCCCATAATAAAAGTTGTTCATTTTGATGAGTACTTCC
Organism: Tetheella fluctuosa; assembly: GCA_951216915.1. Classification (NCBI taxonomy): domain Eukaryota; kingdom Metazoa; phylum Arthropoda; class Insecta; order Lepidoptera; family Drepanidae; genus Tetheella; species Tetheella fluctuosa. Next base: position 4,276,268 of record OX578214.1, read on the forward strand.
ACCCTTGCAAGTACTGCCAGTGATAACAAAATCACCCAGTATAAGTTATGTCAACCTTATAGGTACACATCTAATACTGCGTGTCCACTTAATAAATCAAGAAACATAACACCGTGTACTGAAATATATTCCTCATTATTAAAAATTTATATCATGATCCCTGGCGTTCATAGTAGTCGTGGTACCAGGAAAATATCTGTTACGAGAGCGTGGAGTACCTAAGCCCCGGTTCGAAATTAATCTTTGTTTAAAGTTAATGGGCCCTATTAATCATGGGCATTATGTCTAGATGAATATAATGTGGTAATCGGTGACTCAGAGCCGAAAGATATTGAGGCTTTATTACGAAAACAAATGCACCGTTACACAACCTGTTCTTGTTTGTTACTGAAATACTTGTGACATTCGATTATCAACTGTATTACTACGAATTAGAATACAATGATTGTAAATATGTAGACAAATGGGGGAGTTAGAGGGACAGGTGAATGTGTTACTAATGTTATACTTCTTAATTAGTACGTGAAGGTTTTCGATCCATCAGGAAGTTTATGTTATGATAGGCTATTATTATTAAATTATTTTAGCTTAATGTTATAGTTTAGTCCGTTATGTTTATTAATGTAAATTTATTTAAAGTTTATATAGACAATTTTAATAAAAACGTCCTAAGTATTTATTTTATGATTTTTTTTATAGCAATGATAGCTCAGTGGTAGTGACGTTGAATGGCGTGACAAAGGTCGTGGGTTCGAATTCTACAATGACTTTGAGCTTTTAGTGAGGGAAAATATTCTGAGGAATCCACAGCTCGGTGGTAGGGTACTTTGTACTACCGACCTAACTGACTACCACCCTCAAGCTAAAAATCTGTCTTAAAAAACCTACGTGTGTACCGGCAGGTGCACTTGAGAGCCAGTTCCTTTTAAGCTTTGAGTACGGAGAAAAATGACTCATTGAATTCAAAAAGTATAGAGACAGACCTCGTATACCTATATCTTGATGTCCTAGTGTTTTAGCTGAGATTTTTAAGCATAGCGTTTATGCTATAAATGAGGAGATAGGAAGGTTACATCAAGGATACAATCTGGTACAATTAAGGCGTCGGCACACTGCATCACAGCATTGCAGTTAAGGGCGGTCCATGCTGCCGTGTCTGCGTAGTCACAATGCGCCAAATGACGACCGCCCGGTACGCAAATGAAGAATATTGTCGGACTCTGTGAATACTCCTTAATGACGCCCCGAACGCCCTGTCTCGCCCGTCTCGTGTGCTAGACTTGTCACTACGTCACCCACACGCCATTTGCGCGATTGTCAACTGTTAATTATTGGATCATTGTCACACTACTGCCTGCACCCGTATGCGTACACCATAGACACTAATGACTATAGGCGTAATGGAAGACAAGTTAATGATTTGTGAAATTAATCGCTAACTCTCCTCCATTGAAGATTTTCTTTTGTGAAGAATATAGTATTTGCAATTTGGGAATTCCAAGATCAGGTAAACCGAAATACTGATTTCGTATTGTACTATGTATTTTAAATAATTAAATATTATATTATATCTAAGCGCCTGTGAGGTCATGAAACGCATTACCAAATACAAATAGGTACGAATGTTTTAAAATAATACGATTTCAATAATCTTATCCTCGTAACATGACGTGCGCATACACACGTATTTCCTCGACACTAACAATCCACATCAAAAGTATAAATATAAATATAGACATAAAATTATGTAACTATTTTCTTTTTCTATCCTTCTTTGTTTTGACTGATTTTCTCATATCACCAAACAGACTAAATACCTAGTTTCAAGCGAAATCACTTAATTCCGGGTATTTGCCGAAAAACTAGATTTTTGAGAATGAACGAATTATGCAATGCTACGGGGACGTATAGGTGTACCCACATTATGAGAGCACTAAATGTCGTAGACTATGTTTGCCAGCTCGACAGACTGAACGCGACACGTGAAAAGATCTATGAGATCTTTATTATAATGTCTCCTTCGCTGGTACTTCTACGTTTAGGGTAAATGATAACGTTGTACAGTACATTTTCTGAGCATCAGCATTTATCAAACTGTATTTTCCTCATCATTAAATTATAATTTTTCGTTTCAAAGCTAAAATGGAAAGACGACACGACGAGGTTCATTTCACCATCACTAGTACCGTAACAAAATAGTTTTTCATACTTCGAGGGTAATGAAAGCGTAAACATTTTAATTTTCTACGTGACTCCATGATAGTACGGTTTTTTGTAAAAACGCGCTCGTCCGGGACGCGTGCCAAATGCCCTGAAAGTACACGCATAACTTTCAGTTCAACTGACATTTTTCCTATTAAAACTATTGTTACAATGATTATTTTTTTAAAGCTAGATAGACATATAGTGGTAGCGATAGAATACATTTTATGCTTTTTAAAATGCTTTAATTCGTGATTCTGTGATTTTCGCAAACTTATATTTAATATTACTTGCTAGAGTCAGTTTCTTTGGGACTTGGAAGTCATCTTTGGACCACTTTCCCTTAACCTAATGAATTGTATTTTTTTACACGCGGTCACCTAACTCCTAACAACACAATCATATTTTTGGAATTTATGACCATATGCGGCAGCCAGGATCGCCTCCACACTTTGGATTTCCTCAATGGCTAAATATAGAAGCGCCGTATTTGGGCTTGAATACTTAATATATTATTGATTTGCAGCTATGATTATCTGATTGTGCAGCTAGGACCCAACAAATTGCTAGGTATGCAGTCACATTTATAAAAAAAAATGACTACTGTTTCCTTATTTATATTTACTTTAGCGGTTTCACACGCGTTCCCAGGATAAAAAGTAGACTATTTCACTCTCCGGTCCAAAATTATTTCTATGTAAAGATACCACGTTGATCCGATACCTACTTCGCTGCACACTTTCGCATATAAAATATTTGAGATATTGCTGTGTCCTGATGCTGCAGCCAGGATCAAGTCCTCAATAGTTAATGGTAGCAATTTTGTGTGTGGGCTTGATTGATCGCTATGAAGTTCTATATATATATTTATAAAACATAAATCTTTTTCCAAAAATAGAGATACTCTCTTGTCAAATGTGTTTTTTTAAACCTCGAGCAATATAATTCTATTTTTAATATTGGTTGGTCACCACGGTTGATGACCAAGAGACTACAGACAAAGACACTCATTAGACAGGTACAGGTATTTGTTAACTCAACGACTCAACTAATCACAGATCAAGTAAGAATAAGGTTCTAGGGTCAATAGCAAATACAATGTATCTCCAATTCAATGCAACCCAAGCAGGTGGCAAAGATTTACTATGAGCTGTTGACCCGGACCTCGTGCAGCAAATTGCCTTCACAAAGGAAGTGGTGACGGGACATACAAAACGATTGACCCCCACACCGGCAAGCGGCACTGGCCCGGCCAACTCTACACGACTTTTATAACTGGTGTGGAATTAGATAGATTTAGTGTACACTTATTTGATTACAGACACATGTGTAGCTCTATGCTATGTATAATTAAATGTTGCCGTATTTAACATGTTATTAATCTTCGTTAAGTCCTGTACAATTATTTACAATCAATAACTAATGTACACCATAAATGAGAAAAATCACATCTCTCTTATATTAAAACGAGAGAGCATACTGTATTAACGAAACCCATTTAAAGGATCCGAAAAGATAATAAATTGGCATTAATCCCGAGAACAGCGGTATAACGAATGTAAGGCGATGTTGGGCCCGAGTGTCGAGGACGAGGTTGCTTGCTTGCTCGGTGGCTGAGCGGCGCGGCGTCATCGAACGAGCGCGCATTACGTTCGATTGTAGGACCAGGCGCGGCCTAATTGCCAGCATTGTGTCGGCATGCAGATGTGAATGGGCTTTGATTTGGACCCGGGGGCGCGGGGGCCGGGGCCAGGGGACAAATCGCTCGTTACGGCTGCAGGTAAACTTTCATTGAGCGTCGGAAGGCGTCGGACGTGAGAGGCGGCTGACAAAATGCCCTCGTTATTCGCCGCCGAATCACTCGCTCATTGTGCTCGGGGAAACGGTAGACGCGGTCGCCGAATCACGAAAAAGACTTTAATGAGGCGTGAGAACGTTCTAAATGAACGATTGTGCAGGGTGCTACGTTTAATGAACGATTGATATTATTAATGTGGTTTTGATGTAACGTAGATTATTTGATATTTTTTAGGGAAACGCTAGTTAGGTTGTGTAGTGTGCACGTCGAAATGTTAACGTTTGATCGAAAGGTAATTTCTCTTTTTGAAATTTCGGCAGTTTATCTTACCACCTGTTGATTTACAGAGGGTGAGAGAAAAACTGAGTGTCGGGTGATCCCCCGCATCCCCTCCCACTCTCTGGCCCAAACTCGACACCACGCCAATTAAAACCTGACTCCTGGCGTTTTGTCATGTACGTACGTACGGCCTGTGTTAGATTTAGCTAGCCGTTGAATTTTAATTGAATCAATGATTTAGAAATATTTTTTAATTGGCACACGACTGCGGTGGTGTTTGAACGAAAACCCTACATAATATAAAATAATTAATATATCTTTGAAATTTTATTGAAATATATCTCTTCACCTCCATTACGCCGGAAAAGGTAGAGTAAATAGAGGTTTGAAAATGGTATGTAATGGTATGGATCACAAGTGCTGTGACGGGGGTAGAGTAACCCGCTCTCCTGTCCCTCACTCACCAACCCATACCTGTCACATCCATCAAGAACCTGACTACAATACGCCTGTTGCTCACAAGGCGTGCAGGCAGCACAGTTACGGTCAGACTATAATTAGTATCAACCTACTTACCCAATTGACTTTAAATGTAAAGTTAGCATAGGAACAGGCATACTTCTACTGGTACCAACTCCACAGAAAAATTTATAAGTTTTATAGAATCACATCTTGCTTGCATATCACGTTGCTTAGCGACAGCAATAAACTAAAGACAACGATACCAATTAAAAACTCACGCATTTTGAATAATAATACAAAGGTAATATCCAATTTTTAATAGTGTTTTGAATACATTGTAGAAACACCCTTTATGTCAGAGACAGGTGGCGGGAAGCCCGGGGCCAAACGGAACTCTCGCGCTGCCAACATGTGCTGGCCAACTATTTGTATGTAAATAAAATTATTTAATTAACAACTAAAAACATAAACATTAATGAGAACGTAAATGTTAACAGTTCCACGTCAGCTGTTAATTCGTTAAATTCAGTCGTACTAACTTATAAGTAGGAAACAGACCTACTAGTGAAATAGCAAATTTTATTATAGAATGCCTTTCACTATAGCTCACTGGATTCTTTTGATTTTATGGATTACACTTTTGCATTTTATACAACATAATAAAAAATTGCGAAAACTGAACCAATTATATTGACCATAACATGTTTAGTCACAATGTTTGATTTAAAAATTCCCAAAAAGTATAAAGAAACACAGTAAAATAAAAAGGTCCCCTTAGGTTGCTATATTACTCAAGTGTAGTTATAACAATATAGGTAGAGGTCAAAAGGTTAAACACCTTGTAAACAATAAAAAATTTGACACCAGTCAAGTTAATGTAATTTTTGGGACTTCGAACCGTGAAACCGGTGTCAAGTGTACAATCTGCCGTACACCAACCGTTTCCAAACTACTGCTGGATTTGTGTTTTTATACTTTTTCTAACTAAACAATGACTTTAAGTACTTTGTTATGTAAATTCAGCCACTTTGTTACATTCGGACGAAAATGACATTGTAGAGATACTGCGTAAGTGAGCAACGTGTAATAAAATTAAATGTCTCATATATTACAATTAAAGAAAGTCAGTAGCTCCGCAATATACAAGAAGACGTATGTGCACGTGATTTCAATACTTCATTTCAGAGGTTGCATTCACACTGAGCTGCGGTCTCGCTCGGGCCTCACGCGTTCCACTCCTACAATTACGCGCTTGTGTCATATTTACAGCCCAGGTAATTGCCATTCAATTACGAGGCCAGCCTGCTGTGTGTGCGAGCTAGAGGTCCGACGGCCGATCGTGGTGCTGTCTCCTTCATACGCAGCGTGCAGCCGGCCAGCCATCAATCATCGAACACCCCCCGTCGGGCGCCCATAGGGATGGGAAACGTCACAAAGCGAGTATCTCAGTCCAACAATGCTCGATAAGTGGGCAAACGCCACGCTAAATTGATTTTGAACCGATTCAAATCCGAACCTTGTTTGGCGGTATTAATTTAACCTGTCCGTTACAATCGATAATGGATATCATCATGTAGGTAAGTACAAAAACAATTTAGAAAATTACAGAAGTAAACACTTATAAAGGTAATGAAACACTGCCACTAACTAATTTGATTTGATGAGAGATATACAGTGTTTTAATTGTTTAGCTAAACTCTCAGGATTTAAAGTAATACAATTTTTACTATGAGACTACTCTGAATGCGCAGAGTCAATCAAAATGTAAGAAACAGCTGTTATTTGGGTTCAATACCGAAAGGGTAAAAACTGGACCCTATTACTAAGATTTGCTGTCTGTCCGTCCGTCTGTCTGTCACCAGGCTCTATCTCATGAACCGTGATAGTTAGACAGTTGAAATTTTCACAGATGATGTATTTCTGTTGCCGCTATGACAACAAATACTAAAAACCAGAATAAAATAAATATTTAAGGGGCAAACAACAAACGTGATTTTTTTGCCGTTTTTATAGATAATGGTACGGAACCCTTAGTGCGCGAGTCCGACTCGCACTTGGCCGGTTTTTTTATAGTATGTTTGTTTCTTAATATATTTAATTTTGATACCTTTTGTAAAGTTTCACAACTCTTAATGTTATTATGTATTAGCAACTTACATTCACATAGGTACATAATTAAATCTTTTAATTTTTTTTTTTTTTGCCTGTAGCCCAAAGCATTTTAATGTCCATAGAATTATTTATTTACCACTTATTTATAAATTTATTATAGAACTTAATTCGCCCAAAATTATTATATCGATACGCGATACTGGAGCTGTAGCAACCCTAGAAGCAAACTGCCACAGGTATGCAATCTCGCCTTTATACCTTCACCCTATTGCACTTCAATTCGATGCACAGGCCAATCTTTCAAATTGAGTAAAATACCGACCGGTGATGTTCGAGGCAAGAAAACAAACTATAAAATGGATATTTCAAATATGACGTGGGCTATGGATTGAAGTAATGTATACAGTGTTCAGCAAAAGTTTTTAGCAAAGATAAATAGACCTCAATTCAAAATTAGGATACTAAAATCAAGATGTCTATCGATCTAGATAATCAGCTGTATCACCGATATTTATTTCAAGATGGGTGACCTATCTATAATGTCCAGCAAAGAACAACTTCCATTAAACAAGGTATGGAATGCATTCTCGCCTGTTTGACCTTGATCTTATATTAATAAGTGATGATGTGGCCGAAGGTGGTAAGCACTCACACCCTAGAAGGAACTGATTCTCAAATGCAGCAGCCGGAACTCACTGGAAGGTGCTTGGTGACTTGAGGGTGGTAGCCAGTCAGGCGAGAACTACAATGTTCTCTACCACCCTGCTATGGTTTCCTGACATTGTTTTTCTTTACTGAAAGCTCATGATCATTATAGGATTCGAACCTACGAACTACAACCTTTGTCACGGCATTCGACGTCATCATCGCTTCAATTAAAAATCTTTCATAATTTATTTTTATAAATGTGTATTTTTTTACTGATAGGAATTTATCAATGTCCATACATAATATGGCAGGCAAAAAAAACACGTCCCTATAAATAAAGCTAATTATACAATTATTATCCACTGCAAAAACAGATATAGCATTACAACAAAGTGGTCATATAACACTTCGAATAAAAATGTCAAATGTAAAAGCTATTCCAGTATACTTTGTAATGTAGGTCCACATGTGAACGTTGCCGTGACACCGCCACCTGCTTGGTGGAACAGGTGCGTTATCGCCTGCGGGTTTGTTTGTACCATTATGATTTCCACAATTAATATAGAACACGCGTACCTACGTGCATATGATACTATTGAATACATTTTTGGATACTGAAATATTGTATAATGTAAACAAATGCGACGACTGATTAATTTTATTTGTATCTGTAATAAATATTGTCAGTTTCTGGGCGACCGATAATCTGTACGCACGAAATAGTGATCTTGTAGTAAAATATAACAAAAAAAAAAGTTGTTCATGATGATACATTTAGTTTAACATAAATCGGTATCGTCTTGCAATATTCCGCTAATTGAACTCATTCGAAACGCCTTACCTTACCTGTTGAGATTCAAAAAACTACACCAAGGAAGTTCATTCATTAGGCTAACTAAAATATTAACTACCTACATTTATAGACAAAATTAGCTGTAGATTTTTCTCGGAAAGTCCAAGCCTTGCTTGTTTCAATTACGCTTACTAATGAGTTGACTTCTGTTCACTAATTAGCCACCTCGCTAATTAATCACAACGCTCACCTTGTAACGCGAAAGTTTATTTTACACGAATCTCTTGTTTATTCTCCTAATTACCTACGATATTAATACCAGATACTTATATAGACTCAGTAACGATACGAAAGGTTTTTTAAGGTAACTATTAAAATTAATATGAAACTTTGATGTAAAATCAAAATGTTCTATTATTATTATGTACTTAAATGTTTATTTTTTGTAAATAAGGACTGTTTACAACATAGTATACATACAACACAACATACATACACAGTTTTCTCGTTTTTTTGAATGGGTGGATGATCACTATTTTGAACTTATAACGAATTATAAGTATTAGAATTATATTTCATACTTACCTACTTTTTAACGCAGTTTCATCCGCGTTCCCTAGGGATCTTATGTTTTCCGGAGATAAAAAGTAGCCTATGTGTTAATCCAAGGTGTCAGCTACCTCCATACCAATATTCATCAAAAATGGTCCATCTGTTTGAGCGTGAAGAAGTAACAAACATACAAACACACATACTCACCAATTTTCGCATTTATAATATTAGCATGATTATGCTTTTAAAACGTAGTTTTAAACCTAGAAGTACACACCGAACTATTGTTATCTTACTATATTTTCCTCGACCGAATTCCTGGTTAATGAGCTAATTATGAATAGTAATCTTCAAAATATAGTATTTTCATGTCGAATTTGCTTTGTAATGGTAATTAAAATTCGTTTACTTTAATTGAAGATACATAAGTTATCACCAATATTGATGAACGCAGAAGCTATCATCGACCAATATAAAGTCTAGAAAAGCTACTCGTTGAAACATTGCCTTCCAATTAAAATCATTATTTTTATCTTAGACCACTCATTATGGCTAGTAATAGTACTGTAAGTGGTATAAGCATGACTTCATTATTTACTGTCATAGATTGGAGCTTCGCTCGCTCATCACGAAGAGACACTAGAAACTCATTTCTGGTATATCTATTACATTTTGAACCTTAAAGAAATGAAAGATTACATTGAAATTTCAATAACGTTTCAAATAATATTAGAACCGTTATTGGAATACAGAAATTCTAAATTCAAAATGCAATGAAGTCTTGTATTTGCTATCGAGATATCGAGTTATGAGGATAATATTAATATTATTAGGTGTAAAGGTGTAAGCCAGTATCTTAATGTTTCAAACATTGAACCGCACTCTGCAGGACTTGATACAACTGATGGACGAGGATCTAAGGCTATGGAAGGAGGTTTACACAAACAAATGTTACAGATAAGTTATTATTACATAAAAAATACTGGAATATTTTCCAGTATTTTTTATGGCTGTAACTCTGTATTATGCATTTCTTGAATTTGGAATGCTTTTTTCTCATAGATATTTATCCTTCTATTCAATCTTTTTAAAATATATGTTTGTGTAGATACAGAATTGTAATCACTTTACTTATTGTTTTTTTTACAAAAATAAAAGTTGCATCGCCATTATCTCAAAGCACTGAAATCCTTACCAAATATGTTGGTACGCAAATAAGAAAGAAATAATTCTAAAGATCGACAAACGGATAAACAATTTAAGTCTATTATCAAGTGGAATTACGTATCCTTTGGCCATAGAAAACATACCTAATCGGATTGTGTGGAATAATGAGATTGTGATAGCGCACCATGTATCAGCTGCGATAGGATCTAGAGATAGTCGCGAGTCACGTTGCGCCCGCGCAGCCTTAACAACTTCATCAGCCTCCCCGATAGTGACCATTAAAGGTAAAGCTCACAACAATTATTCAATGTTTACATTTCTTAATTGTCGTCGGCTTTTCATTAAATACACAGGCTTAATGTTGCTTTTCAGATTTAATAAGAATTATTAAATATTACTTATTCATTGTATTGTTGTAAATAAATATCTTTGGATTAAAAAATAAAGGATCTAAGACATTGGTAAACCGAAGACTGAATCATAAAAACGGACCTCTCCTACAAATTAACCTTGTGGCAGTTTTGCCATATGGTTTTGCCACATCAGGATAATTTAACCTAAATGAGATGTTCCAATGCGTATACATCCCGGTGCTAATGAAAAACCTACCTATATATATTACTTATAATAAAGAAGCTTGTATACTTATATGAAAATGAAAACCTCATAGAAATAAAATCTGAAATAAAAAGACTTTAGGTTTGATCAAATTATATGTTAATGTATGAAATGGTTTATACTTTTATAAAACTCTAGCCATAACAAATTGACTGTGTCAGTTTCAAAACTTTTTTCCTAACACCGTTCTGCCTTTCAAAGGTATTGAACAAAGAATGCGTCATAATTAAATAAGACTTGTTTAATGGTGGTTTTACAATTCGAAAATAAACCCTACAGCTACGAATTAAAGGTGAATATGTTATAATTGTACTTATGTAGTATTGAAATGAGTATATAATTCATTAATGATAAATTGTAATTGATCATTGTTATGAAGGCTATTATCTTATTTGAGCGATCTACGTTCCATGTAACGACTTTCTTTTTTTTCCATTATATTCAGCCTAATCGTTTGTTAGTATACCAGCACGGATAGAATTCTATATCCTTACAAAATGACAACAATAAGGCTGTCCCAACATAACGCTAAACTTGTAGTGTAATAGGGTACACAACTGCTTAGAGAGTATTTTGTAATAAAAATCTGACTTTAATCGAGGTTATAAAAAAAAATTGAGCGAATTTTAAAATCAACATAATCGAATCAAATAACCCTTAGTAGACCAGTACTACAGTAGTACCATTCACAATTCAGAAACTTACATGGTGAAGTTTATGGACATTGAGAATTGGAATTTGAGAATGCTGCATTGCTGCCGCTATAATATAATACAGATACAGATAAATTGGCCTTACATTGATTTGAAGATGTTCTTATTACCCATTTTGCTGTATTCAGATTCAAATAAATCTTTTCATGTGTAGTTGCTATTATGAAAACATTTATGACATGAAGTCGGTTAATATGCAAATTCGTTATTTGGGGTTCCGTACCCAAGTGGTGGCATATGCACGGGGCTTTATTACACCTACGCCTGCCTGTCTATCACAGAGCTATATCTTTTTAACCATAATAGTTGAACAATAATAGCACGTTATAATGATAAATAATAAATCTGTAGAGATATTACAAATTATTATGTACCTACCTATGTGTCAAATAGTTATTCGTATATACGTTTTCGCCAATACGTTAGAAGCTGTTATTTCTGTCTAATATTATTCGAAGTCTATACTATTAGTTAAAAACCAAATTATTTTATACCTATTTATTCTGTTAAAAATAGTTAATATTATTTTTATTTTACATCTGTTTTAGTTTATTGAGGTTAATTCTTTAATATTTTCTTTTCATTGTTGGAAATATTTAATTCATTCATTAGCAATAATAAATTATACTTAGGTATTTTTAATGATTAAAATTAAAAAAAAATGTAGAATAGTTAAATATGAAAAAGTAAAAAGTCATGACTATGTAACAAAAAAGTTAATTTACTCCTAAGCTGATAGCCACGTGTTAGTGGCGTCAGAAACCGCGGTGGAGGTTGTGGGTTCGAATCCTACAATGAGGCTGCCTGCTTGTTAGCTTTCTGACTTAAAATAACATTGTATAATTTCACTGTAAAGTTTAGTCACAGAGCCACAAAATAAGTTGAATTTATTGTTATTGTACGGAACCCTTAATTCGCGAGTTCAACTCTGAATTGGTCGGTTTTTTAAGCAAATACATAAGTATTATTCACATTTTATTTAGCTTGAATCAACTTAGATACAGTAATTAAACGTAAGCTTTCACTATTTTAATGGTATTTACTCAAATAAAAGGAAAATGCGCTTCAGGTATTCGTTGGTACAACTAACGATCGGTTACTTCCTTTGACGGGAATAAGTATATTTAAACTATTCTATGAAAAGCTCAGCAGTTACCTGAGCTCCAATTTAAAAGTGCTCGAGGTAAATAAGAACGACAAATTCAATTATCAAATTAGATTAAACTTCACCAGATAAGAAAGGCTCACAAAACTATGGAGAGTAAGCGCAACGAAAGGCATCCGCATATTGGCAGTATAGTCGCGATCGATGCCGCCCCCTCGCGTCCCCCAATCAGCTCCATCAAAACTCGAGCTCATTACTCAAAATCAATTAGCGTTATTAGTGCGGCGCGTCTTCGTTAGCCCGTGATGGAGGGTAATTTATTGGCATCTCTTAATTAGGGATAAGTCTAATTGGAGGCTTAGTCGTAACGAGGCCCTCGAAATCTGACGTCCCGACGAATAAATTGGTCGGCCGGGGCACGGCCTCGGCGCACGCACTCCACTCGCTCTATTACCACTGATATTTTGACGTGCCAACTCGATTTATGCTCCCCGACTGTACTCAGTTTAACGACTGCTCTAATAAGTTTCAAACATCGACTTAGACCTGGCTTAAAAGGATATGTAATAACGTACGGGTTTTAGTAGACAGTAATGAGAGTTATGAGGTTACGGTCGCGTCTAACGTCAGTCAAGAGACTACTAAAACGATTTGAATTTGAACTCACACCGCATCTTAGCACCGCATATTACTTTTATGGTAAATGAATATTGATTTTAAGGATGGTTTGAGACCAAATGTTATGATGAGGTCTAGTAAGGTTAATTCGGTCTGGTCGAGGTCTGCGGCGAGCGCTAAGCGGTGCGGTCGGTGCGGTCGATGCGATTGCCGTTCAAAGCGGTACGAATAAAAATAAAGGAGAACATAAAGCATACAAATAAAAGAGTGCAGACAACGGCATGATCAAGTGCACCGCACGATGTAACGTGATACTTTGTAGCGTGCTTTATTCCGACGAAAGATGCCTCGATCATGCGCCGTCCACCGCTCCACAAAACTGGTCAATGTCTATAATTAGATCGGTTCTCGGTGACACACTATTTTTTTTTTTTTTTTACTTTGTATAGGCTTGTGTTTGACCACAATCTCACTATGGTAGGTGATGATGTGGCCGAAGGTGGTAAGCACACAAAGCCTAGAAGGAACTGGCTCTCAAGTGCAGCTGTCGGAACACACCAATAGGTGTTTGGCGACAGATTTTCAACTTGAGGGTGGTAGCCAGCCAGGCGGGTACTACAAAGTACCCTACCACCGTGCTATGGTTTCCTCACGATGTTTTCCTTCACCGAAAGCTCAAGCTCATTGTAGGATTCGAACCCACGACCTTCGCCGCGGCATCCGACGTCACTACCACTGAGCTATCATCGCCGTGAAACTATGTGGATATAATGCTCAATATAATTGACAGATAGGTAGAGGGAAGTATTTTGATTATTGTTTAAATAGTGAATTCTGCTTGATGGGTTCGTAAAGGCAGAATTAATTAAAGTTTTAAATGTTTAAAAATCTTATATTATAAAAAAAAAACTAAGGAGACATGAAAGGTTGCACCGTTACGTGGAGGTAGATCATGCCTCGGTTCGGTTGCTAAATGAAAAATTGTAAGGTTCTATAATAGTTTTATTTTAGGTAGTAGAAAGGCTATTGTCTAAATGCTCTATGAAAGGCTATTTAGGGATGAACTAGCACAATACTTATTTCATTGATTATTTTTTAAGATATTCGGATTTCTTTTGATTTGAAGGCTATGATAACTCGGTGGTAGTGACGTCAGATGCTGTACCTGGCTGGCTACCACCCTTATGTTGAAAATCTGTCGCCAAGCACCTACTTACCGATGTGTTCTGGCAGTTGGACTTGAGAGCCAGTTGCCTTATAGACTTTATAAAGGTAGGCAACACTTAACAATCCCCCTGGTATTGCTTATGTCAGGGGTCACCAATTAGGTTTATTAGGGGTCCGTTTGATAGATGATGACTGGCGACTAAGCTTAGATCCTTTCCTACAAATCCTACTCTAATGTTACTAATATATCAAATTATAGTGTGTTTGGATGTGCGCGGATTAAATAAAATAACCGTGTGTACATTTTTGTTTGTCAAAATTTGGTCCGCGCATTTAGGTCGGCGGGCCGGATTCGGACCGCGGTCCGCCATTTGGTGACCCCCGGTTTATTTCCATTGGCAACGTAAGTCACATACCATCATAGCATAAAAAACACGAAATCTTTCTTCTTCTTAAGATTTCTCCTATACTGTCAACGGTGATAGTAACCTAAGCATACGAGCAATTAAAATACAGAAATTAATTTTGAGTATTTAAAATTAATAAAGTTTAGCATGGTTGAATCTTTGCCCGATTTAAATTATTTAAAATTTCGTAAAACACGTTTCAAGTGACGCCTGCGCCGCATCAAGGATTTCATTCCTATATTATATACTAATTAAAAAGTGGATATAGTGGTGTAGCAGAAATCTTAAAGTTTCTAACGTACCTTAAGACTGTTTGCTCGGAAGTCAAGAATAACAGGTATAGCGTTTTCAACGAGTGCAAAAATAAATACTTACCAAGAAGTGCCATTATGAAAAATTTCTCGCTATAGAGAACAATTCGCCATTCAAAAAGGCCATAAAGATCACCGGGCTAATCCTCGAGACTTAACAAATAAAACCAAGAGGAACGACTCCGAGGGCCATACATTACCCTTTCTTAGGACGACGTCTCAGCGGACTAATGCCTACAATGTGTATTATAGCATTTAATATAATAATAACGTAATGAAACGTCTCGCGCGAGGGCGCGCGGGGGGTGCGCGGGGGGCGGCGGCGGGAGGAACCGCGGGAACCGGTCGCGGAGGTCATCGGCAGCGAGCCTTCCGCGACCGGTGTTGCCAGCTTAGACTTCACTTCGTTGCCCATTTATGTAGTTTTTAGAAATGCTGAGGTTAACTGGGACAGCCCGTAACATTTAGTTACCATATAAGTCATCTATTAGTGTACCTGCAAAATGTTAACACTTAAACAGGCTGCAATAGCTATAATGATCAGCGGCTATTAAAACCGATTTTCAACAACATTTAATCAGCCATTTACCAATTATATGTTCGAAAGTTGCAAGTTAACCGTTGTTTCACTACGGGTGGAACTTAATATTGGTGAACACCGGCCTCCAATCTATTTAAAGTGGTTATTTACTTATATAACAAATAAGGCAATAACATTCCTATTTTTTTATTTTAATCCTATTAAATAAAAAAATTGTAAGTAACATAATTATGTTATATTATGAACAATAAATTATAATGTCTATTTTAGATTGTAAGTACCTACATAGTTAACTAAATATATAATTATGAAGAACCACAGAGGATCCTAAAATTTAGACAGGTAGGTACGTAACGGATAAAGTCTTAATTGCGTCGGTATTCACAGACAGGATACGTAAATCTACCCAGCGTAGATGTTATCGAACCTACCTTTGAATAATTCAGCAAAAAAGCAAAGAAACATATTTCATAATTTTAATATTAAATCCTCAAATTTAAAAGTACAATACTAATATGTTGGCAACTCATCGACGGCTATGGTAGGTAATGCTCCGACGCGCTGCCGCCGCCGCCCGCGCGTATGTTAATGCTCCATTAAGATTATACTAATTGAAAGCCAATAAATACAACGGCTATGAATATTAATTTTATTTGGCTTCGCGCAGTTACTGTACTGAATACTAGTTCGATGCTTGCGTGCTACGAATTGCTCGCAACGAAGTACACCTATATTTCATCGTAGACAGTAGTCGACATCGTAGCAGTAAGAATACTGACAATTTGCATTAAAAGTTGTTAATTTCTGATGAAATAGTGATCGAGAGATCGAACAATGGTTTTTTGGTCATTAATTATTTTAAAGGAAATCCAAACCAATTTCCGTAGTTAATACTTTGCATAAAGAATTATTAATAAGTTAAAATTCACTATTTAATTAGTTGGCTGAATGTGAGATCTACTTATTCTTATATATCTTTGTCACTATTTTTACCATATTCTTGCAAATAAATTTACTTTTTATTAAATTTTACATAAAGCTAAAACGTTAGGTAAGTTAGCTATATCAGTGCCACGTTGCGTGTTCCACTGCCTTCACGAGCCGGCCGCGGTAGCTAGCATGACGTCTGGATACTCCCGTCAATCCCGCTCGCCGTCGATTACGCAGGACAAATCAATTACCGCTCGCATTCCACCGGCAACCGACCGACGAATTCACTGTCACGATCCTATCGTCCGATGACGAGACCTCTCATCGGAATATGCCACGTCGTCAACAAATGGAATGCAGAACACTGCGCGGCGAGACCTAAAGGCTGGATTAGCTAGCACATCGAGAGCAATGGATGACGAGCTTCAATCAATCGGCTGTGAATTCCCCGCATTCAAACACACGTCTAGATCGAATCGTTGTAGGTAACTTAAGCATGGTTCGGCTTGGACTGCGCCAAGAATTTCGTGTTCGATACCTGAACCGGAATGTTATCAGTGCGTCGCATCGGCACTCAGCATCAAACATGTCAGGCGTATCGTACTACATTGTAAACCACTATTTAAATTAAGTACGTAAATTAATTGAGGCACAGCTCAAAACGCCACGTCGCGTCTATATATATAAATGTATATAAAATAGACACACCCTGCGGTAATCAGCTAATTGGATATGAATTATTGATCCCTTTAAGTGGTAAAGATTGGTTTGTGCGGTCGACCGGATGAAAATTGTACAAGCTGTACTGGCGTGTAGTTAAACATCTTAATTTTTTTGTTTTTGACAATTAACCTCCTCGTGAGTGGAATTGTAGGATACTAAAAGAAGAAAAAAACGATACGATGTAGTCCGTTGTGTAGGTAAACTCAAGCTCGCCGGATCATTGTCAGTTCCCCGTGCGGTTTTCCTCCGCAGCTGGGCCACGATGCGCGAGGTCGACTAACTGCTAATTATTTTTCGTCTGATATTACAACATGGCTCTAGTAGGCAACTACTAAGGATGACTAACTGACTAAATGTGGTTAGTGGTCACGAACCAGTTTAGAATTTACCGTGGTGCGTGCTGTAATAGCATTATTATAAGAACTCAGTAGGTAGGTAGTTTGTTTTGTAAAAGTGACATTGTTGAGTTTAGAGGGAAACGGTTCCATTCAGCAGATGCGCAAGAGCACGCGCCCACGCGGGGTTGCGGGTGTTCGCCTCGATTTTATGTTAATCGAAGACCCATGTCCTCACCGATACATACGTACAACTCCACGGTTTGTTCATACGGTTCATCCAGTCACAGATACATTAAATACGCCATTATACACGGCCGAGAACAATTTCACATTTACGACTTTACTCTGACACGTCGTAAATAGAGTTTATTTAGTTTCTATTGCAACCTTATTTACACGATGTTGACCGCTTTGAGCGTCGAAAAGTAACTTTAGTTCAATGATTTGAACCACAGCGGTTTTCTGCCATATAATCGTATTTCTCATTTACTTCTTTAAAAGTTTATAGCATTTACGTAAGTTTTACCACCCCGTTAAATATAGAAGGCTTGGTTTAAAGAGAGTGACCATTTGTGTAGAAAATACAATTTTTCAGCGGGAACGCTCCCAACGTGATAGCTCCGATTTGAAAAATAGAACCATGAGCCCTAGGTATAATTATAGAATATATATATAATAAAAATTGGCTATATCAAAAACCCAGGAAAGACATTGAGGAAACACGAATTCTTAAAGTGGATATAGAATTATAACTTTTCTCAGCATTTTGCTTTCCATAACAGATTTGTATGCTATTCCACTAAGGGCCAATTTTTATATGGCCAGATGAACGGTATCTGACTGTAATACACTTATCTGAGGTTTATCCAGCGGTTTAAAAATTGTATCAAAATAGGCTAGCTGGCTGGTACGGAAACATTATTCCAAAATATGGAAGGGTGACGGGGACGTAAGTGTTGAAAGTGGCTTTAATTAAATTACGGACTCTTTTTGTTGTTAAACCTTACCTAACCTAATAGCGTTGTGAAAAACTTAATACATTATTCAATTTTTATACTAGGTACAAACCATACAAAATAATGGCAGCGATAAACTTACCTGAAACAAAGATGGTTAAAAATTATGTTACTCAAAACGTACGCTTACCACAAATGTATATTAATTTGCAGGTGATGTAAAATATAAAGTTAAATTGCTATTTAATAATATTAAATGTGGCCAGCTACCATTTATGGTGACACATTAATATGTTTTTTTTAAATACAATTTCGTACGAAATATAATAATGTTTATGCTCTTTTATTCCGATATCGTGAGTAATAGACTTGCAAATTATTGTGCGCTTGTAAAATTTTATGGTTTATCATTTACAAATAATTAATTTACATATTTTTTTTTTAATGGCTACCGAAGGTGTTGGTTTTCTATTTTTCACAAGCTTTTCATATATATACTAATTAACTCTATATCTATCAAGTTGCAAGAGTATTTTGTATTTGGACCGCACAATATTGTGCTATTTAAAAGGAGGTGCAGAAAAATAACAAAAATGTTCATGTATCAATGACGTAGCTTATTTTCCCCGTTACATTTGGGTGCCCAATGGGACCCTATATAGGTATTAAGCCTACGTCGTCTATCTGTCCGACAATCTGTCACAAGGACTCTCACTTCAGTTATTTACATAAGAAGTTTAGTATTTAAAACGCTTTATTTGTGCTTTCTATTTAATGTTATAATTTTTTTTTATTAAAGAAAAAAATAAAGTATGAGTATGGAGCAAGGTGGTAGACATTTGTAGTTCCCACCTGGCTGGCTGTGGCTACCACCCTCAAGTTGAGAATCTGTCGCCAAGCACATACCGGTGTGACCCGGCAGCTGCACTTGAGAGCCAGTTCTAGGATTTGTGTGCGTCCTTCGGGCACATCATAACTCAGGTTGAAATTCCGGTCAAGCACAGGCCAAAAAATCGTAAAAAAAAACCATTTCAAGTTAAGAAATCGTGATTCCAACCAATCAATATGTCACATAAACAAGAAAGTATTAATAAACAAAAATAAATATTTTACGGTAAACCACAAACTTTACATTATCACCTACGCACGCACCCACCTCTCGTCGGGTGTTTACCATTTAGAATAAGATATCTCAATTTATTATTATACAGAAGACTGCCATTTACTTATCTTTATCATAATAATATGTAGCCCATTTACATCATGTGTCACTTAATATGTAGAATATATTGCGTCTTCTGAATTGAAAAGTAGCACTTTTAGTAAATGTAGTCGTATTGCATTGCGAATGATATGTGTGATTGTTAATGAAGAAGTTTGTGGAAGGCGATATTATTTCTTAACAGTGATAGACAAACAAACAAACTACGTATTTTGGGCTGCATCAACAGACCAGCTCCGTGGTGCCATATTGTACATTGCCATCCAGTTCTGAGCGCCATCGGTAAAAATCGATTGCAAAATTTTGGCCATGGCTTTAAAATTTTGGCCAAAAGGGAACGCTGCCAGCCTGTTGGGAACCTTGCCTATCGACAGCAGCGAGGGCTTTGAGGATGTTTTCTATATATCATAGTTTGTATTTTATACATTGATTGTGAATACTTGTTGTAAATAAATTATTTCATAAAAATAAATATTAAATTATCAAATGTTCTACGCACGATGACAACGTGACCAGGAATTATGTGATCTCACAGTTGCTTAGTAACATCGATATTATGATTGACTATAATACCGTGTTCATATCATATTATTTTATAAAGAGAAGCCCAAATCGGGTCGAATGACTGACTCATCACTACCGAACCGAAACTACGCAAAAAACATGATGTTTGAGCTCTGTGCGCTGATGACAAAGTAGGTGGCTTTCATGACGTAATATAGGCAAGCAAGAAGTCATTTTTTTAGAATTACAGAGGAAATTAAGAGAAGTCCTTACTGACTGGGTTACAATACATATCATATCAAAGCATAGGAAACAAATACCTTAAAATAAATAAATAAACGTTTGAAATAAATAAAATGGCTAAAATAGTCAGTTCATAAAAAATAAAAATTAGCTAGCCGAGTTTCAGGTACTTATCACTTGAAGGCTGACTTCTGATCCGGTGGTAGCTTCAATATCTTTGACTTTCTTAAGTGCTCTTCTAGGACCTAAACTAAATCAATGGCTTTGACTTTCACTTCAACTATCTTACTCAGGTAGTGTAATTGTGGTGTGTATGACTTATTTTTTGGGGTAAAAATAATGACTAGAGAGATATTTCAAGTAAGCAAAGCCACCACGGGAAGCCTAGTTTAACAAGAAAGGTCCGTCCATCAAATTCTATTCATTACTATTTATATATATCTAATACCTTTAAACGAATAATTCTTGTATATATGTATGTATATATATATTATAATCTGAATCTCGGAAGCGGCTCCAAAAATTTTCATGAAATTTAGTATGCAGAGGGGGTTACGGGGGCGATAAATCGATCTAGGTAGGTTTATTTTTTAGAAAACGTCGTTTAAAAAAAATAACATCAGGTACTCTATATTTATACACGTATGCATATATATATAGGCTTTGTTTCTATAGTAAAAGGTGGATATAGTCGGTCAATCATTAGTCATGCTAGGCCAGGGCTAAACTAGGTTACGCTAAGAATTCCATCTAACTCTGAATCAGTTATTCTCATATAAGGCTTAGGTACTAACCATCTCTACAATGTTCTCTAATTTATGCAAGTAGGCACAAATTAGAGGATTTTCAAATAAAATGCTGAATAATGCCACAAAATCATACAAAACGTAGTTAAAAATTCCACCTAAATTTTTATTTTCATTGTATTGCAAGAGGAAAAGAGCACAAATGAAAGTAGGTACTGTTATGTTTTTTTTACATTTAATTATAATGTTAACACAATACCCACTCGTGTTTTATCACGAATTAACAATTCAAACAAAACAGCCGAGGTAAGCATGAGGGCCTTCTAGGCACAAGTATTAATTAAGAGGGTTGAACCACTCAGTCTCTAATTAACCGAAGACCCAAGCCACATTCGGTGTAATTAGTTTCCTCCGAGGGCTGTTCTCACGCTTTTGGACTTTAAACGTAGTGAAATTATTGCGAATTTCATCGATTTCAATTATGAAAATAGGACAAAAATAAAAACAAATTTTACTGCCGAGTGGGTATTCGACGTTTAAATAACTAGTAATTTATATAAAGCGAGTAGTACAGCTGACAGTAAAAGAGATGTCACGCGGTCAGCTGCCGCAATTTGTCGAAGAATACGTGGATCGGTTATTAATCTGTTGCTACAATTACTCGCCGACCATTGAATTAATTGTACCCCTTATCGGGTGAATTCAGTCGACGACGCGACGTCAGCTTTATCGAGATGTTAACTTCTTGTGTAGCTGTCAAGAAACACTCGTGGCGTTATTTTTATTATCGCAAAAACTGACGATTGTGAGCCCGAGTCGTAATAATGTCGACCACTTGTCGCTTGTTTCCGAACGACTATTAAACGTTATTATTCGATCACCCGTTTCCTTTAAAAAAACACATTCAAGGCGTCCGATCGAAAAGCCGTCGACAATGAAATAAACGATTGCTTTCAACGACGCGCCAATAAAAATTTCATAATAACATTTTTTAAACAATAACATCCAAACGAGGGTGGTCGAGAATCTTTATTAAAATCTCGAGAGAGTAATAAAAGCACAGTTAAATGCGGAGAACTCTGATGAAAATATTAATTAATGTTTTGGAATGGGAAACATGTTGCTAATTAAATGGCGATATCGCATAAAACGTAATTAGAGGCCGGGAACATTCGTTTCTCACGGGACGGGAGATGCATGCCCACTACCCGCCCCTGCCCGCCAGGGGCCGCACCGCACCGTACCGCATCGCTTCGCATCGTGCGATACCGCATCGGGCGCAATCCGGCACTCACGTCTCGCACGCTCATCTCTTGTATTTTATGAAAGGAATGCGAACCTGTATATACTGCACCAAACAGGTTACAGCTCAGTGAAGTCATATTGTATAAACATTTTCTTTCCCCGATACATCGAAATTCGCGTTCAAAATAGTTGTAAACTTTTTGTCCATCACCGTATATGGCTCACAGTGTAAATGTGGATGTATTATACGTTAAATTCAATTATTGAACGCTATGTATTGTTCGATTAAATACTGACTTAAACAGATAAAAAAATGGAACTTCATAATAGAAATTCCGCGAGAGCGAAACTACGGGTAGATACGAGCATTCTGAAGTCGCGGCGGGCATTATTAAATGCACTGACTGGCAACTATTAGCTGCGATGATCGACGCTTGAATGGGCGGCGTAATTAAAAAAGTCAATGATCACTTATTGTAATTAGCGATGTATCGCTTTGCCGACAAAAAGATAATTGTTTTTTGACTGCCATCAATCTGTTCGGAGAGCACAAAATGGGATACACGACACGGGTGAACACGTGCGCGGAGCAACTCTCTTGATGCCTGTTGCTTTACCACACAGCTTTTGAATAAGATATTAAACTCAGAAATAATGACTCGTTCAATGACGACGGCAATTATATTGCTATTATTAGAGAAACATTTATAATATACGAGTATCTAGCTAATGTTGCCAAGTCACGCTAATGTTCATTATTCCTGCCATTATTAAATCATCGTTATTCTTAAAAATACATATTATGTAGATAGTAACACCTGTTCAGATTGTAGGAAGGATATGCTTTGTCTTATTTTGATGACAAGCGATAGAAGATAGGTAACAATGGAAAATATAATATTGTAAACAAAGTGACTTACACAGTGCGATAGAAAGTTATCCTACAATCGAACAAACGGCAGAAGGCTGTATATTTCATAATGAGGTTATTACCGAGCATTCTAGTTGTCTTATCTTCAGTTGTTCCGAAGCGGAGACTAGCGCCAAATTGGCGTGGCGGAGTGCGCGGGCGCAGGCGATCGGTCGCGCAGATATAGCTAATTAAGGGCCGCGCGCGCCGATCTATTTGGAGAGATCTAGCCGCTGACGTGTGAAAATACCCAATTAATTAACTAGAAACGTTCACCCGATCGCGGGGCATCGCACCTCGCGTGCTGGAATAGACCTAGACTAAAGTTACCTACTGGATCTCTCTACTCTCTCTATTGCGGGTTTATTTTTAAAATATTACGTTGTACTATCATAACCTGATATATTTTTCTTATAAAACTATTAAATGGTCATTGTTCTGATATTCACCTGGATCATCTACTTGCCTAGTAAGAGCGCGAAAGTATATCTGGACCAAACGAGCTAACTGAACGAGCCACTATATACGAAACAGGAATTGGGATTCTCACAGCCACAGTAATGATTGACACAAGAATACATGAATGACACAAGCATTTTAATAAGAGATTGAAACTTACTATAAATTCTGGCTGAATAGACATCAAAACACAGTGGCCGCACTACTCCAAGGAACGGACATTCTAATTCGCAAAAAAAGACTGAGCTGTATCACTAGGTGCCTCGTCTTAATTCATTAATTAATAGGTAGGTACATTTATTCTAATACTTTATAAGTATATAACACGGAAATTATGGTATTATTGAAGATGAAGAAATTACTTATAGGTACTTATAAGCAGGATTAAAAAAGAAAAACAAATAGCTGTTGTAAGTTCAACGTTATCGTCTACCTTACCACCAACATAAGGAATGCACTATAAATTTATGGAATCCATGCCATAAATAAATTCGATTGCACATTAGCCACACTACCTATAAAGTGGAACATTTTAACGTTTATTTATGACAAACGGATTCTCGTCAATTAAGCGAGCTTCCCCTCTGTCGTCGTGAGGAGATAAAGGCGCGGGAGGCAGGGCAGGTGTATTGGATTGGTGGTGTAGTAACAGGCGAATAGATGGAGGTAAGCGATGGCCGCGCGGTGTAAAGCGGGTGTTAATGGCCCATTAGCCGGTGGTGCGGCGGACGTCTAATTGGCACGCGGGCACGCCAGCACGTCGCGCGCTGCACGCCCCGCGAGCACGCCGCGCGACCACGCGCTAGATGCGGTTCGATACCACGCACGCTACCAGCAATATTTTCGGCACGCTAAGTAATTTTCAATGTAATTTCTTGTAGTAACACTTTCGTTGAATGTAACACGCGCTTTGCATTTTAATCTTATCAGCGTTTACTTGTTGCTGACACATTTTGTAGTTTCTGCATAGCTACTAGATATGACTACCTACGTTACATCACAGCGATAATGAGAAGAGTGGTAGTTACGTGGAATGCAGGGACTAAAGTCGTAGGTTCGAATCTTATAAGTATCACTGATCGTGAGGCAAAAGATCGTGAAAAATCATAGCACGGTAGCGGAAGGGTACTTTCTAGTGCCCGCACGTCGAAAATCTGTCGCCATTCACCTACTGTTTCCTAAGTTCCGGTAGCTGCACTTGAGAGCCAGTTCCCTTCCAGACTGTGATTATTTCATTTGACCACATCATCACTAATCATGGTTAGGTTAGATTGTGGTCAACACAAGCTTATCCACAGCAAAAAAGGTATAAACGCATAGGTGTACTAGTAAAACTATTAATATAAAATTAAAGATATATTTCCAGACAGTCATCAACAAAAGTAATACAAAAGTATGACAGGTCATGAAAACGATTTAAACACACAAACTATAACAGTTCTTCTCGACAACGACGCGACTTGTAGGTACAATCAGCTGGCGGCGTCAGCAGGAAATTAAACGGTTGGACAGTGCGGCCCTGCGAGCGCTGTCGTCACGTGTCGCGTCATTCAAACTTCGACGCTTCTATTTACCGGCGGATTTTGTGTGAGGATCACTGTTTTCTATTTCAATTCCTTTTGAACACCTGAGCATTAATTAAGACGTAATTAAGATTAAAAACTTTGTAAAAGGGGAAAATTGCAGCTTGTTTTCTTTGTATAGTTAACGAGCGATATTAATTAGCGCGTATAAGTTTCTAATGAGGATAGTACCTAATTGATAGGTACTTCGATAAATCCAAAGAAGTTGCAAATCATAAATATAAGCCCTATTATATTTTATTGCTTAATAAAACATGAATAACCTGATTCTTCATTGTATTTGATGTAGGCATCCCTTTCTCTCGATTAGGTGTTAAAACTACGTATAGTACGTATAGATGATGATAGATCTAAGTATAGAGTTAGTTGAGTCATAGGTACATAATTTCTAGTCGACCATAGAGCAAGCAGCGTAATTGAGCGGTCATAGACAGCATCCTCAGCAGGCGGCTGTCGACGTTTAATTTCCTGGCCATGCACAGATTCACAACGGTGCGTTCCAGAACGTTGTTGATTACTTAGCTGTGAGTTGGCTCACTAACTAGCTTAAGACAACGATATATCTCTACGTATACGAGTTAGCTCACTAAAGACAACGATATATCTCTATGTATACGTAAATTAATGACAGGAAATTAGGGAAAATCTTCTCGCACTGAGGTAGCTCTAACAGGATATTTCCATAACATGTTTTTACAGGCAATGTAATTTCACTATGCCTATTTTATAATTCTTTTAAAATAATTGATTAGTGAAATATTTTATTCAAGCCCAACTCCACTGTCTAAAAGACTAACATTTGAAAATTGCAAATTACTCAATCACGAAGGAACATATTAAAAACGACTCTATTTTGCTGGACAAAAGTGTTCTTTAGCTGCCTGTTTATAAAGTAATTATTGTAAATTCTACATAAACTACTCAATATTAACAACTTGTGTACTTACTCAACTTGTGTGTCATGTGTGTGTGTACATAAATAAATAAACATATCATAATCCAACGTAGCAGTTTCAATTACATTTCCATAATTAACAAGAAATGCCTTAAGTTCAGTTAATTAATCTTGATTCCAATAAAATCAGATAGCTAACAATGGCTCAGTTTCACTACATCTTGTTAATTGAATTTCCAAGCATCAGATTATGCAACAGCCAGTGAGGCAGCGAGAGTGAGCGCCTACTGCGAAGGAAATTAAACGTCATTCGGTCACTTTCTTCATCGGAACAATGCGCAGTTAATGACTTGTCTATTAATCTATTTACATTCATTAACTATGTCACAGTATACGATAGCCAGAACTCAGTAGCTCAGCTTTACTTCATGCACTATTCGATAGATGCTACAGACGATCTACGAATTCGTAGCCAGCGTGCCGTTGAGAATTAGACATCAACGATTATAATATAAGATGGTAGGTATATGGAGAAGTTTTTATTATTTTTCACATATGTCCCAAAATAATTAGGTACTAATATACAAAAAAAAACAAAATATAATGTAATATAGAAAATTTCCTCGAGGCTGCCACCGCTACCGATGAGTAAGGTTAACCATTAGGCTGTCCAGTGGTTCCTCTTTGAATATTATTTATTGATATATTTTTATTAAATTAATACTTATTATGATTAAAACCAACCCATTTTTAGTTTTAATTGCTTCGTTTTCTTGTTTTGTCATGTAGTATAATTAGGTATACATAATATAAAGTATATTTATCTTATTCATCCTTTATGTTACGCCAAAATTATAAATATTTCAGGATGAGGATCATCGGGTCTAATACGTCACTTTCAAAGTGACTTTCAATTTGAAACCGGTTCAATATAGGAGATTTCTGATTACTTTTTACGTTCTGGTAACGTATTTATAAGCAGTGCTTCATGGCAAATGTAACCACTTTCAAATCTCAAACTGATTGCAACAAACCATTCTACTAATAGTTGTCTTACTGTTTGATATTATTGGTCTGTGTATGTCTATATGCACATTATTATTAACACTATAAAATACAATAAGTTACTAAAGGCATGATTCAAATATAGGTAATATTATCGATCAGTAAGACAACTGGTATAACGCATGTAGGTACTTTCTACTAACCATGAAACCTGTTTAACTATAACTAGTTTTTCTGTTCTACACAAATTAAATTAATAAAGTAAAACGCAATATCGGTGACAACACACCGGCATAAAGGCGATGATACATTGCCGTAACAATGGAAGCGTACAGAGCGGTCTAGACTGGTCCATGGCGAAATAGAGCCGAAGTAATTTTCCCGTGCCAGTTTCATCGAGCGTTCGTCGCGTGTTTGCTAGTTAGAATTCGGGTGTAGTTTGGAAATTAATCAGAGCCCATTGTGGGCGCTTTGTCGCGGGCCCTGGTGCCAATTATTGGCTGGACGACGACGTAGCCCCGTAATTGAACCTGGCTCGAGGCAGTTCTCAACTAACCAACCAACCACCGGACGATTGAAAAAGTTTGTGCCTACATCAGCCTATGCTGAAAAATATTCAAGTTTGAAACGAATCATGTGTAAAGTTCCTGATCGTAGGTTTTCTAACGTGAAAATGGTTTGATTGCATGTCATTATCTCATATTTTTATCACCAAACATTAGTATTTCTGTCATTGGGTATTAATTCTGCTTTTCTAAAACTGTGTGTTTTTTACAACGACTTTCCCTTTTACAATATACGGCAAAATTGATACCTAGTGAAAGTTAAAAATATTATTGTTAATCATTCTTAATTACCACAATAACACGCGTATGACGGCGCCTGAGTCGTCGTACGAGCGTAGCAAGAATTTCACAAGCAGCACGTGCACTGACCACGCCTCATCCATCTCCCCACTCTCCCCACTACTCGACTTGTTTTCCTACCTGTATAAAAGGGTTGGAGCGATCGTCGATAAGGCTTTGTCCGCGTAAGGGTGGAAGATGGTCCCCTGGACCCACCAGCTACTGGACCTGCTCAAAAAAAAAAAACGTCGATAAGGCAGTCTTGGCTCTGGCGTGGCACGGTGCACTCGTTGTACTCCGCTACTGGCTTATAGTTGACACTTTGGATAATTAATTTGTGTTAACGAATTAATTATTATTCTCAATTACAAATTAGCCTCAATGCAATTTATAGTTGATGACTTATCTTATCTTAGATTATACTGTCGCTGATTAAATTGTAAAAATCCTTTTTTAATTAAATTAATTAAATTTAATTTAATCAGCGACAGTTTGTTTAGTTTGAGTTACCGTCCTTAATTGATAAAATTAGACCTGTCTTGTGGATTCAATTACATCTTTATCGTTATACCTGCATTTTTATTAATTATGTCTTTTACCCTCTTTCCTACACGTATATAAAGACGTAAATTTTAATAAAAAAACATTGAGTGCAAAATGCAGTTGACAATCACATCATGAGCAATCACTCGCGAGTCAATGAAATAAATTGCACGTTCCCATTTACAATATTTGTTGTTGAGAAAAATTGGAATGAAAACATGGTTCATTCAGTAGCTTCGCAATTTGGGTGGCTTGTGTGTGTCGCTGCCAGTCGGCAACCGCCGGCGCCGCGCAATCCGCTGATTGATTACAATAAAATAATTTGCGTGAAAGCGCAAACTTCGTTCATTTTTGTGTTCTTTTTTGTATTCATATTTCAATCACAGTTATTTAATGCAAAAAGGTGATTTCAACATTAATTACCGAACTCATCGGACGAGCTTCACTGAAATACGCATAAAGGCGAAGTAGCAAAAACAGTTCATCATTACGCAGTTATGAATGAATAAATGTAGGCACCACGGTCGGCTTCAATAACATTTCCATTTAGTGCTGACGAAATTCAAGTTTATTGAGAGATTTATTATAACTTTTTTAGTGATCGCATCTATCTATTAATTTGAGTAATTTATTGCCGTGTGATACGAATTATAAGTAAGACACTTAAATATTGAGAAACTCGTTTTTTTCTAGAGATAACTCTCAAATGTTATAAAATTCAAATTTTTTGAATAGAAATGCTACACAAATGCTCTCAGACGTCTACATTAACTAATTTACTATCAACTAAGAATATAATTACAATTAATTATGTACCAATTTAAATAACAATAACATTCTCGAATAAAACTCACAAAGATGAAAGTTAATTTATAAGCTCTGTTGTACCTCCCTATACGTAATATAAACAAACAAAAGCTAAGTTCTAAAGTCTCACGTTATTAAGGCGGGGGTTAATGTATTTAAAGGTATAAAAGTCCAAGGGTAGCACAAAACGGCGACATTAAAACAATGGCGAGTGTAACGCGCTGGTAACCGCCGCCAAATTTGCATTCCTCATTGCGAGAGCACATAAAAATGCTCTCATTAACCTGAGCTGGTCAAAAACAACCACCCTGTCGTGTGCCAGCTCTGTATCGTATTATACGTGTATACGATGTTATAAGGTGCGATTTTGAGATACATAAAAAAAATGGTATTCATATTTTACATAATGCATCATTTTAATATACAAATATCATTATTTTTATTGAATCATAATTTTAAAACGATTAACGTATGTAAGAAGAATATAAACGAATAATAATAACGGTGAAGTGCTGAAAACTGAAAACCAATAAAAATACAAAATTTACATAAAACAATATGATTTCTAAATACACGCACCTCATTTAAAAGAGCGTACTGTAACATACAGTCGCAGTAAGATCGGACGACGGAGTAATCGGGTATTCGCAACAGTTTTCATTACAGGCTGCTTAAAATACCGAATATATACAGAGGCAGTGCTGCGTGCCCCAGCATTCCACGGACACGGCACGTGTCAGGTTTTTATTGTGCCTCGCTTGCCTAATGTTTATTACACCCAGTTTCCGTAATGCGACTCTAATTTTACATATGCTCGTATTGTAGTTTCAGAATGTTTTTACTGTGTTGGTTAATTGAAGGAATGTTCCACAGTTGAAAGTCTAAAACTTTTGTCGGAGCATTACGTATAGCATAAAAATTATACAAGAAAATAAAAAAATACCTACTTGTATATTTTATATAATATATTACTAGAAAGAAAATTATAAATAACAAAAAATACTAGTTGCCTTCATCTAAGAATGTGGAGTTTTCGTAGAACATGACAATAATAATCTATATCAAAAATTTTTGTCCATCATTTTACAAAATGATTCAATTCCAAAGACCTATTAGACATAAGAGTTTCTACGGAGACGATTCGATAAGCAATAATTACGAGAGATTTCTTAAAGCTTTGAGATTATCTCGAAATCCACTTATTTACACAAACCATTAATTATTTCTTAACTAAACTAGAGCACTTGAAGTATTTCGTACATTTACGTCGATGCTCATAATCTCCCCGCTTCGGAGGGTTAAAATTCAGTCCACAACGGCAGCATTGTTCCATTAACACAATTTTATACCCAACATATTAAAATAATAAAAACTTATGCCTCTCTTAATTAAATAATTTAGCGGCGGGCTGAGCGGAGATATGTAAATTGTTTTAGGGGATAGATCAAACAACCCTTTTTTATGACTTTAATATGCGGTCGCCGGGTATGGAGGGGGGCGTGAGACACAAGGGGGGTGGGGGCGGGAGTGAGGTAAGTTATGAAATATTTAATAACGGCGCACACGATTCCATTTGAATTACTTTCGAGGAAATGACGACGTGCAAAGCAGGCGGCACACCGTGCGCTGTGTGGCGGTGCCCTCGCCGACACAACGTCGACTACGTGGCAGCACCGAAATGAGCCGAGAAACAAATATTGCTACAAACAAACTTTTTGCTTTATTAAAATACGCGAAAGAACAAATATTTATACTTTATACATTCTTTGTCTAGGAAAAAAAGCAAGATTTTTATAAGAAAGTTTATCTAGTACCTGAACCATTCTTCTTTCGTATCAAAGTTAACCCATTACTTACGACTCGGGGTCAGCTGCTGCCTGGTCACTCTGAAATTAGCTGCTCGTTACCATTCGCCAGCCACTGGGCTCGAGGAAACCAGGTCATACTGACCATATAACTATTATAAATGTACACTGATGTAGGTATGCTAAGCTGTATGAGACGATGAGACGATGTAAAACATAAGAGCTACGAACAAAAACAAATAGAATAGCAACATCGAAAGGAATGTTAAATGAAATTAATCCAATAATAAGCAATTTGCCAGCTTCGCGCCCATTGTGGGGCCGGAGTTATGAGAGTCGCTTCACTGTCTCAAATGCCGAGGGAGTGTTTTAATTAATGTTTCTCGACAAATTGCGAAAAAACCCGCGTAATGTCGTCTCATCGCGTTGTGTGTGCGTGTAATGATGCGTCGCGCCTTGTTGGGTAACGATGCTTATTAGAATGATGCATTCGCGTATTTTAAACGATGACTGTTGAAGTAGAGAAGCTTGTAAGGTATTAGGCTTACCTTTAATCGTTACATTATATTATTATGCCATTATAATTAAAATTTGTTCCGTTTGTCGTTCTCATTATGAGTGAAATAATTACACCAAACGAGCACATCTTTTTAAGTTATTTTTTGGATAATTAGGCTTCTATGTGATGGTGGCGATGTAAACTGTAGTTTACATTTATTAAAACAAGTATTCACAATCAATGTATAAAATACAAACTATGATAATCATCCTCAAAGCCCTCGCTGCTGTCGATAGGCAAAGTAGGTCATAGTTTATATTGAATATTCATCAAACATATTAAAGCAAACGCCTGCTAAAAAAAGCTTGACATGAAATGAAAATTCACTATCTGGTTACAAATATTCGATACATGCTCGAAAACAGGTTTATAATCGAAGGTAGCACGAAATTTGATATATTTTTTTTAATTTAAGTACTAACCAGATTTAGCTCAGTGGTTTTCTCTGTTCTAAAATCTTATGGCTGTTCGTGGTAAATATTCGCTATGACTTATCTATCTGTCGGATACTTTGTTGTTATGTTTTAAAATTTATCAAATATTCCATTAATCCAACATCCTCATTTAGTAATCAATAGAATTTCTTGAAAAAAAAAGTATCAATAAACTTAATAACAAGTATGAAATTTGTTGGTACTTAATATGGGAATAACAAGCGTTGCGCTTCTCACGCATTGAACCAGACGCTATCACTCGACGCTCGTGCTCGCCTCGCCCGTGACTGTGTCAGCACGCCCTATACCGCATTCGATGGAAATATGTGCGTATTATTTATATGGACCCGTATTGAATTTAGCGAAAAAATTTTCAGTGCAGGGAGGAATCCTTACATAGTAAAAGTACATTTCTTTCTCTTTCTTCTCTCTAAAAATGGATAATCAAAACAGAAGTTGAGTCCTAGAAATAGATTGTGTCAAGCTGAGTTATTTTGAGCTCACTTCAAAACTTGACTAACGTGAGGAAAACCATACTCCGGTGGTAGGGTATTTTGTAGTAACCACGCCTGGCTGGTGGTGAAAATTTGTACATGAGAGCCCGTTCCATTCTTGACTTAGTGTGTTTACCTCCTTCATACAGCATCACTATTCATGGTGATTAGGGTCAAACATAAGCTTATATACAATAAAAAAACGTTTGGAAGTTATGCGCGTACAAACATTTCGGTGATCCATTTTTATTTATATATATAGATTGAGCTTGTTGTGATAATAATAAATTGTCTTTATTCAACTAAACAAGGTAACAAAAACATTGATGGCTCTAGCTCCTAAACTAGAATTATCTGTATCTTAGGAACTAGTGTCTTCCCATTCTATAATTTATTTTCAGTAACTAGTAAATAAATAAGTAGGTAAG
Organism: Tetheella fluctuosa; assembly: GCA_951216915.1. Lineage (NCBI taxonomy): Eukaryota > Metazoa > Arthropoda > Insecta > Lepidoptera > Drepanidae > Tetheella > Tetheella fluctuosa. The sequence goes on from OX578214.1 coordinate 4,309,435, forward strand.
TAAGTAGTAAATAAGTTAATTCATTGATTTAGATCGTTATTTTTTTTATCTATACGCAATGTTTAAAATAAGCTATACTCGTTATTAGATTACCCCTAAAAACATTGGAGATTTATAGTGCATGTTCCAAACGTAAGAACTGAAATCTTTTTATCACAACGCACCAATATTCATCGAATGGGCAATAGTAGTGATGATTGGAAAGATTTAGTAATGAGTGTTATCTTAGCCGGTAAATCACTAACGCTCATTAACTTGTTCGGAACACGGCAATTTTACGTGATCGATGCTTACACACGTAGGTAAGTATAAGGTAGGTATTCGTATATGATCACATCTTATTAGCTCAGGTACAGTACGTATCTATTTACCTACTTCAATGATAGGAAAGAGTTTTGATTGCGGATCTTAGGACAAAAAAAAAGCCGGCCAAGTATATGTTAGACCACGCAGTTTGTAAGGTTCCATAGCACTAAGTAGCAAGTTATAGTTTACAATGTTAATTTCACCGGTACTAAAAATAAGCTTGAATTTCTGTATTTTTCAAAGACATTTTAAAAAGAAAGTTATTTCTGCGGTCCCTAAACTCAAAATAACGATATCTTGTGTTATCGAAAATATCCCCTACATATCTCAAAACTACACACAATATTTTATTCAAACCAATTTTTGTCGAAAATGTTTTTTTTAATTTTATGTTCTCTCCTAAATTTCTTCAGAATTGTCCACATCATTGTTAAAGTTACACAGATACACACTTTTTAACCGACTTCAAAAAAGGAGGAGGTTCTATGTTCGACTGTATGTATATATTTTTTAATGTATGTTCATCGATTTCTTCGTCAATTGCGAACTGATTTTGAATATTTTTTTTTTAAATGGTATACTCTCAAGGTGGTCCCATATCAATTTTATTATGATCTGATGGACTTTGAAGATATGACGGAATTCCTCAACGAAAAGGAGCACGAATATCGCGATTGAAATATTTTACTCAGTATTGTCGACATGCACTTATTATTGAGTATGCATATCCTCGATCAGTGACAAATCTTGATAGGTATTCAATACTCGTAAAAAACTAAAAATGGAAAAATAAAGAATTTGAGATTTTAGAACATGTGCTTCCCTTTCGCTGCCTTCAAAACGAGTTCTAACAACATTATTTTATACTTTTTAGGGAAAACCCTCTTTGAAGTCGGTTTAACTTTTTGTAAAGTTAATTTTATAACGACTTTAACACCGACTACAGATTAAAAGAAATGACATTTGAAATATGTATATCAATTTTGAAGATCTATCTGAAAACTTTATCATCCCTCACTACACCACAAATATTTATTTTCGTAATCACACCATTGTTTAGCGGCTCATAAAAAGCACCTACCTTCCAAATTTCATATACCTATGCCAATAGTCTCCGAGTAAAATGCCCGTGACATACGGATAGGACTAAGTTAGACGGAACCCTAATAAGACCCTAAATTATTACAAAAATTGTGATGATGAGATAATTTTGTTTACAAACCATAAAATAATGAAAATTCCACTAACTCTCACTTTGTTTTCATGAAGCTGAAGTTCTATTATATTATTGATAGAATGAACGCAAACGTCTCCAGAATATGGCAACACTAACTGCATTCTCTCTGCTCTGTGCTCGCTCACGCGTCGTTACTGTCTCTAATGTAATTAAATTCATTTCCTAATAAATAACGTTTTCAGTCAAGTATTTACATTTATTTCATCAATTATATATATTTTTTTTATAAACTGATGTAAGTAACACTCCTCTGATTTCAATAAGAAATAAATTATTTCATGAATTTTGACAAAATTATAATGTAACAAAGCAATATTTTTATGTTTCGAAATTTACGATGTGCCTACATAACTTAAATGTTTAAAGTATGAAATTGTTAAACGATAAAACTTATTTAATACGATGAATTCGTCATAGTCTTTTTGCGTTGTGTTGTGCCTGTACGACTCTCTGGGCGTGGACACGGAATGGGCTCGTGAAAACCATTCGCAGATAAATCGATAGCTAATTCGAAATGGCTCATTGTTGTCTGCTTCTATACAAAGGAACACAACTTTCACAGATATTGCTCTTGCACAATAGTGCGGACACTTAGACTCAAACTAAAATGGCAAGGGTTACCCGCAGCGTTCCAACTTGATCGTTATTCGATGACACACAAATGGCGCTTTCAATTATATGCCTTTACGTGCAAACAATTTATAACTGCAATTTTATTGTTTGTCATTTTTGTACGTATAATTTGTTTTAGCCAGCAATTTAAAACATTTTACATATGCACCTCTCAAATTGTAGTAGTACTACCTACGTAACCAATAGATCGTTTTGAATAAAGTCACAAAAGTGTGAATGTAAACGTAAGGGAAATAAATACAATATGTGAATATTGTCTGGGATACAAGGTTGTGCTAGCGCAAATATAAGGGCGTGGATATAGTGCGCCGAGCGGGCACGCGTGGGCAACGGACATGGCGGCCGGCCGTAACAACTTAATAAGCGGTTGTGCGTGATTTACGCGCGCCCGCGGCGCCGGCGCACTCGCCCCCACCGCACCAACTTATTTATACTAATTTACGACATAAACATCGATTTTACTTAGTGATATAACAACCAAAATTAAATGTTACACGTTTGTTTTCCAACTCTATAATTTAAAAATTAATTATAACTACGAGGAATAAAATTTATTGCGCCAATAAAAGCTATGGAAAGTTCAAATGCCTCATTAGCGCAAGTGAAACACCATTAAAAACTTGTAAGTAACTGGTCCGACTAGTGAGTCGGATATAAATCTAAACTCGTGCTAATTACGCCGCACTCAATAAATCTCACGCATTATATAGGTCGTAAATATACTACAAATATACCATAAATATAACCATACCGTGGTCGCGGGCCATGGACCCCACTCGACGCGGCTCTCGGTCCGAGTTATGGCCATTCGAATGGCCGACTCGGCCATAACAATCGGTGTGAATCGGAAATAACCGGAAAATTTCCACAACTTGTCTAATGGCTTATTGTTGTACGATTGTTGTGTTATTGTTGTCAAGCCTGACAAACCGTCGAGCTGACAATGTTCAAATGTTATTTAGTAAGTCCTTACGCGAGGAAATGTCCAATCGAATACTTGATAATGTTCACCATCTATTGGATTTCAAATTAACATCACTCGAAATGATAAGATTCTTACAAACACCTATTACATCAGTTACATTTAATGGTAAAGTAAAAGCTAATATTTCAATCATATACCTACATGGATATAAATCTATTTCGACAGGTATAGCCAGATTACATTTAGGTGGGATCTAAATCGGATTTTATAGCACGTATGGTGAGTTAAAATTTAGTTTTATTTTTCTTTTCAACACTTCAATTCTATCCAAATCATCTTTAATTAATTCATTCCAAGTATTTTTAATCGTCACTCGTTTGTTAAATTTCTTATAAATAGTTTAACAAAATTGATTCATTCTTACTTGTAAAACTCATTTTTTAATCTAAACATAAATGTAATTCTTGAATTTCTTTAAGTACCTACTGTTTGTTAAATTAATTGTTATAGAAGCGTATACTTACATAAATTAAGGTGAATTTTATTTACATATTTACAATTAAAGTAAAAAATACAAACTATGATATATAGAAAACATCCTCAAAGCCCTCGCTGCTGTCGATAGGCAAGGTTCATAAATACATAAATTGTCTCTTAAAGGAGTCCCAAAAGTTATATAGGACGCAAATAGGCCGCTTATGTAGAATAAAAAATCAATTGATGTCGGCACACCAAAGGGGTTGCCGTAAGTCATCAAACTGGAAAAATAACTAAAGTACCTAGACTATTCATGACGTAAATTCGTCAGTGAGAAAAATAATTTTCATCACTGCGTATAGTGCGGAACTAAATCTTTTCATATTTTACTAATGTGTGGTGTTGTTGCTTATTTTCCATTATAATTCCTAGAAGTACAGTAGTTTCAATAGTTTGTGTTTCAGTATTCAATTTAATTACAATGCTGGCGTCCAAGTATCTTACATTTAGTAGACTGAATTATTAGCTGTTAACCCATTCAATTACAAAGTATGGTAAGTGGTTTCGCTGATATAAACTAGAAAAAGAAAAGGTCCAAGGATAGAACCTTGTGAAACGACCATAGTAACTGACCCAGGGAAAACCGTAGTTTAAATCCACTTTTAATATTATCCGGTGTGTGATTTTATTTATTGTATTACTATTGTTATTCTCTAATCTGTTGCTAAATTGTTATGTTAAAATTAACTGGTGAAGCCAATAGTTAGAAAGAAAAGCAATCAACTCTGCCACTTAATCAGTGAGTGCATAAATGAGTGGTGTTCGTTAGCTCACTCTATTAAACAAACTCACTCCAAGCTACGTGCGAACTCATATTATGAATATATAGGTATTTTAATAAATCAATTAAAGTTGGAAGATATGATATTATAATTAAACAATAGTAGATAAAAGTAAAGTGACAATAAAACGTAAGTTTTTAATATAAAAAAAAATGGAAGTCAGAACTGTAGACAAATTTTATTGTATTTACCGACTTTTTTATTTTTAACATTTCCTTTAATTATTTTCAGTCTTAGGTTTTAGACTGTACCACGTCATACTGACTACGAAACCCTATCTTAAGCATGTTACACATACTTTTTTTTACTCCGTCTATCGGCTACGGTAACCGCTTACTATCAGGCGGGCCCTTTGGTTGTTTGCCACCTTAATGGTATAAAAAAAAACTTAAATTAGTAGGTATCTCTTTTAACCGACATCTAAAAAAGGAGGAAGTTCTATGTTCGATGTGTATGTTTTTTTTATTTCTTTACGTATGCTCATCAATTTAAACTGTATTAATTTTGATCTGACTATGGTCTGTGAAGATATGACGGAGTTCCTTAACGAAAAAGAGCACGAATATCGCGCTTGAAAATATGTTATTCAATATTATTTTCGGTCAGTGACAAATCGTGAGAACTTGAATTGAGTACCTAACTCATAAGAAACTGAAAATTGAAAAATATAATCAGCGTCTAGCAAAAAATAAAACCTACTTACACAGTCAGATCGTCTACATCGTTATTTTATACTTTTTAGTGCAAACCCACTTTGAAATCGGTTTTATTTTTTGTTGAAAGTTCTCTACGTATAACGTAAATAGCAGCAATGGTTATTGAACCACGACCTCAGACCACTCAACCTTATCAAATGTAATGCAAAATTATAAAAATTTAAGTGACATGAAGTAAGAATGGCTATCTTGACAGGAATCGAGAACTCTTTATTGCGACAATGGGACCCGCTGAGCGCTAACGAGTCTATTTTGCAACCCTTACCGCGGACTGCGAACTGTCCAGCGTCTGCGGACTACAGACTGCGATGTGGAAAGTCATTAGCGGTCACTTCAACGTATCTTGTGTCTACTTGGGAGAAATAATTATTACTGGCTGATGGGAAAAATAAACAGCTACATTTTGTTTGAATTGAGAGGAACGATTGTTGTCGCATGTTTTATTTAATTCCAAAATTATATTTAAATCAACAAAATAATCAATTTATCAAAAAACCTAATGTCGTTTAGATGTGGTACAGATTTTTTTGCCGGTTCTTCTCAGTTAAAGAATTTGACCTTCTATTCATAAATGCCTCCTAGGGCCTTAACTGACTTTTCTTAAGGCTTTGATATTCGTGGGTTCTGGCACTTCTTGCAGACATTACACATCGTCGCATTTTATATATTGGGATAAAATTATAATTAGGTACTATGGATGGCTACGACCCTCTGTCGCCAAGCACCTAATGGTATATTCCGACAGCCGTCCTTGAGAAACAGTTTCCTTCAAGGCTTTGTGCGCTTACCACCTTTGATCTCATCATAACTTACCATGGTGAGATTCTAGTCATACACAAGCCAGACCCCGAAAATACCCATAAAAAAGCTATTTAATTTTAAGTCACAATATTCATCATTGAAAATTACTTAACAATTATTTTCCTATGGGAAGTAAAATACACATGTTAAAATACACGAATTTCACTATAACAAAGGTTTTAATATTTAATAGACGGCTCAATACCCGTCACAAATAGCGGGTATTAAAGACACCCAGCGTGATTTAACACGTATAAATAACGTAATACCGTTTTGAATGGGGTGTTTAAAGCCTACATATATAGGTAACTGTAAACTATAAGCCAATATAAGCAAACGTTATGAAAATTTCCAACGTTTATACAAATAATACGACCACATTGCGGTGGGCGCTCCGCGGGGTGTAATACACCCCATCATTCAGTTTGTGCGATCGGCTTGAAGTGTTCTCTCGTGCGAATAGGCTTATTCCACTTTGATTCCGTACACCGGTCCTTCGCGAAAAATACATTTCTATCGATAAGAAAAATATTTATAAAATAACAGATCATTTTCTTCGATGAGACGGTTTTTTTCTAAGTAAGTAAGTAGGTATATTTCATGAAGACGCAATTTTTTGCGTTCATTTTTCAGAAATATTCTTCGAGTTTGCTTGAATATATAAGTAATAAATATAATATCATGCAAACATCATATAATGCGACAAAAAATAAGTTATTATCTAACATACATACATGTTATTTTTTTTATTATTAGGTATAATTATCTCTGTCAGTAACAGAAACAAATTTCTTTTTAAATTAAAGTAAAATAAACCAGAACACCCCCAAACAAGTCCAATTAACATATAATAGAGCCCATAAAATATGATTCATCCGAACAAAGATATCTAATAAAGGTCGGCAACTCGTATTAATAAAATACAAAGCTATTCATTACTCGGCGGTACACCTACGACGTTGGGACGGCAACATGTAATTAGGAATATCGGACTCGGTCATTTTCGATAATTCATAATGTATGTTAATTATGGTGGTTCCATAGCCCCGAGACAAACCCTGTGCCCCTATTGGCCCTCCATGCAAACTAAAGCTGTGTTTGTACCGTGTACACACAAATAACCAATTATGATATGTAAGTAACAGGTGTTTCTATATCAATTCGTACCTTATGTGAAAACTTTTGGGTTGTTTACGTATCAAAATATGGGGCGTCGGATTGAGCATTATTTATTGGTTTTTATTTAGCGACATAGTTCACATAAAAATGCACAGCTACAAACTTCATATTAGACTTTTTAAATCGTGCAAGTCAACACAGGCACACGCAATTAACCATCAACCGCATCCATATTTTGATTCGAATGACTGAAAATTTCCGTTCGCACAAACAAACTATACGCTCACACCACTTTTGTGTATGTTTTCACGGTTTCAACGAGCGCGATACTGAAAAGCCTCAGGCTCCTAATTAGGCTGAAGTCGGACGTGCCAATTAATTCAAGTTTCACTCGGAAACTTTGCTGCGTCAATTAATTTCATAGTTAATTAGCAAGCCCGGGCCCGGACAAAACCACGTCTACGAAAGAAAGGCTAACGATGCTCGCCCGCGGCCGCCTACAATGCACCAATTACATCAGCTTTGTTGCATGGAACTCACAGATTGAATGAATCTCATATGCACCCGACATGCACGTTCCTTTTTCATGCCCTGATAACATTTCGGGATACACCCATAAATGATTAGGTGTTTTCATTGACACTTTTTTTTATTTATTTTATACTTTATTATATAAAAAACGGTGTTTAAAATTATACATATTTCTATATATATACAAAATCAGGCTTAGTGAAAGATCGGGCCATATTTGATAACAAAAAATAATTAGTTTATACTTTGAATAATTTATTTTTATTAATGCCCGATATAAAAAATCTAACTTTTTTAGACCAATAGGTACCAACAGGTATTTTTCCTATTGGTAAATTTAGTAAAAAGATTGATCATGAGAACCATTTGTTTTGAAAAACAATGATAATTATATACGCAAGAAATTATATAACATACTGTAAACTTTATGTAACTAAGTATTTAACGTTATGTATTTACTTGGCGAGTTTTATGTCAGTACTTCAAGTTTACTTATTTTATTAGAAACAACGAATTTAATTGTTATAAAATCCCTAACACAGAATTCCACTTAATAGAGCAAAGCATACCAAAACTCGTTGAGCAAAAGTCCCCTCGATATTCGTCGAAGCAATAAATCAGAGTTAGTATTTTATTTTATTTGTAGGCATTGTCTTACATCAAGCAATAATGGCCCACGAACGAGCCCGATGTACCGGTACCGGGGAGAATTTAACAACATCACGCCGAGACGCTGGCATTCGGGCAATAACTCCGTGCAAGTAAAATTTTAACCTCTGCTTAATATCTTGCGAAACATTACGACGAAGAAGAAGTGAACCCAGGAAATTGACAGACAGTAAAATATTTTATTTGCGCAATAATTTCATTTGTAAGAAAAACAAGGCGGGCGGGCCCTGAGCAGTACCGAGGCGCGCGGGACGGTACGAGCGGCGGGCGGTGCGCGGTGCGCGGTGCTCCGCAAACATCTTCCACATGAATTAACCTATTAAACACAAATTCCGGAAATAAACCTCCGTTAGCGTACTCGTAAAACTGTATTATATTTTTTGGTGTAATTGAATCTATGGTTACTGTTTTATAACACAGAAATCTAATTTATACTGCAAACACTAACACACAGGGTAGAGACCCTGTTTCTAGTATACAAGTACAATGTCTGTGTGTTAAATGTCATAATAATAAACTATCTACAAGAATAAAAAATATTATAATAGGTACAGTTTCTTTTGCTCGAAATCCATTCAAATAATTACCGCAGCAAGCGCCAGCATCAAGCAAAAATCGCAATCAATTTTTACACCTTGCGTAATCATCATCGATTAACATCTTGATGAAGTCTCGACGAAGCCGAAACTCCCTGCACTCCTTGGGCCGGGTTATTGAGTTGAAATCGAGCGTTTAGAGCGTACTCACCGCTCGACTGTGTCGCCTCGAGTCGACCCCGTTCGCTTTGTTTTCCCGCGCGATGTCATTAGTGGAAAGCCCTCGATATTTTTGCAAGCATCGATTATTTTTAATGGGCTGCCGCCGGCAGAGGCCCGCCGCACGTCGTCTCTTAGCATGCCTACCAAGTAATTCGATAGTACCTGCATTCTAACATCAGAAAAATTCAAAATGTCATATGCCAGAAAAATATATCTCTACTTACCTACTCGTATATTAATGAATTTAATACGAATAAAATTGTATTACTGTTACTACTATCAATCACAGAATAATACCACACTGAAGCCCGAATTACACATTCATTAATAAGTGGTATAGTGATCAAAATATTCTGTTTTATTTGACTTAAATTCAAGATCGATATAATATGTCTATATCAAATCTATATAATGTTATAAAGTGGAAAGATTTGTATTTTTGTATGTAATAAATAAACTTAAATACTACTAACTAGACCGATTTCAAAAATTCTTTCATTATTAGAATGCTACACTATCCCTGAGTAACATGGGCTATATTTTATCCCGGCAATGCGAGTGAAACCGCGCGGCAAAGCTAGTATATTATAGTATAAGCATGTACTAAAATGTGTTTAATTAACTAACAGCATAACACCGTTTCGTACACTTTATATATTCCTTAAAGATTTACCTACATAAAAATGCTATCACTAACTGTTCTTGGCTACCACGTGGCAGCCAAGCGGCCCACGAGCGAAATCATTAAGGAATCATTAAGCATGCTTAACGACAGCCTCTTGACGTGTCGCCTCACCCTCTCGTGCCCACTGATCCGCACACCGTTATTTATATACGCCCGCGCACCGTGACACGCCTCGGTGAATGTCTTGCTCTCTATTTATATTGGAAAAACACGCTGGCCACAAGGAAGTTTAAAAAGAAAATTGGTATTTAACAATCTTATTATATTTGTACGGATAGACTTACAAAATTATAGGTTGTATTACATTCGTTTTCTCTCTATTATTATTTGGAAAATACGATGAGTGAAGGAAACTGGTGAAAGAATCACTGTTTCTGTATCTGATGAAACTGAAAATGCTGATTAAATCAATCTACAAAATTTTCTCAATTTGCATCCCCTTCCAAAAAAATCCCATTAAAAAAATTAAAATACAGGACCACAATCATAGTTTATAGAAAAACCGTTCTTACAGACAACGGAAGATGTTCATGATATGAAAACGTGTTGTAGAAATTCACTGATGACTAATAAAGTTCAAATTGGTCTAGTAGTTACTATGTTAACCAACTGAGGAGTCCGATTTCTGTGGCTTCACCACCATGTCAATAAGATGATTTTAAGTGATGTTGTGGCCGAAGATGTCTTCTCTCAAAATATTAAGAGGAAATGACTGAACGTTCGTCAAAAATAGAGCACGTAAGTTTAATTATGAAGACTGCGTTATTTTGCGAACACACATTTTGGGATTTCATTTAGGATAAGAAGTCGCGATTTAAAATGTTATGCTTAGTATTTTCCATAATAAGACTTTAATACTCCATTACAATAGGTAGGCATACATATAGTGTTTATCGGAATGGGAGCTGAGAACGCATCGTGTTGCCCGCGGCTCAATCATTAAGGGATCATTAAAAGTCCGCGTCGTCAACCTGTTGGGCGCGCTCAACCGATGCCCTTTCTCTATACTTTTGCGCTATTTCTTTATAATTTAAACGGTTTATATTTTATCCATTTCTATTTTTATCATGGCAACTAGTATTTAATATTCTACCTAATTGTAATTCAATCCAATGTTAAAACACACAAAACAACGTCTTATCTTATTCGTTAAGCGTGTAAGTTCTGAAACAATGTTTAGTAGTGAATAGACTAAGTACTAAATAGTCGTGAAAATATTGAGTAAATCTTTATAGCTATTTTATGTTTGTTACAAAAAATTAACAATGAATACTTATTTAATTGAAGAGCCACACAATTTAGACTTTCTAAACAATCTAACGTATCGTTAATGTGCGTAATAGCTCCTATATAGCGAGTACAACATAATAAGAGTGCATAAAACATTAATAATCCACATTTACAGCACCGATTTATCACTATAACGGATAGTTATAGCGATGTTGGAATGAAAAGAGTGCTAACAAAGTCGCGCGGCGGCGGCGGGCGGCGCGGCGCGGCAAGCAAATGAGGCGCGACGCTCACTGCTAACTAAACCAATCGGCCGTGATGTCTTTGCAGACGAGCGGTTCAATTGTAGCGCGTCGATGCAATAGCAATCAGATTTACTATAAGATTTTATGGTTTTTATCTTGAATAATCCATAATTTGAATGTAACATAAATAAGGGAGAGGATCATTTTGTTTTCTCATGCTATAATTATACAGCATTTTTGTTGTGTTCGCTAAAAAAACTTTTATTGTGGATGCGGGAAAGAACGTTTCCCGCATCCACAATAAAACGTTTATAAACCTATTATATTAGAGAAGGTGTAGATATTTCCACAGTGAAATATTTATGCTTTTAAAACATACAATCTATTAAGGAAGCAAAGTTATACGCTGCTCATAAACCACATTGGAATAAAGAGCTGTAATAAATCGTAATATAAATATCGAATTGTTTTTTACGATCAAGCCGCTCGTCTGTGCGTATCATTTAGCATGAACTGCTTTTTAAACCTCATCTGTTTTTAATGCGACCGCTATATCCTTTCGCCTCTGCTTGTTACCAGGAAACAATGCTTCAGTCATGATTTCAGGTGTCTGCTATCTAGTTATGGAAGAGATCTCAACTCGGATTTGATACTCTTGTATCATTATACCATTTTTACATAGCATCAATCCATTATTTTATAATTTAAGGTAAATAAATATTTTAGTATCCATCGTTTATTAAACTAATTAGATCAGGGCCAATCATGTTAAAGGCAAAAAAAAATCTTAGCAGAATGTAGTTAATGTTGTGAGTATTTAAGGTTTTTACTTAGACCCGACTGAGTAAAAGCACCGGAAGTATATGCGTGTTTAGGGGTGGATATTCGATTTTTGCGATTTTCAGCTAAACTATGCACCCTATCGAAAAAAGTTAAACGTAAAAGTTGTAGATAATGTAAAAATCTAAAACATTCTTATTGGCCATTATTGACCATAACCATAACCATTTTTTTTTAATTTAAGACAAATTATTCCCCATGGTTGAATCCTTCGGAAAAACGAATCCATATTCTGTCGCTACGGAATTTCGTAGCTTGCTACGATTAATACTGTAAGTAAATAATGTTCATTAAAACCCGCATATTTAAAAAAAAATATAGAGATAATAAGAGAATTTATATTTAAAAATACCCAATATACTATTATTAATTGGCACTAAAGCAGTATTAGTTTATGACTAATCCAACATGTAAACATGTTAATATTTATCTCGTAACATGACACTGAACTCGTTACAGCAGACAGCCTCGTGTCATAACAGAGCTTAATTATAAGCTCTAATTTAGTAAAGTTATCAAATGTGATAACTTTAACATAATGATGTGTACGCCTAGTTGTAATGTAACAGACATGAGGGACAGTGTTGTATCCTGGTTTCTAATCTATAATAATCTATACTAATATTATAAAGCTGAAGAGTTTGTTTGTTTGTTTGTATGAACGCGCTAATCTCAGGAACTTAAGGCGATGATAGCTCAGTGGTAGTGACGTCGGACGCCGCGGCAAAGGTCGTGGGTTCGAATCCTACAATGAGCTTGAGCTTTCGGTGAAGGAAAACATCGTGAGGAAACCATAGCACGGTGGTAGGGTACTTTGTAGTACCCGCCTGGCTGGCTACCACCCTAATGTTGAAAATCTGTCGCCAAACACCTATTGGTGTGTTCCGGCAGCTGCACTTGAGAGCCAGATCCTTCTAGGCTTTGTGTGCTTACCACCTTCGGCCACATCATCACCTACCATAGTGAGATAGTGGTCAAACGCTAGCCTATACAAAGTAAAAAAAAAAAACTACGGGTTCGATTTGGAAAATTCTTTCAGTGTTGGATAGCCCATTTATCGAGAAAGTCGATAGGCTTTTTATCCCGGGAAAACACAAGATCCCTCGGGAACGCGGGTGAAACCGCGGGGCGGAAGCTAGTGGAAACATAAAACCGGTACAATATTCGATTATGCACCACTTAATAATATTTTTGAAAAGCAATCGATGTTAAGTTATGTCCTTATTATCTTAATATTTTCACATTATTATATACAGTGCGGGCTCCTAAGATTCTCAAAACATTCTCAACTAAGGTCCGCCATCTAGCGAGGGAATCTAGAACAAGTAGCATCTACCGACAATGCATCTTAAAGAAGAAAAAATCTAGTAAAACATAATTAAAACTTTCTATCACTTTGACAGTTTTCTCGCACAAATAAAATTGTGTCAGCTGAATTTTACTGTACTTCACATTTTCACCAAATACTGTAAATCCATAAATATCAAACTACGGCTCCAACACGTGAGCCTTAACCAAACTAAGCTGTATAAACGGTACAATAGGATAGGAGGAGCAAGCCGCGTCGGTGTCGCATCTCCCTAATCCGTAACGAGGCCGTAACGAGGTCGTAACGATGCCGGCTCGTTATCGCTATCGTTTGCGGCCGCCAGTTGCCGCCCGTCTCATTATGCGATGCGATATCGATGCACCATCTGATATCTTACTTTATTTGTAATACATGGGTTTTGTTGCATTATCGTTTATCGATGTAATCGTCGTTTGTTGTGACTCTTACAAAGTAATGGGTGATTGGGGAAAATATTCGACGCATAGAACAAGTTTCCCCTATATTTTTAAATTTGCTATGTAGGAGAGAAATAAGATAAGAAATATCTATACTAATGTAATAGAGCAGAAGAGTTTTTGTATGTTTGAAAGCGCTAATCTCTGGAACTACCAGTAGGATTTGAAAAAATCTTTTTGCATTTGATAGCCCAACTCTCGAGGAAGGCTTTAAATCCCGGGAATGCGGGTGAAATCGCGGGGGATAGCTAGTATATATAGGGGATATAGATACCTACCTTTTCAAAGGGGTTCAGTGATTCATAATGTACCTACACTCGTTGATCTCTCGGACAATTTTGAAATATAAACTCAAACGAAAATACGATTTTAGCTCTAATTCACATGACAAATCTAGTAAAATTGAAAATGTTTACACAAATGGATAAGATTCTATGACTGCATGTATCCTTAATATTATTTTTAGTGTTTTGTTCCCATTTAGGTACATCATCAGCCCTTATTTTTGTTGATGTTTTTCGGTTAATTTATTTAATGGTGATGTACGACATCTTGTAAGGTTGGAAATATTTGTACGCACTCTCGAAACTTTAGCGGTCTTTAACTTCTATTGTTATTCTGTGTCATAGGAAGTAGCTAACTTCTAAGATATAGGCCTAGTTTAGATGCAATGAATATTATTTCTCTGTCTTTATACATAGAATAAGATCCTTGTGTAGAGTTTTACTGGTGAATAAAATAATATATAAATAATAACATTTTATTTGTAATAAATAAATAATAGTGTAATATAGTCAATAATAATAAATTCAATTTCTATTTCACTAAACTGATCTCGGAATGTATATACTTGTATATTTGTATTTATAGTGAAATAAAATGTAGATAGATAATTAAGTAATGGGTTTTTTGCGTGGAGCCATCCATGGCTCTACGTAAAAATAAAAAAGTAGTCCCTGGTACAAGTTTTATTTTTACGACGTAAACAAAAAAAAATAGTAATTTAGTTATCCAATGAATGAGGCAATAATATTTATTTTTCTGTATTAAGTAACCTTTTCACTAATCAGAAAAAGATATTAGATATAATTTTATTACATTTTATTTATTTTAAAATCACACATTGATCATGCACCTCAAACTGCTGGGTCTAGAAATTTCCTCATATAAGGTAGGCATCTGTCCACTAAGGGTTTTTTTTTAATTCAACCCCTACAGGAGTAAAATGGGGCATCGCAGGTGAATCCCGGGGCGTAAAGCAAGTAATATATTATATAAACATGGCTAGAGTTGTATCACTTATACATACCTACAACTACTGGCATGAAGCCTCGTAACAAAGCTCCGTAATGAGCGTGCCTCGTTACTGGCACAGTGCTGCATTCACGTGTGTAGCTATAGCAATTTATAAATAAAATAAACGATATTTTTTTACAATAGTTTTTGATGCCTATCGGATGACAAGTCAATTATTATCGATCTATGGCTGAAAGTAACTCCTGAAAGCTTCAACCTTAGGCGATGGTAACTCAATGGTAGTGACGTCAAATGCCATGGTGATGGTCGTGGGTTCCAATCCTACAATGAGCTTGAAAACATAGTGAAGAAACCATGGTGAGTGATGACGTGGCCGAAGATGGTAAGCACACAAAGCCTAGAAGAAACTGGCTCTCATGTGCAGCTGCCGGAGCACACGGGTAGGTGCTTGGAGTCAGATTTTCAACTTGAGAGTGGTAGCCAATCCGTTTGGTTACTACAAAGTACCCTACCACTCTGGTATGATTTCTTTACGATGTTTTACTTCACTGAAATAATTATAATAATAAACAAAGAAAGCTCAAGCTCATTGTAGGATTTGAAGTCACAAGTTGTGACTTCGTCGTATGCCGTGACCAAGGTTGTGAGTCACAACCTTGGTCACGGCATACGACTTCACTACCACTGGGCCTTCAAACAAATCTTAATCGTATTATTTTCTTATCCAAACAATATCCTGCCAGTCATCACTCTCTTCAGGTGTTCTGAAAGTCTATTCAATAGCCCTAAGTGATATCTCATACAACCACATAGTTTGCCAGTATATCAACATTAGCATTCATAGAAAATACGGCAGTTACATAAAAGTGCAATGGTTTTCAGTAAATACGCAGCTCTATAAATTCAAAGTAACTACCAATAAAGAGCTCGTAGAATAAAAATTCACTTTCCCCGCAAACTTAACAAAAAAGCTGGCAAAAGAAAACCGCGGGCGACAAAGCACCCCAATCGAAATGGAAAAACGATCCTTGCCAATTGCCATAAAAAGATCGCGGGCCAATAAAACGGAATCGACATTGTCAGCGATGATTTGAGCCGCGAGGGGGTAGCGGGGTGCGGGCGGGGCGGGGGTACACGGTTTGGGCGGGCGGACATTTTTATCCGAGCGACAGGAAAAATACGGTCTTGATACGTAACCGAAGCGATGACGTCTGATTTGTTTTACATTAAACTAGAGTGGTGACTATTTTTTTAGCTTTATACTCAAAGCTATTTTTGCTAAATTACACAAAAAAAGTTAAACTAGTTTGTTTAATTAAATTAACTTTTACCTGCTTTTCAGTTCAGATGCTGAAGTGGGTTTTAAAGCTGATAAGTTGTTGACAAAAAATAAGTATCTAAACATTGTCAACTAAGGGAACTAACTTAAGAATTAATAACATTGATGATAATATGAATGTCCCACAATAATATTTTTTTTATTAATATTTTTAATTAAGGACTAATGTCTTAGATATTATTTCAAGTAGCTTTCTTATCTTTTTTAAACAAATTATTTATTTATTATAATTATGTATTATGAGAATTGTCAGAACGAAGTATTTTTTTTTAATCAATTTTATATATTTTGACAATGCGTTCTAATATCTCTTGGAGTATAGTTTTATGTCCCATGATGTCATTGTTGATCACAATGTTAATAATTAACCTCCTTATTATTAACCTAATTATCATATGGATCGGTGAATTTGGAAATTAATTAATGCATACAATCATGAATTACTTTCATTTACTAAACTACAAATACAAGTTTTCAAATTTGAATTTTATTATATTGTATGTTTTTCACTTAAGTTTTTTTTATAGGTAATTGTGAACATTTTTTTTTTCTAAAACCTTATTTTGTGTTGCTATTAAAACTTTATGGCTTTTTTTATTAGTCTTTACAATTAACGTTTAATATGTTTATAAAGAACTTATGGAATCCAAATCGACAATGATCAGCCAAAGTTATTTAAAAGTTTGTATGCTAAGTTTTTGATTTGTTACAGTTAGATACACCTCGATATAACACATAAATATTAAAATCTGCTTAAATCTGATTCATAACTTTAAATTAAACAAAACTTACTTGGCGTGCGTGTGGGGTCGTGCGGGAAATGTCAGAAGCACGTGGCGCCCCTTACTCGGACTTACAACCGTCCTCTACACAAACACACACCGTAAACTAAGTCTGTCTGTAATATTTTAGTTTTACTCAAAGTTTCGGGTATCTAAGTCCATTGATATCGTGAATTTAAAAGTTTAGTTGTCCGCGCAAAGATGAGCGTCAGACGTCGCGACAAGTCAGCGACTGAGCGACGATGCGGTGTTCGCGCTCGCCGGCGAGTGAGCCGCGCCGCTGGGCGGGCCTGCGCCTCACGCCCCGCCTCGAGCACGCCCACACGCCACCACGCCCATCTGAATTAATAAAGGCGGCAAACACCGCCGGACACGCGGACAATGCCGCATTGTCCTGCGTCCAAAATAGTTTCAATTAGAATCGAGTACAAGGCACAAAAGCACCCGCTGGCGGATCGTTCACGGCGAAATTGGCCGCTGCATGGGCGATTAGCGACACTCCATACAAAATTGTCGATGATATTGCAAAATGTTGTTTTAAATTCAAACTATGCAGCTATGAACTTTAAAGGAGAAACTTTGAGGCAAACATTAATCGATAAGCAATTTATCAATGGACCCTGAATAAGATAATACTATAGGTAGACCTGAAAAGTTTACTATCACGTAGCTTTCAATGCAACTTGTCTCTTTATTACGGATCAACTATAGTCACAATATTTTTATTATGAATATAAAAACTGGACAACGAAATATTGCGTAACTTATAACAGCCCGATAAAGTTGGTGAAACACCTGATTCAGGTGTTTAAGCGTTCTGTTTTATTTTTGCATGGAGAAGAGCTTAGCCTAAGCTTAGCTCTAAGCCTTAGAGCAAGCCTCCATAAGACATTATGTAGTGACAATATTAGTTATTTAACGCAAATCTAGTAACACTATAAAAAAACGTGTGGCACTCGGGGACTGCCGCGGTAAAGCTATTGCATAGCATTTTTTTATCAACTTATGCAATTATAATTTTTATTTTTTTTTTATTTAGGCAGTTTTTTTTTTCCTTTTTTTTATATTAATAGATACCTATATACCTATATACCGTCTCACAAACAGCATACACACACAGCGTTCGCTTAACGTGTATGTATGGGTGTTAGGTTTTTTCGTTACGGTTTTTTTTTTATCAAAATTTTTTGATTCGGTCGCCGAAGCCCGCGATAAAAGCTATACAATAGCTTAAAAAAACTTAACAGTTCTTCGTTTTTTTAAGTGGCAAGTTAATATTTGACCACATCAAACAGTTGGTACCCAGTATCTCAATAGCCACCCTAGTAAAAGATTGACTACCTCATTAAGAGCTTCAGCACAGCTCTTGAGACTATGTAGTTTGTCTAGTATACCTATCCATACCGACACTCATTCTATATCACAATAACACACGAATTTCTCAAATACTTGAATACATGTTATACGCTACGCTACCAAAGTCACTGAATTTATCCATGGTGTTCATTCATGGATCATAGCTCGCTAGTTCCGTTGTTTGTCACCAATAAGTAGTGTTCAAACTAGTGAATATCCGTTTGCTTTGCTGGTCAGGAGACGTAGACCCTTCTCTCGCCTGAATAAATAGTCAGTCTCTTCAAATATCCGTTAGATTTTGGAATTATACAACATTTGTAGAGATAGTGAAGTCGAATCCGGAAGGTGTTTATTAGATTAAGGATATATAATTTGGTATAGATAGACAAACCAAGTTACGTAGACAGGTAGATTTTTTTTATTATCTGTAAGTTTCAAAACTGTAGTCCACTCAGTCGATTTTTGTCAGTTAAGTCTGATTGCAATCTTTAACGATCTCTTAGATATTTACCTAACAAAAAAGGCATTTATGGCTGTTTCATTTTGTAAAGGCTAATCAGCACTAGAGGATACCAATCTCGGTAGTCGGGTGGTATAAAACTTGAGTTAATTCTTAATGCAATCTAATCTAATGCAATTAAAGTACATAATTATCATTCACATTCACATATGGGCACATATTCACGTAAGTAGCATACCTAAATATAAATATTGACCTATCTTTTTTACAGTTTATAGCTCTGTATTTATACCATAATATCACCCTGGCTAGTGATGATGTAGCCGAACGTTGTACGCATATAACAGAAAGGATCTGGCTCTCAAGTGCAGCTTAGCAAATGCTTCGTAATCAATTCTCGATCGACTCAATTTGTACTTTTTATGAACAGTAGCTTTTCAGTTTTATATAGCAAATTATTTGAGTAGTATACTACTTTTTTTTCTCGGAACGTAATCATCAGTATGATCAACTAGTAATAACCCAGGATTAATAATATGCCTGAGTAACGGCGATGTCTCATTGGGGCTCGGTGTATCGTGGGTATAGATTCTGTACCTACCTACTTAGTACTAACTGTTTAGTAAGTATGTACTTACTGATACCTATACCTGCCTCTAGGGAGAAAGAGAAAAACAATTTGTGTTGTTATTTTTTTCTCCAGGATATATTTATTTATTTATATAAAGTAATTGTATCCCTTTCAAAACCTCCTTTTATCATTTCGGTTTGCTCACAGTTAAAAAAGACATCTAGACACACCCATCCAGTACAAAATTAAATGCAATCTAAATTGAAGTTAAATCATTCGTTTTTATTTTAATAACAAGTTCTGTTCAATAGAATTAAAGGTTTTTCACGAATAGAAACAGTAATCCCAATGAGTCGCTAAGGCAAACAGAAGGCACAGTGGGTTGTCGCAGCGCCATCGGTCACGTACTCCAATATTTATTTTATCAATATTCAACCGCTTCTAATGCGGTAACATTCTGCCTTCACTGACTTCCAAAGCTATTGATAAAATATATTAACTGAAGAGTTACTTTGTTTTTTTTTATAAGTATCTTTAAAATTGTAAGAAGTTTAAATAATCTATCTTATTTTAAATGTGTTATATCATGTAATTTATCATGGTAAGTTTAACCTTCTCAGCCAAATCATCACAAAGCCTAGGAGGAACTGGCTCTCAAGTGCAACTACCGGAACACCCTTCCAGGTGTTTCGAGGCAGATTTTCACCATGAGGGTAGTGTAAGGTAGCCAGCCAGGCGGGTACTAGAACAAAGTACCCTACCACGGCTACCATCGTGCTATGGTTTCCTCACAATATTTTCCTTCACCAAAAACAGTGCTCAATTTTAGGATTTGAACCCACGACCTCCTTTCCTTCTATCATATGTTCGAGCTTGATAAGCTAGTAAAGATTTAGGTTAAAAATCTCATTTTATAAGTTAGCTATAGTATTTTTTGCCAACTAGAGAATATTAAGTCTAAATTAATTCACCTACCATATTGAGATGGTTGTCAAACACAAGCCTATAAAAAGTAAAAAAAAAAAAGTTGTTTTAACCCACATAAAAAAAATAAACAAATACGTGTGGCACTCGGGGACTGCCGCGGTAAAGCTATCAACTTATGCAATTATTATTATTTTATTTTTTCTTTCATATTAATTCAAGTTTTTTCTTTGATATTAATAGATACCTATACACCTATATACTTTCTCACAAACAGCTGCTTACGTATTCGTCCGATTTCGGAGCAGCTCGTCTTAGGTTTTATTTTCGTTACGGAATTTCTCGATTTGGTCGCCGCGCTCAAAGCCCGCGATAAAAGCTATACAATAGCTTAAAAATAGAGGAAGTTCATAATTAATACCGACTAACGTAACATAATTCAAAACGATTAAAATTTTTATTTTAATGGAAAATAATTCTCCTGAGTTCGTCCCTTACAAATATTGTCATAATCTGACCTTATGGTAAGAAGTTCCTAATCTTCAAAGTTCTACTTCAAAGATATTACTTTTAAAACATAAAATAATGACGTGGAAACTCTAACCTAACTAAAATAAGCAATAAAAACAACAAATTTAAAGTTTAACTTAGTTATTTGTCGCAAGACTTATCTAGATAAAGTAATCTCATTTTGTCACCTCCAACATATAAAGATCTAGTAGAATCAAATAATTTGTGTCAAAGAATAATTCAACCCTTGACATTGCATAGCTCAAGTTCCACGCGAAACCCGCTAATACGCTAACGAGGCGCCACTCGATGCCTTTATTCTTCCCGACTCGCCGCCCCACGTGGAATGCTAAGCAGGTCTCATGACTAGGGTGACTAGGGACAAAGCATTTATGATAAAATAGTAAGCTATTGGTATAAATAAAACAATTCTACAAAAGGCCTGTTTCACAATCGCTGGGCAACTCCACCTAATGATAATATAAATAATTCAGATTTACAAAAAATCTGTTAATAATTCCCCAGTAATTTAGTTATTTGTGTACCGATTCTTAAAAAAAAACAAGATGCAAGTTGTTGTTGATGATTTTAATAAAGATATTCATATAATAATATAAAATAACCAAAAATACTAGCGATTGTTTTAAAATAAAACCTCCAACAAAGTTATAGAGTAGTATCACGTGAAATAATAAAAATATGTATTTAAGTCAATTCTTTATTTTTAATTTCACGTGACACCTTTCTTGAGAATGTCAATTTTGTTTTACTGAAACTGAAATCAGTTGGTTACCCTACTCCGGTCCCGATCGGCATTCCAACCCCGAACCAATCGAATGGAAAATACACTTGTCATACATTTAAACGTGGAATTTTTATGATTTAACACAGCCAGAGGAGAAGTTATGATGTTTTAACAGTGTTTTTTTAACCGACATCAAAAAAGGACTAGGTTCTATATTTGCCACGAAGGTTTTTTTTAAGTATAGTCAAAAGTCAAAGTCAAAGCCATTTATTCAGTATGGGCCCAAGGAGGGCACTTATGAAGGTCGAATTTACTGAAGTTACCACCGTTTCGGAAGTCAGCCTTCAAATGAGAAGAACCGGCAAGAAACTCAGCAAGGTTACTTTTTTTTTATAATCTGACTATTGGCTATATTTTTTCAAGAAGCTGATGTTCACTTAACTTGTCATTATTACCAATTAATATCTTTACGAGTAGGTAGGTGTTTTAATCGAGTGACATTATGATTATCATACATGAAATATGAAACGATAACCCGTATTACATAAATAAGGTAAGATACAAAAAAGTTAAAGATTTATCGAGTGGTGCAAAAATGTGTTGTAGTACTTTTTCTTTTATAGGCAAAATTATTTAACAGTATAGAACCTAGTAATATTTTTAACTTTATTACTCTCAATATTATTTGGCACAAGTAACATCCCTTAAATTCAATCCCCAGAGGCTTACTTTATGGAGAGGCATCACGTCAGGTGTATGTCCACGTCCGACACCCATCATTGTCGCGGAATAACTTTCGAGCAAAAATACACCTACAAATATATTCACCGGGACCTAATTCCTACAGCTCCTACCGCACGTCGCTCGTCAAATTTGCGATCAGGGTTACCACACAAACAATGAACTAGGTAACTGTTTGTTAATTGATATTCAACTTTTAAATATCCTAAGTTTTATAAAAGTATTCAATTTATATTTTAACTAGTCGCGGCGTTTGATGAAATTTTCAGCATATCTTTGTCTTGTGTTACTACAATAAAAATCTAACTCAGGTTTACAACAGAATCAAATATGGAGGATGTAATCTTAGCTGAATATGTAAGTTAAACAATAAAAGCTGAAGTTAAGAAATCAAGACGAGCTATGCATCACCCCTGGCCGATACCCGTGGGCTCACAGCACAGACAACGTCTTCTTTGGACTGACAGCCGGCGACATATTTTATTCACGGCGCACCGCTCGTAATTCCGTCGATGCAGATAAATTGTTTTACCGCGGGAGCAAGCCACGTCCCACGACTTTGGCGTTTGCATGATGAGCTCGTTTTTTATGCTCGAATAAAATTGTGTTAGCCACCGCCAACGGGAGCGACGTGTGAACGCCGTCCGTGGATTCCCAAGAAATTGTTTTCGGGAAGCCTGCTTTGATATTTATGAAAGTTGGCATGTCGAGACGTACGTTTGAGTGAAGGGTACGCGGTGGATTTTAGGATCCCCTAGACGATTCTTTTAATATATTTTTGTGTTATATTACCTACAAGGTAAACTAAATCCATTAACTGGCTAATATTCCGTTTGTACCTACTAAAAATTTTGCTGGCAGCGTTACAGCCACTAGTTGCAAGCGGTATCATTTCGAAAACAGGTTGACACAGTTGCTTTACAGCCGTGTCGCCACGGGATTGACGGTGCCTTTGCTATCAATATTGAATCTACCGACAGGCAAACATCTGCACGCGAATGCAAACGTGTAAGTTTAATCAGTGGCGTTTCGATTAGCTTGAACATACCATGTTTCTTAAGTACTATACACAACTAACAAGATAGGCATGTAGGTACATCTGTCAACACTTGCTGTTCATTTGATTCTCTCTTCTTCTCTTTTTGTCATTGTTATGCAATGTTTATTTATTTATGGCATATAGATACATATGAGCTATCAAATGTGGTACTTTGGATCTTGTGTAGGTACACTTTTTCCAAAGAGACAGTTATGAAAAAAAATCCCAGCTACATCAAGTTTGTAATCGAGTATTCCCGGTATTTACCTGAAATGGAATCAGCTTTGACCCGTACCTCAGAGAGTTTCATGGACGGATTATGAATGTTTATACTGAAAATAATGCGCGGTTGCGGCGTTCGGTGCAAATATTTGAAGACGTAGTCAAAGGGTGGCTTTTTGCGAAGGTCCTTTGAGCCGGCCGCGGTCTGCGGTCAAATAAACCTATTAGCCCTCTACGCTGTGGCGACCGCTCCTAAGAACATGTTGTACTGAGTTTTAAAATCGAATTAAGAAATCTTGTTGATATAATGTCATTAAAATTATATTATTATAAGTGTTTTTATATTAATTTACAAGACAACATCAGTGACTATTCAGTAATAAATACTTGCCTATTTAAAGCGGTCGATGAGATGTAAATGATCAATTAATACAATGTATGTGTTAAAAATACATTTTTATAATATATCCCATTTCTTGTTGGAAACTGTATTTAAAATCATACTTTATTATGTTACAGCTTCCATAAAGTTGGCACCACACCACAAAGTGCTCATATCTGTATGCGCTCTTTACGAGTGACTGACACTAAAATGCTTCCGAATAAAATTGTTATCCATCAAAACATTCCATGTTCCTTTAACATACGAAATGCAACAGCATGCCTACAACCATTGGGATTATGGGTACGAAAACTGGATGCGTTAAGCAGGATTGTTGATCAACATGTTTCATTAGTAAGATTTAGTACATAGCGTGTCAATATTTTTAGTATACTTAATGTTTTACATACCTACTTATATTAAATCTAAGTACTTAATAAAACTCTAAAACTGATTGAATTATTTGATAACGCAAAGTCTAAACCCGTGGGTCGAGAATCATGAAGTTTTGCATTGTTTGTCAGTTTGCGAGTTCCATAAATAACGTAATTGAGCATTAAAAAAAGATTTTAGAAAATTTACCCGCTAAGGGGGATAATAGGGGATCACGAGTAAACTGCGGGACCGAAAGCTAGTAATATAAAATTGGCTATTTATTTTTAATTACGTGATCTTTTGGTTATTAATAAGATAATTTAAAAAAGGTCATAAAGGATAATAAGGTATGCAAATCTATAGGTACTATATAATATTATAAAGCTGAAGAGTTTGTTTGTTTGAACCCGCAAATCTCAGGAACTACTGGTTCGATTTGAATGTTGGATAGCCCATTTATCGAGAAAGGCTATAGTCTAATTTTTATCCCGGGAAAACACAAGATCCCTCGGGAACGCGGGTGAAACCGCAGGGCGGAAGCTAGTTTAACATATAAAGCTATTTAGGTTGTAATTCCAAACAATTATTTTATATCTATCACTAGAAACACAGTACTAAATAAAAATAGACGAGTGATGATTAAATATTAGATACATATTAGTACAAAATAGTGATTGTCGACTTTATAATTAACGACATCTTTGTATGGCACATCTAGTAAAACAGCCATGATTTGTGTTCTGCTGACTTATTCAAGAGCGTAGCAAAGGCTTCGCGGCACTCCACCTGCGGTTAGGTGTAACTTAACGAACCTCTTTGAATCTTTAATATAGTTTCATTTAATGTAAGCTAGTTGCTAACTTTGCGAATGGTCCGCTGTTTATTTTGAAACATTCAAACTAAGGGTTTAATCAGAATTAGTGTAAATAGGGATCTTGTTTGATGGCAAGGGCAGAAATAATAACCCCGTTAATGTAAATATTAAACTATAATAGTTTAATGTATATTAAAGCAGATTGTATAGGTACTCAACAAATATATAATTCGTGAAAGTGGTAGGTAAGTTATCGCTTTGTTTACTTTTCTTTCAAAATTAAACATTTTTAAAAGGGTTGCCAAAAATACACTATTAATATTAATTGTTTATATTCCTAACTTATTTTATTAATTAAGCCCCCAAGCCTATACTTACTGGAAGAATGTTCTTTTGAGGTGATTTTCCTAAATTCTAACAAGAAAATTCGTCCCGAAGTCAATATTTTCATCTCTTATTATTTTAAAATATTAAAGTATTACCTAAGCTTCATTATAAATTGTATATGTATGACGTGGTCTCGAGAATCTCCAAACAATAAATAATAATTATATCAAACAAATTAACAGCAGAATTAATTCCATTACCAATATAAACATCAACCTACAGGTACCCGTGCTCTTCAAACGAGGTACTCGGTTCCCTTCTTCGCAAATTAGATTTCGCATAAAGCCTATTTTAATTTGCGCCGTCGCTAAACATTGAAAGCTCTTTAATGTTTAAGCGGGCGCACAAACTCTGGCTGTTGACTCTGTGAGGGCGGCGGCAGCGGCGACGGCGGCCGGTGACATTCAACAAAGCAAATATGTTCTTGGTGGTGCCGCGGCCCCGACCGGGCGCCGGGCTCCGGGCGCGATAATAAGCTTACCGGCCGAGGGCGGCGCCGCCCCCGCCCCGCCGAGCCCGCCCTAACATCGCGGTGTTATTAAATTCTTTTGTAGGTCCGCACCGACGGAATGCCCAGTTATTTAGGTGCGTTCCGACTCTACGGGATCAACGTAAATAGCTCCAACATGTTGTGTCTTTTGAACTCGCTGAGATTGCGAGATAAAGGGGGATTATTTGCATCGTTGTTTTTACGGAGGCCTTGTCTGTCTATAAATCCTGAAAACAATTGTGTTATTGTAATTATAATTTAATATGAGTAGCAGGTGCTCAAAATCTCACATGGACGTAACATTCTCATTGTGCATGAATGATCATAAAATAAGGTACTTACATAAATTAAATCGTGAAAATCCAAGCCTTCCCCCGCTCCGTATGAATTTAGACATCTAAGTCGAGGGTGCGCTTCATTTCGAGCACATTACTCTCTGTTCAACAATAAAACTCATTAATTCGCTCGTGCGGTCGCGTTTTATAAATGTTTCACGTATTAATAAAATTAACAAAGCAGCAGTACGCGAGTGGGCTATTTCCCGACAAAGCGTCGGAGCGGGCACAATGGAATCTAAAATAAATACGAGGACTTTAGCAAACAGGAGCGCGCACAAAGCATCCACCTGGTGGGAGGCTGCGCTCTGGGTACTATTGAAAATTAAGTGGCTGCGACGGAGTCCAATTAATGCCCGCGAGGCGTCCGGCGGGAAGTCTCGTCTGCAGTCATCTCACACTGCGCCCAAACCGTCTCCTATTCTAACATGTTTTTTAGTATGTGCGAAGGACAATTGAGATAAAACAACGCTGACTCGTCTCGTATAACGTTAGGTACAAATTTTTCAACCCCAATACATAATCCAGTCTTATCTCGGAATAAAAAAGCTCCAACTTTTCACAGTCTAAACTATCGATACGCCACCCTCTTATTTGCAGATTTCTATCTGTTTCTGTGTCCAGCGTTCAACGCCACTAAACCGGTGCTTATCTCACAAATTACACCGTTTTACTGGATCCTCTCGAAAACTGCGAAAAGTATACCTTTTTTGCACAGCTTAGGTGATCGCCCCTACTAGTGGGTAGTCGAAACATTCAAAATGATTATCATATCTATTAATATTCTTTATCCTAATAAAAATTGAGCATACTCCCTCCCTCCAGCGAATAGCTAATGTGCGAATGAAACATTTTTCATATAGCTAAAACGATAATTTCAGACTTAAGAAGAACATAATATTCTTCGTATAAAAAATAAGATTGGAGATAAATAAATAATTCAATGAATATTCTCACATAATATAATGGAATATGAGTAGCCGTTTCATAGTAGAGGATGGGAGCTTACCAATCGCCGAGTGAACCCCAGGCGGCGGATTTTATTGCCATTCGTATTGTCGGCCAGAGATTTACTTTGACATGTCGGAAATTCGTTTGTTGACTCTTCATCGCTATTTTCGTGTGTCTATTTGGCTCACAGTATTCACCGTTTTTCTTCGTCGTAAAGCCTTAATTGTGGTTGAAACGATCGATCGTTTTGCAACTGTTTTATAGATTTATGAATGTTACTGTTATTTCAGATACGAAACTTACACTTCAATATTTGCTTCTTATAAATTATGGCCTAGATTAAGCCATGCTAATAAGTATTATAAATATAGCAAGTGGTTTGATTTCACTGATGCAATTTATATGATTTTTTTTATATAACTGAAAATATTTTAGGTAGATAAAAAAAATAAAGGAAATGATTCAACCATACAACATTTAGGGATGCATTAAGATGAAATACTGTTAAAATTATAATAGTACCAAGTCAAAATAGACTTTTCTTTCATAAACCACACAAAACACGCGCGATAGATGACGGAACAGACGTAAAGCAGGTGTGTATGGTGAAATACTTCGGGAAACATTAATGTAATGTTTCCTCTGAAAGCCTTTGTCTGCACTCAACGAATTACGGGGAAAGGCGAAAATTTAAATACCCGCCGGGACTGTTTTACATGTAAGAGATGCACTTTGCATGTAATGCAACGATTAAATGAGGCGACAACGTGGAGCTGAAAACTACCACGAATAAATATAGTTGAGTCTTTTTTATAAAGTTATCCTACTTCCTATATAAAATAGCTGATAGTCATTTATAGTTGCTTTTACGAGGATAGAGTAAAAGAGCTATTCTTTACACCGTGTTCCTCAAAATTTACAGAAATAAAGAAAAAAATATTTGTCTCAAACACAAATATATGTATATAAAAGGAGAAACTGACTGATGGACTGACATATCAATACGTAACTAATCAGGGAACTTTCGTGCAAAATTTCAAGAAACATGAAATTTTGCACAAAAGTTCCCTAATTATATAGGGATTTATCGTATCTACTAAAAAGGGTTTTTCATATTTCAACCGCTAAGGGTGTAAAATAGGAGATCGCGAGTAGAACCGTGGGGCGGAAAGGTAGTTTAACATATTATGAAAGTTAAAAAATAAGAAGAGATAATATTGCGTTGACAAGTTGGCCATCAGCTCAGCATAATGTTGTCCACAGTCAACATTCAGCGCTGATTTTCAGCCGAAAACAATGTTGCTCCACTTTTGTCTTGTTTTTGTAACTGAACATGATAATACATATTTGGTTTTTGCTATATTTTATGAAACCTGAATCTCAATTTTACTGAGCTTTGCAATGATCATTTTTTGTAAAATATAATTGGAGCTAAGTATGTCGTTCGTAATCATTTTGAACATCAAAAATAATTTTCCTGTAGAGATACAAAGATTGATTGAATGATTGATCACATCTATTCACTTTTTACTTACCGCCTTTGTCTTATATTAAAAGTGGCTTAAGAAAAATATCCATGTCACCTCCATCATTCCACCGCTTTGATGCTCCTTAATCTACAAACCTCTGTGCCCATAGTCGTTTGAGTGTGACACCACTTGTCGCCGACACGACGCCACAAAGGTGCAAAGGGAAGAAAACTCAATTAAAACAACGGCGTGCAACACTCGACCGGCTCATATTACCAGACGATTAAGCTCGCTAGTAGAATAGCTATGCAACGAGTATGCATTCATTAAGATAAGTGATGGATTTTACAATTAAAACGTATATCTTTTAAAAAATGTATAAATATTTTTTGTCTTAGAATCATGACATCGTACCAAGTCTACATTTAATTTTATGAGTAAAACTTCCAGCACGTAAGACTTGATATGAAACCTCTTTATCATCAACTCCAAAGGGGCGTACGAGACAACACGACCAATAGCCATCTTTGGAGTGCCGGCAGTGGACGCTTAGGGAGATATTAAACATTTATTGTGTATGATCTTCTCAATAAAGTTAAGAATAGCCTAGGTACGTAAGTTTGGGTACCAGGGAGAACAACGATTTTATTTCATGCTCCAAAGTATTTAGTATGAAACGGGTAAAAGAGCCGTTATTCAGTACACCTCTAAAATCCCGATGGGGTAATTCATTTTCAAGTTGGCTCATTAATTAATTGGGCGTCTACCACGATGGGCCGCGTGCTCTTTACGACGGCAATAAAGTTGTCTTGCGTTGACGCTGCGGGGGGCTTCATCATCAGTTAAAACGTGGCCGAGAAACATTGCAATTAATGCTAAAAAATATTACAACCGGAATTACCTCCCTATTAAAATGTTATGGCACATTCGAGCGATAATGAGCAACACGTGAGTATGACTGGAAAAAGAAATAAGTTCGAACTTTTAAAAAGTTATAATTAGGTGCATATTGCACAATATTGTTATATGTTTTGTATAGCGAAGAAATTTTTAAATGAATATGAATGAAAACTTATCTTCTGCTTCTTGATTGTTGATCTATCCACGCACAGCCCAAACCGCTGTACCTAGAGTCTTGAAATTTTGCACATAGATTCCTTATACATTGTAGGATGCACTAAAGAGGAGTTTTGGAAATTCAATCAAGTAAAATAGGGGTACGCGGGTGAAACCGCGGGGTGGAAGGCTAGTATCATATATTTTTATCGGTTTAGTAATATTGATTGCAGAATACAATATTCTCTAAAAAGAAAATTACGTTAACCAAATGAATTGAAGCATTTGCAATTTTATTTATTACCATCATCTCGTTCTCAGCCCATATTGAGAATTGGTCGTGGGTTACATCTGGGTTTAAAAAACCCTTTGGTGTAGATAAATATACTCACATAATTAAATGAAATAGGTAAGCAGTGAACATTTTATTGTTCTATAAAATTCTCAATATTTTAAGAACATACAACATGTACAAAATAGAGTGTATTAAATTTTCTGTTGGCCCCGTGTACACAGAGATATAACCCGCATTCGCTTTACGCATATTTAATTACAAGCTACTGTAGGCAATTAAACATTTCCTAGGCCAATTCAGTTTACGATCGAGCCTCCGTTCATTCGAGGCTTTTCGACGCCACAATCAGTTTTACGATGCTTTTTGTCAGAAATTTATTTTATTGTTAGGCTCTATCACTTCGTAGTGCTATGCAAAAATATACGGCTATTGTAAGTAGGTTATATTAATGTATTAATTACTAACTAAGAAAATAAATATAAATCTGACATCATGGCTTTAAATATAATTCCAAGATGTAGCGTCTAAAGCAAAATTCCAGCAACACATAAATAATGTATACCAAGAAAGCTCTATATGCCGCTTGTGAGTTCACAGTTTCACGCAATTCCAACCGCAGTACATCCCTCAAGACATCTCCACAATCCCGCTTTCTGTGGGACTTTTAATAGCAGGCGTCGCCGCGCGCGCCGCATGTAAATCACCCGTCGTCCCGGCAGCGCCACTTTTGCACCGAGAGTTGGCAACACCTGACTATTTACGTTATTCTCCTCATCTCCACAATTCCCCGCAATTTTATAACTTTTCAAAGTTTACGACGGAACAGTAGCGCGCTTTAGAAATAATTCGCCTTTATAAGCCACGTTACACACGACTGATGAATATGAATTGATACAAACAAAGTAATCACGTAATAAATTTATTTTTGTAACAAATTATGATTTTTAGCTTACAAATAAATATAACTTGTAAAGTATGGTCATAATAATATAACGGTAACAAAATATATTTTTAAACACTACTATAATGTTATCAATAAATCACAATCAGGTACATAATCCGTGATATATTAACCGTGCTATGTACCTACAAGGAAATATACAAAACATTAAAGTTTTAGAAACTTTAGTTCGCTAACGTAACCGTCCTTCAAATAGATATTTCATTGAAAAATACAGAACGTTTAATGATATACTTAAGTACTAAAGTAGTGTTCATAATATGTTTATAAGTCCTGGGATAAGAAAAGTTTTAATTTGGGTACCTACTAGGTGTAACAAGCGCAAGGGGCGCACACCCAGGACATTAGGAACGCTTGATATATTTTTTTTCCAAAAACTTGTAAACAAATTTTACAGAGCGTCAGAAAGCCTGCGCTGTGCTTAGGTCTCTTATTAAAATCAATTATTAAAAAAAAAAGTTCAGTATTTAATATCTTCAATGAATTATTGACAATCTAAAATCGTTTCCAAATTGTATTAATGTCGTATTAAGTACTTAATTTTCGTATAAATATTTTAACAAAAATAATTTCCTTATACAGAGTGGAGATAAGTATCTTATTCGAGTATACCCTTCACCTGATGGAGTTAATAAATCATAAACGTTTGCTCTAATACTAATAAGTACAATACAATACTGTCACGCTTTTCCTAGATACTAATATACATATGTATATGTAATAACGTAGCTAAAATGCTCAAAAAAGATATAAAACATTACAAAAATCAGCACATACACTAAAATTGTGTAGTATATTGATACTACACATCGTTGTATGTGTTGACATCGTGTATAAAGGCAAACTACGGATCAGTTAGACCACATATGAAATACTAAAAACAAAATTTCACCGTCAAAAATTGTTTTCTGTAAAATGAACATAAAAGCCTATCTGAAATGGTATAATTAAAACTCAATTTTTAATTAACAAGACTATTTTATGTAGGTATATGTCGTAGGATGATTTGATAATTTGAATTTTAGCTAAAAACTCTAGGGATATTGCGAAAACACGGATAATTAGACAATGATGAAAACATTTCTCTACGTGAAGGGTTTCCGTTAAAAAAAAGAACCACGAAGGTACACTTCTAACCTAAAGTATCCGAGTCGTTTCTGAATAGGAAGAGATTTAAGAAGTACATTATCCGCGTTATCGCAATATCCGTAGTGTTGAAATTCGAATGATCAAATCATCCTATGACATATATATCAAACAGATGATATAGTACATTATATTAGTAGAACATGTGGGTATTCACATTTTCATTCCCTAATAAATGAGTAAGTACACTAATCATATTCGCAAACCTTCATTACCTATATTAAAAACAATCATAATTTAGTACCTACTAATTAATAGATAACTCGTACCATATAATTACAATAAATAAATTATTTTTTGTGAATATGCAAATTATAGAAACTATTTGTTTGACGCAATCCTATGCACTTATTCTATTTTGTTTTGATTCTATTTTATAATAAGTAATATTTATTCTATTATTCGGTAAATGAGTGGAAAAAAACTATTAAGTTGATTATATTAAAACAAAAAAAAAACATGTTTTTATCGATAAACCTGAGATAAGAGAAATATTATGTTTAATAAAAGGACAGCTGATTGAATTTGTGATTTAAAATGCATTTTTGCATTTTTAAAGTAAGGTTTTTTTGTCTACAAAAATAACAATGTATTTTAAGATATCATGGCACGATTGCAAATTTTAACACATGTATACTAATATTATAAAGCTGAAGAGTTTGTTTGTTTGTTTGAACGCACTAATCTCAGGAACTAGAGGTTCGATTTGAAAAATTATTTCAGTGCTGGATAGCCCATTTGTTGAGGAAGGCTATAGGCTACTTTTATTCCGGGAAAACACAATATCCCTCGGGAACGCGGATGAAACCACATAGAAAAGTTAGTTTCAATATAAAAATAAATAATTCATATCAAAGGTGACTTAGTGTCCATGCATGTTTATTGAAATATGGCTATCGTCAGACGAGAATAATCAAGTCAGCCCAAATATTAGATGATCACTTTAGTAGGTACCGTATCACATCACATTACGCAATTCACAGGTTTCATAAAAAGTGTCAAAATATTATTATAACACGGTACTAAAGTAACTATATACTTTTGGGACTGACTGTACGAGAATGGTAACGATAATAATATTCTCTATCATGAAGTTCCTTTGCTATAGTTGTAGTGGTAACATATAACAAGTGTATTACATATGGTTAGTATTTTTTTTTTAAAGTGTGCGTCAACTCTTTTGCAAATACAGTTAAGCATACTAAACATTCAAGGACCAACAGACTTCGTGATATAGAATCTCACTTACGGTCAGTCCTAAAAGTAGACATTTATTTTAGTACCGTGTCACATTACCTACGCAATTCACAGTTTTAATTCAAAGTGTAAAGAGAAAAAAAACGACGAAGCGCTTCGAGAAAAGGTAGGTAGTGCCCTTGCGCTTCGCTTGTCGTCTTGGCGGGGGCACTGCCGTGCCCCCAGATATCAATAGATTTATTATAACAGGGTACTAAAGTAACCATATACTTTCAGGACTGACCCTACGAGAATGGTAACAATCTTTATAAATAAAACTATTCATATTTAATATCTATATGGAAATGATTGGTCCCATTATTTTATTAAAACCTACTATAACCAAGAAATTATTAAATTACATGCTTACAACAACATCATATAATTAATTACGTAATTATTTGTTTTATGGCAATACCGTTATAGGTAATACTTTTACATGATGTAGCAACATCATAATCAAAATGAAACTTTCGTCATGATATCACAAAAATAATATTGAGTACCAAGTCAATGAATACTAAAGTAGGTACCACCTACTATATTTAAAATCAGTTGGTGACTAGCAAAATATCCATCCCGATCCATACAGTACCGGAGATTATTCGCATGTGGTAATAAACTTCGATGCTTTACCTCATTTACTGGATTCTTCTTGTGTTAGTACCTGAAATATTTAAAGACATCACTTTAACTGTAAAAAAGATAGATAATATGTACGTAGTGTAAAAGCGCCTGCCATATTCATGATAGCAATAATATTTCACTGTCATTTTATACAGCAAGTTATAATAATAATAATAAAAAGTGGAACAGTAGGTACCTACGTAAAGTGAATGGGAAAATTGTTTGTTTCAGTGAGCATTATTACCTAGATTAGCATTCCTTTTATAAATATCAGTACCGTCTTTCGACACAAAGTTTTAAATAAGTATCATTATGGTGTGTAAATAGCCATGGCCAAAAGTTGTGAAGGATCAAAATCCGTCTTACGATCAAGTTTAACAAACATACCTGATCCTTAATTTCCATCCCACCAAGCATAAGCGGCGATGATGTTACGGGCACTTCGTCACTACCGTGTAGAGACCGTCTGATATCACCAGCGGTTCTATGAGACTCCTCCGGCAAGTACCTCCATATGACTGGCGTGAAGAGCTCCGCGTCCATCTTCCCCGGGTATTTCTTATCGAAGAAATAACCGACGATAGCACCGACAAACAGAGTGGTAAAGAGACCCAGCGGTGCGATCCAGTGGTATGAAATCCGGAATAGGGGGAAGACTGATTCTGGATCCTGATGGAAATGTATTTTCATATATTGAAGATAAATAGTACGATGTGCTGAATGGTATTTTTTTTACTATTAAAAATATAGATTGGCAGCCATTTTCTACAGCAGATGATGTTATAACCCGAATGGACCAGGCTAGAGTACATAAGATTACAGAACTATCTGGAAGAGCAAACTTCATTTCGTCCTCAAAAAAAAAATCTACATTAGCGTAATCAAACAGGTTTCAATCGGCTTTGATAGGCTGCCAACAGGTAGACAGATCCTCAAAACCTTACCAATTTAATTTCACCCCCTATAAGTGTAACGTTGGTGCACACAGCATCAGTAGGAATAGTCGGTGCCCTCAATCCGTGAGCGGCCGCAGCCTGCGTACCCAGAGACGTGGTCCCGGCCATTAAGGCCCCCGCGATAGCCCCAGCTATGGCCCCTCTAGGGCCCACCCACCAACACACCATGCCTAATGTGAAGATACCACAAGTGGTGCTCGCTGCTATTGCTGACAGTGCTGTTGCTACACCTGGTAAAACATTACATAGACCATTATTAGATGCCTCAACAAGATTATATCGAACAAATAAAGCAAAGTATAACATCCAAAAGATTTTATCGAGCACCAAAGCTAGATAATCTAGAGGTATCTTTCAATCATCCCCGTGACTTACCGAGTTAAAATATTAAACTCTAGAACTAAGTTGTCTTTAGAGAAAGGCAAAGAAATATCCTTAAGCCAAAATGTTATCTGTCTGCCCTCATTTGATATTCCGAACCTGGATCATCAATAATGATTTTGCCTGTACCAAAAGGTGGCATATTAGGGCTTGCAATAAATAGACAGAAAACCAAGCTTATGGTGATAGATCGTGCGGGAAAGCTATCGGGTGCCTATAACATCCAAGGCATCGACACTGTGGACAGTTTCGTTTATCTGGGCTCTATGTAAGTAATCTTTTTTCTTTTCTTTTTATTGCCAGAAAAATAATTGTTTACATACAATAAATAAAAACTGTACACAGGATATCCTTGCAGCCAAAAACAGTTTAACGGCGAGTCCCAAGCTAAGCAGAGCTTGTGTTTTGGGACTCAAGGAATGCGATTTACCATGAGATTTTATACTATAATTAACAGAAAAGGATTTACGATCAAATTAGTTACATATTAGGCATAAAGTGTGAACACGAAGGATTATTATTGGTGGCTAGACAAACTACAGTTAATTTTGTGGTATACAAAAGAAAAGCGAATACAACTGATAACATTGGCATTGAACAATTGTGTGTGTGTGTGTGTGTGTGTCTGTGCGAATTTATGTCACATAACTATGAGATTGCTATATCAAATTTTCCGTGTCACTGTAGGAAAGTGTTAAAAGCCACTTCCTTACTGTTCTTTTGCAAGCGGTGGCTGGCATATCTTTAATATCACACTGATTGCATACTTTATTATACGTGTTTGGGAGAGAGTAAGCTGGACATCTTCTGGCCAAAAAGGAGTCACTTCGAGGAAGGGGAACTCTAAAGACACGCCTACTCATGAGTTCGTCAAAGTCCGGTCTGCTCCTAAGGCTCTTGTGTACGTTTGTGGTAGCGCTTAAAACGAACAATTGTCTAACACGAAGGACTCCAAAGTTCGCATAGAGGCTATCAGTGGGGTACCGGAAGGGTTTTCTTAAGATTACTTTAATTATTATTATTATTATTAAGTAATATTAATAATGAAGGTAGCTGCGTCCCAGAAATAAAACGATGGATAGCCATGGCTAATGATGCTACGACACGCCTCCAGAACATCTGGAAAAATCATGGTATAAGCTAGAAAGCCAGATTGCTAGTTTTTAAGATTTTCCTCTATGGAGTCAAGACGTGGATAATCCGAGCAAGAGAAAGATAGAAGATAGACGCGATAGGAGTCGATGGGGCAGTTTGTCCATTTAAAGGGGTCCAGTGACCACAATCTCCAGTAATGAGGGACCGATTAGAGAAGAAGAAGCAGTAACAAAACTTCCTCAACCGTCCAACAAGCTTTTCAGATAATATAATATAGAAGAGGTTTTCACTCACCAAGAACACCTCCAAGTCTCGCAATAACAATGAGCATGACAACTGAGATGATGGCCAGTATTGCAGTGACAAGTCTCGCTAGCATGCCCTCTGTGAACGGCTTCAAGTGCAGCCTCAACCAGCCGTGAAGGATGTCCTCCACACACACCAGCGCGCACGCATTCAATACTGCTGATAGTGAACTAGGAGCATAAAATATTATATTCAGTATTTTGATTTGCTGATGCACCCTCATTGTCATAATAAAGGATAAGTAATAATAATTATTCACACACGGCCATCTGATCCCAAACTAATAAGAGCTTGTACTATGTAAATAACTGTAAATAACAGATAACTTATGGACATACTTCGTATACTGCTTGTGAAAAATATACTTATTGAGATACTTACGCCCAGTTATACCCAGAACAAACTGACATAATTCATGCACACAAAATTAGTGTTTAATTAAAAACATTTAATGTTTGTTCTGGATGGGAATCGAAGCCACAACCTGTGGCGTGGCTGGGTATTTAATGATTATTCTCATCATAATATAGGTGCAAGTATTATAATGTGAGCTTTGCATCTGTGAGTATGCGCCTAAAAATAGATCAAAGAAACAAGAGAAACTGATTGAAAAGGTTTTTAATAAAAATTCTACAATATCAATTAACGTTCATCCACCAATGGAAAACTAATATCTCGATAATTTATCAGCAGTTGTTTTACTTTGATAATATGTCTTGCTACTATCTGACCGTATAAAAGAAAGCATAAAAATATACCTGAAAGTATAAAAATGTAATTAATCATTAACGTTTGTATAAATAATTTGTATAATTATTAATCTAGATTCTGATAAAATCTTTGAGTGCATTATAACAATAAACTGACGCCTTGTGTAAATATCTGAATAACGTGATAAACCGAGATGAAGTTGGAAATTAATGTCTATACAAATATGTATTTGCATGAATTATGAATGTGGTTTCCAGTCGAGGTAAGTCCAGGCTAGCTACAGTAGGTTTGCTACAGTAGTTTTAAATGCAAACTCATTACAGTACAAAAATGCGAACGGCAATCGATTTTAAAACACTAAACGCAACAAATATCTTATAAGCCGGTGGACTCCATAATCTTCTACATGTAGGTAGGTATACGTTGTAGAACTTATTGCCCTATTTTTGATCCTGGGAAAAATTTATACAAACTCCTGCTTGTGTACACATTTATTTACTACTTACATATAATATAGATTCTGGGAAATTCTAGACACAGTCTGATCCTTAAATTAAGCAGACTAGTACGTACTTACCAGCGAGCGGTGCCAATTTGCGAAAATTCTCTCGATATTGGGAAATGACGTGACAGGCATAGCTACCTCCACGTCAATCGAACCATCGTAGATCACTCACCTTAAACCAGCTCCAAAGACCCCAGCAAGGAAGACTCCCCCAAGGCCGGGCAGATGCTGCGCCCGCGCCACGTAGGTGACGAAGGCAGGCAGCAGCCGGTCGTCGACGGGCGGCGCGCCGGCCTCCGGACACCCGCCCTGCACCCACGCCGTGAACGCTGCGAGCCCGCACCACGCACAAAGACTTATTGCGAGTAATGCTCCCGCGCAGAATATGCTTAATGCTCTAGAAATGTTGAATTTATGATCATGCTACCTTCCTATTATAGTAATTATGTTTATGTTAAAAGGTTGACAAGTGGGCTATCGTCTAATTTGGTGGCATGTGTCAACTGTCTATGGACATTTAGAATTCCTTCCTGGATATCTGCTTCTAATTTTAATAAAATGTGTTAAGTGGTTCATTGGCAAACGTGACGTTCCTCCGCTAACCAAAACATCTGAGTCTCAATCTAATAAAGATTCGATCTGCTTGCTTGAGAAATAAATTCAACCCATCAGTAAGTATATAAATACTTACGCTATAGTCTTAGCTTTAGTTGGCAAAGCGATGTAACGCTGTACCATTGTCTGGTTGACAGAGTTGAAGCAAGTCCAGTAGAGGAATCCACCGAATATGGCACCCCACCCAGTCTGACGCTCATAAGGAGAGAAACTCCAACTGACAAAAAACATTGAGTAATTAGTAATAAGCAATTAAACCGAATAATAAAGAAGACCTTGTACGTATAACCTGGTTAATAAGATGCATATTACATTGACAGGTATTATGTAACCTAATTCAGTTTTAAAATATAAGTTGATTAGATTAATTTCAGTCGTGTTCTTGTTTTTTAAGGTATTGCTTTTTAAATATGCTTACAATATTGTAAAAAACGTGGCTCTTGTCGGTATAGCTTCCTCCACTCTTATCTCTTCACCGCCAATCTCTGTAGTACCTCTATTTGTTAAGTTATTATTTCTGCATGCTGTGGTAACCTTTTCTGAGGCAGTACTTAGATTTTAAGTTTCGGAGTAAGTTAGTGTATGTCTTGTTGGTAGCCTTAATATTTATTTTATTTCAGGTAGGATTTAACTATAAAATTAGTTTACTAGCTGACCCGGCAAACGTTGTTTTGCCATATCAATTATTTCTATTGCATATTTTGGTAGTCAAATAAAAAAACTACTTAACTTATCAAAGTGAAGTACTTAATGCTAGAAAGCAGTATACTGATAATGTATTTGTTCTTTTATTGTTTTACCTACCTTACAATCATAACATTTTTTTAAATCATCACATAAAAAAAAACATATTACCAATACGGGGAAGGTACACGTGAAAATAATATTACGGAACGCTGTCACTGAAAAAATGGCGGCGAGACGGTTGACGCTAGCTGGCTACGACGATACCGTAGTACGTCAAAATTATGATCCTAATAAATATTTAAAATTATGTTCCTAATAAGCTCTACCGTGGAGAGTAGAAAATTATTAAAGTACTAATATTGCTATTAAAAATAGGGGGTATTGTGGCACTGTGGCCGTGTACAACGTACCCCCTAATTTTAATAGGAAGGTCCTATTGTTCAACTTACTTAGTAAGTTCAAATCTTCCAGCTTCACTCGTAGTGTTGATAATAGCCTTGAAGCCGCCGACGGAAACCGTGCCAGCTATCGCCACCAGCAATACTCCTAGGAACATTATACCGGTCTGTACCGAGTCTGTCCACACCACCGCTCTGAGACCACCCTGAGTATGAAATAGTATACTTTATAACTACAGT
Organism: Tetheella fluctuosa; assembly: GCA_951216915.1. Taxonomy (NCBI): domain Eukaryota; kingdom Metazoa; phylum Arthropoda; class Insecta; order Lepidoptera; family Drepanidae; genus Tetheella; species Tetheella fluctuosa. Next base: position 4,349,598 of record OX578214.1, read on the forward strand.
AGGCTTTATATTTAAATAGTAAAATGATTTTTAAGCTAATATCAAAATATCTATTAACCTAAAATAATTACTCACTAATACTGTGTAAAGACCGCATATCACTACCATAGTACCGCCAACGGCAAATACATTGAACCCCGTCACTGAAATAAACAAAAAAAAAACACATAATAAAACAACTGAAATGAAATAAAAAACCTAAGCGTTTTCCTTGTTTGTTCCCATGTCGACCGATAATTACTAATTGTAATCGATTTGTACATTATGTAAACTACAATACATTGTTATAGCGTAATATCTGAGTTTTTTAGAACTTTTTTTTTTTACTTTGTATAGGCTTCTGTTTGACCACAATCTCACTATGGTAGGTGATGAAGTGGCCGAAGGTGGTAAGCATACAAAGCCTAGAAGGATCTGGCTCTCAAGTGCCGCTGCCGGAACACACCAATAGGTGTTTGGCGACAGATTTTCAACATGAGGGTTTTTCTTCACCGAAAGCTCAAGCTCATTGTAGGATTCGAACCCACGACCTTCGCCGCGGCGTCCGACGTCACTACCACTAAGCTATCATGAATGCAATGTTCTTTTAGCGTTTTGGTTTATGTAATACTGTTAAGCTGCAACAAAATTAATGAATTAATAAATAAATAAATAATCATCGCCTTAAAAGAACGCCTTAGAACTTCAAGATTTGAAAATCTATAATAGTTATAAATAGGCAAAGACAAAATAGTTTAGTACCATTTTCTCTTCTGTTTGTGAATCGTATTTTTTTTAATTTAGTAAGTAGCTATTTATGAGCTTTAGTTTATTAATAAAATAAAAAAAATGGAAAGGCACAGTGGCTTTACTGTGGCTTTTCCATTTCTTTTTTTGTGGCCGGGTTTACTCTAGTTATAAAAACTGTGGAGATAACTTACAAATATACAGCATAAAGAAACAAATTAGGTACATTATAAGACGTTAATACCCGAGTGGTAGTAGTAAAGACATTGAGTGCCGCCGTAGCCAAGGTAGTGGGTTCGAATTTTAATACCATAGGCTTAAACTTCGGTAAAGGAAATAAAAGGCAATCTTGCTGCCACCATGTTAAAAATATGTTTCTAAGTACCTACTAATAGTAAGTGATGATGTGGCCGAAGGTGAAGATCTTAAAACAAGGAACTAGCTCTCAAGTGTAACTTACTAAGGTAAGATTATCATTGTGGTCAAATATAAGCAAAACAAACAAGTTTTAAGTATTTTAGAGAAGTTAATTACCTACTTACATTGATTAAACGCTAGAGCAGGAACATACACAACCATTGGCAGGAACAGCACCTGAAACACAACTTTATTTATAAACCAGAATATACCTTTAAATTTTTGTCTAAGTTGTGTAATTCGCATCAACGTTTAAATATTACTAATAATTAATCGGAATTTGTATTACTTAATATATATATTTTATATAAATATATTTTTTAACACCCGCCCTACCTGAAACCACCACTGCTTAAATTCAACTCTAGGTACGGCCTCGTGTAAATAATTTTAATATACCTACAACAGTTTACTAAACTACCGGCACGCTATGATGGCCGTTTTGACAGTCCATGTGCCAAAAAGAGATAAGTATAGTAGAGATACCTTCATGTCAAAACGAATATCGTCTTATTGACGCTATAACCAACAAAGTTATTACAAAGTAAAATGGCATCCTACACATTTTCAGTGCGAAGATAATGTTGAAGATTAGCCAGATGACCGTAAATTCTACGTCGCCATGTATTATACTTATGGTCATGTACTCATCAAACGTCTGTTTATAAAACTCGACGTCATCATGACGTCAATCGTGAAGTCAGCCGAAGGAAGCTAGTAAATGCACCACTATAAAAACTTACTACTTGTGAATATTCTGTTTTGATTAAACTTTTATTTTTGGCATCATATCACAAATTATTACTACATTTATTTATGCTATTTTATTGAAAGCACTTATGTTTTAGGGTTCCTTACCTACAAAGGAAAAAGGACCCTTATGGGATGACTTTGTTGTCCGTCTGCCTGTCTGTCTGTCTGTCTGTCAAGACATTTTTCTCAGGAATGCGTGGAGGTATCAAGATAACACTAATATAAGCGTACACTATATCTAGTAACTATATCTAGTACTAAGTGTATCCAGTATCTCGTATATCCTCCCCAGGCTCTAATGTCTGCTTTCATGCGGTACGTTTTCTAAAATTTTACAAATTCTTCTCAAAAAGGGAGAAAAAATACCTATTGAAAAAAACACGATATTTAAACAATTTTAATTTTAAACATTAATATTCGTTAAGCAATACCTTATAATATCCGCAATAATCAGACATTATTACTTTTTTTGTTTAACGGAAAAAATGAAACATAAAATTCATTTAAAACCAAAATTCAGTTGTGTTGTTGCAGTACCGTTTCGATTTTTCTGATGAGAAGTGTATATCTACTCAGTGTATAAGGAACTAAACAAATAATAACCATAATCGTAGTATGAAGCTTATTTCAATTAATGTTCAATTGACCATAGTTAATCATTCGTGTTTACATCGTCTAATCGTAAACCATCGGGTACTAAGTCCATAATCATGACAAATATAACCTTGTTCGACAATAAATGCGATAAATAGTATTAAAAATGTGCGATTGTCTTTCGATGTGATAGAGGAGAGAAGAAAATATAAACTATACTTTGCCCCGCGGTTTCAAATGCGTTCCTGGGATAAAAATTTAAGATACAAGAAAGTTCATTTTTTTTTCCCGGGATAAAAATGATGCGTAATCAAGAACATATTCTATCTGTGTGCCAAATTTCATCCAAATCCGTTCAGCCGTTGTGGAATTCAGTGATACCAAACATACACACACGATTCGCTTTTATAATATTAGTAAGATAGTAGGATAATTATTATTAGAAGCAAGATTTGTTGGCTTGGGGAAATACCATGATGGATAGATAGATCAGACAACCCATCAACTGTTCGATTATCTTGTTATGATTTTATGAAGGTGGGAAAATTACACCGGAAGGAAAAAAAAAACAATAACAATTCAGTATATACTGAGTTGAATAGCAATAAGACTTAAATACTTCCAAATTCATTGCTTCAATTATTATAAATGCGAAAGTAAGTATGTTTGTTAGTCCTTTTTTCCCGTCGTGTTGCGTTGGGCGTCGTAACGGAAACGACGACTTGATTTTTTATACTAATTTATAAAAAGTGCACCAAACAAATCATTTTTGAAGTCTCTATTCGATTAACATTTGGAATTTACGATTAGGTATTATTATTATTTAATTTCAAGTGTAGGAAGTATTTCTAAAACATTATCCTCCTACAATGGTAATATTAGAAATGCGAAGGTTTATGTGTATGTTTGTCACTCAATCACGTTTTAATAGCTATAAGGATTATTAAACTTGCCACATAGAAATATCCGACCCGACCGAAAGGTCGAGGGTTCGAATCCTACAATTAGCTTGAACATTCGATGAAGGAAAATATCGTGAGCAAATCATAGTACGGTGGTAGAGTACTTTACACTACCACCGTGCTATGGTTTCCTTCACTGATTTGTAACTTGAATTATTATTGAATTATTGCAAAAATAACCAAAGTAGGCACTACAAGGAATATAACATGTTTCATTTATAGAGTTTCTTGTCGGTCCTTCGAACCGGTGGTAACGACACAAACATAGACCGTCGTGTACTCCTATATACTGCTTAAACTGGCTTTGACTTTGAGACTTGAGAATGAGAGAGAGAAGAAGAAAGTTACATATCTTTATAAAACTGTTGTGGGAACAACTTTAGTCATTGAAATCAGAGCAGAGGAGCGGGAAAACAGAAGACGGAAGTAGGATTTTACTCTTGCAAGGCATATTGGACTCTATGTAATCATTATTATCAAATAATATCCTATGCGTAAGTCAAGCATAGGCAAGTGTGTTAATATCAATGAGTTCCGGCAATGGTGTAGAGACAGACAATTGATGTTGATTTTCATTATAAACGAAACGGCAGCGATGTATGACCAAAGTCCACCATGTCAACGATGCGAACGACCTCTAGCTCGCACTAATAAGAATTGCTGATTAAGTATACAAAGCAATTGCCCTCATATAAAAGCGTATTCAGCTTTTATTTGTATCATTTTATTAATCTGGAGCCAATTATCTGAAAAACCTTTATTTACAGGTCATTGCTTATATTTTGTATTTAGTAGTATGCTACGCTTTGAAATTACATTATTTTACGAAATACATAAAATAGAAGAATTCATTTTCATAGATCCGTTTTATACTGCTTAATAGTATATGTACGGTACGTGTCACAAATTGTTCAGATTTTTTTGGGACATGCTAATTTAATAAGCTAGCTTCTAAAAGATTAAGTGATAGACACTGAGAATACTGTTCCATATTTTTAGACTTTTGCTAGTGCACCGTCCTGATATACATATGATGTACCTACTTAAATAATTCTCTCATTAATAATATAATTATTCTTGTCCATAACAAACATTTTTACAATTTTTGATTCACTCGTATAAAATGGATAATTGATTTCTAAATTCTATTTTTTTATTATTTTTTATTAGGTAATAGACTACCAACAGCGTATCTCTTAGTATCTAATTCATGAAACATAAATTTATTTATTTTTATCATTTGTCAAACACTTACATCCGCAAGTAAGCCGAGTATGTACTAAGTACGTCAATGCAAAAATTCTAGCATTCTGATTGGGACGTTTTTGCACTTGGTAAAGGGACAGAATAGAAATAGTACTACGTTGTAAGGGTAAGGCCCTTATTACGTGTTATTTTTGGTTGTTATCAATTGTAAACAGTTTGCAAACAAATTTAAATTCGTCCTTCATAAGTGCCATCCTATGGCCTTGTCGGAATAAATGACTTTGACATAAGCTGTAACCGCTAAGTACTGTTTATTTTTTTGCGGCTAGCACATTCAATTGTTTTTCGCTAACCATCCACAGCGGTATCAATACCACTTTTATTTGAGTCATAGTTATTGTAAAAACGGGACCCTATTACTAAGACTTCGCTGTCTGTCCGTCCGTCTGTCTGTCTCCAGGCTGTATCTCAAGAGCCGCTATATGTACGGTACGTGTCACAAATTGTTCAGATTTTTTTGGGACATGCTAATTTAATAAGCTAGCTTCTAAAAGATTAAGTGATAGACACTGAGAATACTGTTCCATATTTTTAGACTTTTGCTAGTGCACCGTCCTGATATACATATGATGTACCTACTTAAATAATTCTCTCATTAATAATATAATTATTCTTGTCCATAACAAACATTTTTACAATTTTTGATTCACTCGTATAAAATGGATAATTGATTTCTAAATTCTATTTTTTTATTATTTTTTATTAGGTAATAGACTACCAACAGCGTATCTCTTAGTATCTAATTCATGAAACATAAATTTATTTATTTTTATCATTTGTCAAACACTTACATCCGCAAGTAAGCCGAGTATGTACTAAGTACGTCAATGCAAAAATTCTAGTATTCTGATTGGGACGTTTTTGCACTTGGTAAAGGGACAGAATAGAAATAGTACTACGTTGTAAGGGTAAGGCCCTTATTACGTGTTATTTTTGGTTGTTATCAATTGTAAACAGTTTGCAAACAAATTTAAATTCGTCCTTCATAAGTGCCATCCTATGGCCTTGTCGGAATAAATGACTTTGACATAAGCTGTAACCGCTAAGTACTGTTTATTTTTTTGCGGCTAGCACATTCAATTGTTTTTCGCTAACCATCCACAGCGGTATCAATACCACTTTTATTTGAGTCATAGTTATTGTAAAAACGGGACCCTATTACTAAGACTTCGCTGTCTGTCCGTCCGTCTGTCTGTCTCCAGGCTGTATCTCAAGAGCCGCTATAGCTAGACAGTTGAAAATTTCACAAATTATGTATTTCTGTTGCCGCTATAACAACAAATACTAAAAATAAAATAATATAAATATTTAAGGGGGGCTCCCATACAACAAACGCGATTTTTTTGCCCTTTTATTTGTTTTGTGGTTCCCGTTGACCTAGAATCACGAAATTTGGCAAAAGCAAGGTCTACAGCACAAATAAAGGGAAAATTCCAAAATATAAAAAAAGTTGAATATTAAAGGGTGTCCCCATACATACATAGTTACACCAATTAATAAAGACCTCTGAGTTGTATGGGCGCTGATACAATTTACAGGTCTAGTTTAATTGGCACATACCTCAAATAAGGTAAATAAATAAAATTGTGCATTTCCGAATGTATATGGACGAAGTTTGTACGGAACCCTCGGTGCGCGAGTCCGACTCGCACTTGGCCGGTTTTTTTATTTAATAATTTTCCAGGGGCAACTACGCCCATAAAAAAACAAGTGATCTAAAGTACCTACATTCAAAAACTAAAGACTTATAGTTGCTACCCTACCGCGGCTAAACTGAAAAGGGCTAAGGTTTATTGTGTGAATTTAAACAGGCCTTTAAAAAAGTAAAATGTATATTGCTTATACTGACAGTTAACTGTTAGAGGTAATATAAATATACTATAACTAAATAACTATCTATAAGTACAAATGGAAAAACTTAATAACATACTTAAACTTTATAGACTTAGGACATTATTTATATGAAAAGCCAGTATGATCCACCGGGGTATTCTGTCGCCGCCGGCCGCCTAAGTGTACCTAATACCATACAAGAGACAAGGTAATACTAGTATAATTTAATAGGTGGACTGTATAATTTGTATATAAAGAATAATTTATACATGAAGCTTAAATTAATATGACATTGTAAAGGTTATGCATTTTTCATAACAGTTTTACAAGCAGGCAGACCGTCCGCGTCCACATCATCTTATCATCATCATTTAACTAAACTTGAAGAGCTCTTTTTACGCCCTTTTAAAGAACACTATATCGTAGCGCTAAGATAAAGCCGTATCTAATGGTTTTGTATAATAAAAGAAACAAAGTTACGAGTTCTGCGAACAAAACTTAAATATTGTAAACTTGTTTGGCTTTTATTTTTATAAAATATTGACCTAACACAACCTTGACTGGTTTTAAAATCAAACTAAACGATTGTACGATTAACGTTATCATACAGTTTATTTTTTTCTTTTTCAAGCATTGGACCATATAAATATGTGATTGCATTCTGTGTCTTCGACCGAGGCTAAGAAATAAATGATATTATTACCCTCATACAAATGCACTTACCTCATCTAATAAGAACAGGATAGATGCGACGGCACGTACATGCCGATTGAACCTTAATTCTAAATACTGCAACAAAAAAAAATCATAAGAATAATAGAGACAATGTAAATGTCACAGTCAGAACTTTTTATGGTCAAAAGTACTTTTGCTTGTTTCCTTCAGTATTTATAAAATTCAAGGCAGTTTGGGATAGGATTTCCTTAATTTAAATCCATGTTGTGGCATATACACACATGATTATGAGCTACGTCGCTTAAGGACCTAGGTTTTTACCTTAGGGAGGCAACGAAAAAGTATGCCTCTTCTATTTCTATCCAAAACTGATTTGAAAGGTGACTAGAAAAGTTTTCACCAATACATACATTTTTACTACATATTACTACACAACTTAATAAGCAGATATTAATAATAATAATAACCCTCGACACCTCAAGAAACTCGCGTTAGGCGGCTGGATCAAGGGCCCGATTCAGGAGGCAAGTGTAGAAATTCCTCACCCTGGAGCCGGTAAATAGGACACTGTTCCCGATACCGGTTGGATGCCGTTTTTTATACTTATAAATATATGTATGTTTTTCTTATATATATTAAAAAATGAGAAAAATATTGGAATAATAAATAAAGGACAAAGTCCACAGATCACTTGTCAATCTTCTTTAATGCCGATATATCGCATAATGCAAAGATAAGATCTAGCTCTGCCACACGACATGTGATAAAGCATACATAGCAACAATGAGATGATTGTGTATCCTACTTACAGCATTTTAAGTTTGCCGCTGTAATGCTTGTCGATAACATTTTTATTCCTTACTAGCTTTCTGCCCCGCGGTTTCACCCGCGATCCAAAGCGACGCACCCACATCAACAAGCACCGACTTGTATCTTTATGAGGTAAAAGACGTAGCCCGTGTGCGTAACTTTCCCACACATCAATAGACAAAAAAAAAGATCAATTAAGTACCTCATAAGACGATGATAACCGCAGAGTGCAAAATACTGGCAGGTAAACAGTGGCTACAGTAGCGCAACTGAGTACTACTCCAACGATCACCAACCAGTATTGTGAACCGTAGTTAAATATCTCCGCCGGTGTACCCAGGATTGTGACTCCGGACACGTAACTGTTCGTAAAATGAATAATTTTTAAAAAGTCAAACAATAGTGTTGAAAGCAATTATTAATTTGAATGTAGAGCACCTATCAGAATCTTTTTATTTTCTTGTTTTTTATTTCTTACCTGGCAATAAGCGACATGGCGACGGGAAAAGTAGACATGGTCTTTCCTCCGAGGAGATAGTCTCTGAGGTCTTTGACCACCTTTTTTCTGGTGCCTATGGCACTGTACCATATTCCTCCTAAGCATGACGCTATGCACAAAACACCGAATGCCACATAATCTCCTACTGCAAAGCCGCCTTCTTTCACTGTGAACGCCGGCGTCGCCGTCGCCATCCTGAATTAATATGTGATCCTGTACACAAAATTACCTATGTATGTGTGTGAATGAAAAGAAAGTTACGTTATGAGAAAGTGTATCATGTGCATGGAAGGAAATTATATTTATAAAGTCCATAAGTACCTACGTATTTTAGATTATTTTACCACCAAACAAAAGTAAATAAATTATGACTTGTTTGATGCCGTGAATCAAAGACTTGAGGTCGTTAAACATATGTTTATTTTTACATTCTTACATATTATAAAAGTATCACTGTATGCCTGTATGTACTATGTATAAAATGGTAAACTGACTGACTGGGTAGGTAATATATCAACGTACAGCCAACATCGCTGGACCTAGAGACTTGAAATTTTGCAGATAGATACTATATACAGTGTAGGCATCCACTAAGGAAGGAAATTCTACCTCTAAAAGGGGAAAACAGGGGTTCGCGGGTGAAACCGCGGGGCGGAAGGCTAGTGTGCTTATAAGTCTAGAACTACTGCATGGATTTTGATTGATTTTCACGGTTACTTGGGGGTTCTTTGAGGAAAGTTTTATGCTATATGTATGTACTAGCTGCAACCACGCGGTTTCACCCGCGTTCCCGAGGGATCTTATGTTTTCCAGGAATAAAAAGTAGCCTATGTGCTATTCCAGACTATATCTGTGCCAAATTTCATCCATATCCGTTCACCCATTCTGGGGTGATTGAGTAACAAACATCCATCCATCCAAACTTTCGCATTTATAATGTTAGTAGGATTATTGCGCTGTAACCATTTTAGTGTAACAAATCAGAAACAAAAATAACCACGCGGGTAGAGCCGCTAGTATCGGCTAGTGTATTAGGGACGTCAAAATCCCTCAATGAATCAATGTATAGCTGCATCGGAGTTCTAAGGGTATTTTTCACTAAGAGACAGCATGCAAATTGAAATTTTTCAATTTATTACTCTATACCATGATTTGAAAATGAGGTATACCATTTACCTGTAAATAGTTCTTCACTTACAACGTCAAATTTATGTTAAGGTACTACACACAGACCTACGATTATTTGTTTGTAGGTCAGTGGTACTATAGTTTATATTTGAAAAACATATAAGAATCTAAATAGTATACGATACTTATTGATAACTAAGTAAACATCTAACGTTAAGTAGGTTGGTTAACCTTAAGGACTAACAAAACCAAAAGATGAACTTTCTATGAACCCGTAAATGAAACTCTTGATAAGTTGATTTGATACCTTTTTTTATTTAGATACCTAACTCCAAATACAATGTCGAAATGTCATCCGTCGTTGGAAACATTTTTAAATAGCATGCAGCCAAATTTAACAAGGTCAAGCGAACGTTTCGTAATATTTGGATGCTTTTTTATTATCTTATTATATATTAGGTATGTGCAAACAAATTAAGATCATCATTCATCATCAGTTTATACGGGCTGCTTGCATAGCTATTAGCTAGCAAATGATAGGAATAACCTTAACCTTGTTGTCCTTTAAAACTTCCCTTACATAACAACTTTCAAAGTTTTATGATAAAGGTTTAAGGAATAATAAACAGACACAAATTCTGATCTATACTAATATAATAAATAAAGGAGAAGAGTTTGTTTAAAGGCACTAATCTCTTGACCTAATAGTCGGATATGAAAAATATTTTTTGCATTTGATAGCCCGATTCTTGAGGAAGGTTATACGCTACTTTTTATCCCGAGAATGCGGGTAAAAACGCGGGGAAAAGCTAGACTTGCGTAATAGTTATTTCTAATAATCAAGATCAGAAAAGAAAAAGGGCAACGTACCGGTAGTGCGTAAGATTACACGAACTTTTGATGCCTTTGCCTGTGATACAAGGAAGGTATTTACTGAAGTCAGGGTAAGAAAACTCTAGTTAAGTACTAACTATGAAAATTACAGAATGAAAGGTTTGAAATGTTAAAACTTTGTAAGATTTACTAACAACAAAATAAATAATGTCATTGCCAATAGGTAGGTAAATAAGTAGGATCTATGTAAAAATCAAGAAAAAGGATACAATATTATTCATTATTTTGTAATCCTATAACAGCATCATCAAAGTTCGTTACAGTATAAACTTATTCTATTTTCCTACACTACTTACTCTCCCTAACTTAGGTTAACTACCTAATAATTGATTGAGTCTACCTAGTTTTAAAGTGATGAGAGAAAAAATCTACCGTCTTTCATAGTCCTGCTAGTATATTTCATATACAGTATATGCAGGAAAAAAAACAATTCTAGTCTCCATGGAAAATCCGTATATTTACTCATTATTTCTGTCGTCAATAAAGTATGCAAGTACATTTGTCACACATCACGCAAGTGCATTTTCTTTATCAAAGTACCTACTTACTAGTAAAATACAAATCTGAAAATAAATGCTTCTCATGTAATTTCTTGTATCCATATATAATTTTACATTATAATTATATTTATTACTTACTAGCTTTTGGAACGCGGCTTCGCTCACGCAGACTTCAGAAAATTTCCATATTTTTTGGCGTCAGATTTCAATCTAATAAAGCCTATAATAATAAGCCTTAATTTAATTGTGAAAACCCTATTAAAATCCGTTTGATAGTTATGTTCAAAAAGATATACATTCAGTCAGACAAAAAAATGTCTCTTTGCATTATAATATAACTTATTATATTATAATGCAAAGAGACTATATGAGTATTTATTTCCTATAAATCTATCGTATTCTTTGCACATTTGTGCCATTTTTGAGAAGTATGCGAAGCTAAAATCAAATTCGCGTTGATTTTAACTGAGTAGGTACCGAAACAATTGTTATTATGATGATAATTTATGCTAATGTCAAGAAAAAAAGAGACGTGAACGAAGAAAATACACGTAGTGCCATCTATTTTTTCAATAACGTCCTTGGTAATTTTAAATTTAATCCGATGGTAATCCAATCAATAATTATGCTAATTTTCATCGCTATCGTGCGATGTAATAAAAATTGTATGTTACACAGAGTTATGCTCTCTATTTGTGATAAAAAAGTATTTTTGTTAAAAAAAAAACATTTTTAATACAAGTTTTATTTGGTGACTGTACTTTTTGTTGACTGTACTTGCATTGTCTTCCAATACACTAATGTATACCAAATATCAAGTCAATCCGACTACTGGAAGTGGGTGAAATTCGACTTGCAAGATTCCACCCGGACAAACATACATATATTGCAAGTTAATGAAAAGCTTGTAAAATACACCGCATTTGACAAGGTCTTTTTACGTGATGCTTGTACAAACAAAGAGACAAACAGACAAAAATATTACAATCTATTTGTAAGCTCCCCAAAATTTATTAAAATATTTCTATTGCACAGACACGACAAGTTTACTTCATTATTATGTATATAAATTAATACAATTTTAATGACTCTACCTACTACGTCCGAGTGTGGACAATGTTTCGCCTACTACATTCTATTATGTAAGATATTACTATTAAGTATTACAATACCTTAATAACATAAAACACACACACAGACACATAAAATATTCATGTTATAAAATGAGAATAATAGAGTTTTTACGTAATAACTCGATTCGTTACCATGCACATACTACTGTCTTATTAAAAATTAAATGTGTTATAATAATTGCTACTTGTAAGATCCAAGTTCAATAAAGTTCACATGGCAACGAAAAATTAAATTCCTGTTAACTTACCTTGTACCAAATTTAATCAGTTACTTTAAGAAAAAAAGCCCAGTTTTTAAACACCTTTCAATTAAGTATTGTTCTGTTAACAATGACATTTAAAATTTTATTACATTCAAACGAAGTGAATAAGTAAACTTTTTATTTACCTTCGCTTCAATAACCTGTTGAACAACGTAAAGGTTAACTTTATGCTCCGGAAGTAAACAATACTGAATAGTCCGCATATATGGTGTCTTGCCAATAACGCAAGGGCATCCACGAGTATGGATATTGGCAACGTCACCAATGCTACACAACCGCATCGCACAGTTTACTTTCACTTGACATAACTATAAAGATTACACTTCTACACCGCGAAGCTAAAACCTGTTCATGACACAAAAAAATACTTTAAATTTCCCGCGCACACACATATCAATGTAAACACAAAATTAGATAGTATACAAAGAAAAATACACGAAAAGAAACCGGAAAATTACACGCGATAGTAAATTTTTGTTACAATGTACAGTTTGAGCGACGATATAAGTGATGCTTGTAGGTCTATCTACAAAATGAATCAATTTATCTTACGCTCTACGACAAAATGTAGAGTGAGTGTGACGAACTAAAAAAAAACTTGTCTTGGCAGCTGTCTATCGCGAAACCGCGCGCGGCACAGATTGTAAAAACGCACATGGACAGAGCACAACACAAAGCACTCGGGCGACACCTGGTGTCTTGTGGTTGGTAAATTATTTTGTGACTGCTTTACCGACATATAAAAGTAAATGAAAAGTATATGAAACTCTTCATACTTATTTTTATAATTTATTTAATTTAAACAAATACATATAAAAATCAATTTTACTTCAGTAAATAAAAAGTCACTTTAATACACCTAGACGTATGACGTAAAGCATCAGTTATGATCTCTTTTATTCAAATAAAATAGGTAACGTTTTATTTACAAACTTTATGGTAATTACATAATAATATCTATATTATGTACTTTTTTTCTCTTTGGAAGTTTCATAACTGTCATATTTTTTTTACATTTATTTCAGTATCTCAAATTCTTACCAAGTTAAATGAAATGCCTCCAAAATCAAAAGAAATTGCTAAAGCACCTAAACCACAAGTAGCTCGACCCGCAATAAGTGATTCTAGTCTTATGTACATTCCTACAAACGCGGTTGAAGGTATTATATTAACCTACTGAGTTCATTGTCGAGCATTATTATTATTATTCATTGTTTTTATTTATTCAGCACTTCGGTGCATTGGGTGTTAAGTTAAACAATAGGTATCTATTTATTCAGTTTTAATTAATAATTATCCATGGCCAATATTAAATTATGTAACTTACATATTATATGCAAATTGGGCTATAGACATACATTTTATTGGATAATGTTAATGTAGATTCTAAAATATTAGACAATCTTGCTAAGGTCATCCTATAACTACATAACTCTGCATTTATCTGAATATAATCATTTTTATTAAAAGGTTTCCAAGAGCGCATAGAAACTGGTATAGATTGGACTTTAATTGAAGCAGGTGCACGTTATCATAAGCAACGATGCCTTAGAGACGATATACCAACTCTAGGGTTCACGGAAGCACTCCTCAACAAAATAAAGAAAAGCATTCTGAACTCATTCCTTGATAATGAATCTAGTTCAAGTCTTGAAGAACAATGGGAAATATTATTACCAATTACCTTATGGGATGTCGAGAAAATGACTAATGATGAGGGGAAAATATGCTTTCATGGAATTAATTGTATAACTGATGATATGGTTAAATTTATTAAAAAGGCAGTTAAACTTGGGGATCGAGAAGTATTGAAGCAAGATTTAAGAGCAGTTCATATATTAAGAGTAAACGATTCTCAGGTGAGCTATAATCAAAATTTAATAAGTAATAAATAAATAAATATTCTAATGTAAGTAATGTTATAATTTTGATTCATTAGCGTGTTACTTTAAAAATGTTCTAGATGACTGAATTGGATAAAGGCCTGAGAGATTATAAAAGACTTTTAAGTCTTAATTTGTGTGGAAACTTCATTGCTGATTTTGACGCGAGATTCATTCCACCTGGAGTAAGAACCCTTGAGCTTCAAGCTAACCGCATCAGAAAAATAGAGGGTTTCACTGAAAACTTACCAACCAATTTACTTTATTTGGGCTTATCTAAAAATTTATTAAACAATGGTAATAGGTTTGACGTTTCATAAATTAATTTTAAGAACTTCTTGTAAGCGAAGATTATCCGAATTTATGTTTTAATTTTACAGATAGCATTGAAGGAATTGCTCTATTACCATTTCACATTACGATTTTAGATCTGTCTGATAATGACATCTATCAATTGGACCCGCTACTAGATGCTTTGGTTAGGTTACCGAATCTCACCGCACTACAGTTGGCTGGAAACCCTTGCTCGGTAGCGTACATAACGTGTTACTTTACTTCATGTTGCTGACTACTGCTCACAGATGGCGCTATATGTCATCACAATATTTAGTTAAAAATATAAAATTATATGATTCTTTTTCCCATAGGTTTGTATGGCATACTCTCGCCATACTCTCATGCGATTATTGAGACTAAGTTGGCTGGATTCCCGTAAAATTCTCCCTACGGACAGATCTATAGATCCTTTTGAACCGCATCCAGATGATTTCAATTCTAGTTATTTTTACTTCACAGTTTTTAGGATAATATCCGCTCCTCAACCACCTAAACCGGAGAAGGTAGATACATTTACATTATTATTAAATGCGAATGTTACTGAATTTGGAAATTTTGATTTTTGCTCAAACTGTAACGTCTGAACGGATTTAGGTCTGTTCATAGAGATTTATTATAATTAACGTGACCATGCTTCCTGTTTTTTTGACGAGACCATCACGGTTTCAGGCCGTCCTTGCTGATGTAGCTTCAAGATGATAAAATTTTCTTGATTTTTAATAGCTTCTTAATAAACAAAAAAAAAACAATCTGCTTCTATTTCAACATTTAAAAGTCCCTAATATTACAAATGCGAAAGTGTGTTTGTTGATTTGTCCTTTTTTCTAAAATAATTATAAGAGTTATTTTCTAGACGGTCCTGTTTTAATTTAAAAAAATGTGGTCACGTTAACATAGCATATTGAAAAAAAATATACCCAATATCTGCTACCACCTTGAAGCTCATTGTTATTTATGCTGCTTGATCGATGTAGTGAAATTTTAGGGAGCGATAACGACCTTCCATGTGGAGCTTGAGATACCCTTATTAGACTCAACCAGAAGAGGCTTTTTAATGTTTCGACGTAATGAATCATTAACAGAAATGGCACCAATACCAGAGGACGATGCGTGGACCATTTCTAAATTAGCATCAATAAGTGCGAACGATGTAGGTAAGAAGTGACGAAGTAGAGTAATTCAGTTGATTGAAGTGGAAATAGTCTTAATTTGTTATTTATATAGTAGAGCCGTAAAGAATTACTAGCTTATTTAAAAATTAATTGAAACTTGAGTGATTAATTTAGAAGACGAAGGGTCACCACACGATTCGGACATCTACAAACGTCTAACAACAAAAAAATCCCGAGAGATCTGCCACTTCACCACGTTTGAAAGCAACAGGATTCAATGGAACAAAGTGATGAACTTCCAAGAGCCTACTGTCAAGATATTTTGTCCAAACCTCACTGCTCTGAGGGATACATTTCGTACAATTATTACCATCCGACTGATATATTCCGTGGTAATCATTGTTTTATATTTATTACTTACTTACCTATTTCGGTATTTGGAGTCAAGATACATCACCTGTCAGCATTTCTTTCTAAAGCAAAACGATATACTTTTTCTAAATAGCTGATGACCATTTAACATTCATCATAACAACGCATTAGCAGGTGCAAAAATAAATATAGATAATCGTGTATAAATATATGATGCGTACCTACAGACATATTCTGGGAAGCAAGTTAAAGGTGACAAAAAGAGTGCATTAGCTCTAAAAAGTCCTGGAGAGCAGAGAGTCGTCTTAGCCACAATCAGATGTGCATTAAAGCGTCCAGACTGGAGTCAGCCCTCACAGCATTTCCACTGGGATGATTCACTTGGCACCAATGATGCTATACATTGGGGTGATGGTGACCTCTCCGTAAGTTCATAACGTACTATAGTATATTTTAACAGTTGCATATTCGAATTTATGGGTCTATGTGTGACTGACTGACTTTCACAAAAAAATACGCATGCAGAAATATAAATGTTCAACCATTACTGCAAGTTGTACTGCCAATGCAACAAATATATCCAAACATTCTTCATACATAGCCATTTGATCTAAAAATACTATAGAAACTTCATGAAAATTGGTAGTTAGGTCCTAGAATAGGACGTAACTTTATATCCTGGGTACGCGGGTGAAGCCGCGCGGGATTACAAGTATACTTACATAACGACGTTCATATAAAATTAAGTATTTAGTTTAGGAGATATCGAGATATTCTTAAAACAATGAAGCTGTAAATCAATCGCATAAAACACCCCATTTACAACGGTAGACACACTAACACACTATTCTTCATAAGTATTTACGATTTACGAACGTGTGCATGTGTGTAGTCGTAATGAATTCTTATATAAAATAAAAAATAGCAGCTATTCTACGTAAAAAATCAATTAAAAAAAGTATGCATAAAATTTTAAAAATTCAAATTAACAATCATTGTTGTTGTTTATGAACGCCGCTTTAAATATAAATTATGTAGGTTTTCTTTGCAAAACACTCCAGTTTATATAATTTGTAGCAATTGTAGGTCTTGATTATGGTATTCTCGTTTCTTCAGGACAAAAAGTTAAAACGAGAATAATAATATATAAATGTAAAAAAATTGCACTAATACCTACGAAGATTTATATTTTCAGATTCTCCAGTACAGTCAAGTGCCAGTAAAACAAACTAAAGGTAAACCTGAGACTGATTTAGGATCCTCTAAACAACAATTCCCTGAAAACCTCACATGTCATTTTGGTTTTGGAATGGACATGTTGCGCGCATAGTGACAAAAAATAAATAATATAACAACATACATGTATTTTTGTATTTTACATAAAAGGGTTCTGTTACGTATGTTATCTAAAAAGGATTTTACTTGCTTATTGAAATAGTCGTTGTACTCATGTTGCACTATTGGATGTCATTATTCTATTGTTAACCACTTATATGGAACAAATGTCCACATCATATCGCACAAAGGCCCCTAACTGAGACGTCGGATCCAAAAGGATTTCGATTTTATTGACAAAGTGAATATATTGCTCCATTTTCTCTATCCGATTAAAGTCATTCGGTAACTGCATTACTTAAATAAATACATCCTCAATATTGATTAATGTTAGTGTCCAGGTTAGCATTTGATAAGGTCATATACGGTCGAAGTTGTAAATGGCGGGGGATCAGGAACGTTGGGGCAGTCAGCTTGAATATTTACTTTCATGTCTTGGATATGCAGTTGGCATTGGAAACATCTGGAGATTCCCCTATTTATGCTATCGAAATGGCGGAGGTGAGTATAGTGATATTACTTTTACTACCAACACCGACGTAATACTTGAGGTTTGTTTGTTTATGTTACAGGAGCGTTCCTTATACCGTATTTCCTTACTTTACTTATATGTGGAATACCTCTTGTTTACTTGGAGACTCTGTTGGGTCAATTTGCTAGCGCTGGATGCATTTCAGTTTTCAATATAAATTCACTATTCAAAGGTAAACATTTTATCGTATAAAAGCAAAAAAAAATGTTTTTTTTTACTTTATTTTATTTTATCTGCAAATATTTTTAGGTGCAGGATATGCTGTTGTAATCTTAAACATAATATCGGTAACTTACTTTGCTGCTATACTGGCATATCCAAGTCTATACATTTATCACTCGTTCAGCTCGCCGTTGCCGTGGCAAAGTTGTGGCAATTCTTGGAATACTCGAAATTGTACCGAGGTAAGCTAATATTATTTGTAAAGCTCTTATGAAACGCATTTACTTGAAATATTTAGTCATTGATTTTATTTTAGCTCACATAAAATTCCAGTGCTTTTACTTCCAACGGCTCCACAATAACCACCCCAGAAGATGAATTCTTTCAGTAAGTCATATCCTTATTAATGCTAGTTTTTAAGGGTTCCGTATCCAAATGGCAAAACACGGAACCCTTATAGATTCGTCATGTCTGTCTGTCTGTCTGTCTGTCTGTCTGTCCGTCCGTATGTCACAGCCACTTTTTTCGGAAACTATAAGAGCTATACTGTTGAAACTTGGTAAGTAGATGTATTCTGTGAACCGCATTAAGACTTTCACACAAAAATAGAAAAAAAAACAATAAATATTGGGGGTTCCCCATACTTAGAACTGAAACTCAAAAATTTTTTTTTCGTCAAACCCATAAGTGTGGGGTATCTATGGATAGGTCTTCAAAAATGATATTGAGGTTTCTAATATAATTTTTTTCTAAACTGAATAGTTTGCGCGAGAGTCGTATGGGCGCTCATACAATTTAGAGGTCTAGCTTAATTGGCACCAACCTCAAATAAGGTAAATAAATAAAATTATGCATTTCCCGTGATGGATGAACGATGGACGAAGTTTGTACGGAACCCTCGGTGCGCGAGTCCAACTCGCACTTGGCCGGTTTTATTTTAAACAACAAACTTCTAGATATAAATATCAAAATGCCCCCTACACAGATTATTTGAATCAGTCTAACAATCAATTATGTTTTTGAAATTGGAAGAATGTTAAAGCTGTTTATTTTTGTATAAGAGTATGAATAACGTATTTTTAGCATACGGCTCCTACATATGTCTCCTGGTATTCATCAAATCGGTGGGATAGTATGGCCTGTATTTTGGAGTAACGTCATCTATTGGATCATTGTATATCTTTGCATATGTAACGGTGTCAAGAGCGTCGGTAAGGTGAGCTTTGAAATGTTTTCTTTTTTCTCAATCGTCTTCGCTTGGCACGCTGCCTTTTTGTCAATCACGTTTAATTTCATTTCTTAGAATTGTTGTATTTATAATCCACAGATTGTGTACTTCAGCGTTTTGTTCCCGTATTTGGTTTTGTCTGCATTATTTGTACGCGGTGTGACGTTACCTGGCGCTTGGCAAGGCATTTTGTACTATATCCTTCCGGATTGAGGGCAGTTGGCGAACCCTAAAGTAAGTCAGTTATCCGTTTACTTGACTTGTATCAATGATCGTGACTCGGAGGCTAATTTAAGATTTTGTTTTATTTGCAGGTATGGGCAGATGCCGCTACGCAACTTTTCTACTCACTTGGCCCTGGGTGGGTAGGACTAGTCAGTATGGCCAGCTTCAACCAATTTCATTACAACAACTTACGGTTTGGACTTTGAATTATCATGAATATTTGGTTAATTCCTATTGTGATTGGAAAGCTATCTTACAGCTTAGATGGGTTCTTAAGTACTAAGTTTTTATTTGTGATCTTATTTTTCAGGTCGTCAATTATAATACCTCTCGTAAACAGCGGCACGAGCATATGGGCAGGCTTTGTCGTATTCTCCGTGCTAGGCTTCGCAGCCGACCGTGCTGGCGTGCCAGTGGGTCAGGTAGCCACGGCTGGGCCTGGCCTGGCCTTCGTCACATATCCAGCCGCTGCCGCAATGATGGCAGCACCTAACTTCTGGGCTATCACGTTTTTTGTTATGCTCTTTTTCCTCGGTATCGATACAATAGTGAGTGTTTTTAGAGGGTACCTACGACCTATAGGTAACATCTATCTAGTTATGAATGACAATAACAGGACAAAAGAATGGAACGCTTTTAATAAAGAGCCAATAGTGGAATGTAGAACTAAATGTTCCTATGTGGTAGGTAGGTTGTTTTCTGAATTACCTATTAACTCCTCTAATATTATAATGTCACTTTTTTATTTCACAGTTTGTCACAATAGAAGCAGTTATAGCCGGATTAGTTGATGAATTCCCGGCGTTGCGTGCTCGCAAGAAGACTGTCACTCTTCTCACATGTTTGGGGCTTTTTTGTCTCTCGATCATCTGCAACACTGAGGTATGACATTGTTTCTGCTATTTATTGAGGCGAAATAAACCATTACAAATGTGTACTGGTTGGTAGAACTATTGTTCTCAATGTGATTATATAATTCGTATTGAACACAGTCACTATAATCTAGACACAAGGCACAAGGTGTGTCTGCCAAAGTTGGAAATGAAAAGGGAAACCTCTAGTAGACCTACACAATTGCAATTTCGTATGTCTAATAAGGCCCCCTGAACATTTTCTTTTAAATTAATTGAACCAAGGAACTGCTATGAAATTTGGCACCCGTTCAGATCGTTCAGATTCAGATTTGGCTCCTCTTTTGACGCTGACATCCTCGTCGTTTGAAACGAACTTGGCCGACTTTTCACATGTTTTTTATATATTACAAATTAGGTGATTCACATAGATAGTCAATTGTCTAATTGTCATGGTACCCTAGTTAACCTACCTTGCACTTATTTTCAACGTAAATACGCCATTAGGTACATTACAAATAACATTACCAATTGTTGCGCATTCCGATTGTAAATTATATAGTTACTGTAGAAATGAGTGCATATCATTATCTGTATAGCAACAATGTTTCCCAACATTTGCAATATGCATAGTAAGTTGAGATTGTTATGACGTATTCGCGTGACTGTTGCACTTGAAAGCTGTGTGTGTGCATGCCTACCAGACGGTATGATAACACCACCTCACCCTCAACTCAACCCCGATGTTATTGAGTTGATTGAAACGCAGTCTCTTTTATTTTATTAGTAATTATCTATTTCATTATTTAATCACGTGGCAATCTTTGGAGTGTAAATAAACATCAAATAAGTTATATGAAATGTTTATAATTTAATTGTTATCGTTGCAATTTTATAAGCTTTCTTATTATATACTGAGCAGGGTGGGCTGCACGTGCTAGGACTGTTGGACTCCCACGTGGCCATCGCTTGCGTGCCCCTCGTGTGCGCGTTGGAGCTTGTTGCCGCTGTATACACGTACGGCGCTCGTCAACTGAGCTTTGACATACTGTTCATGACAGGCAAGCCTTTGGGATGTTTCTGGATTGTGCTATGGAAATATGTAATCCCCTTCATACTTTTGGTAAGGCAAAAATAATAGCTGTAAAATTGAAATTTTTACTCAAAAATGAGATTTTGTATATACCTAGGTATTTACTGTATTTCAGTTGATCACTACTTACGCACTGCTGAATGCTGCAGGAATTGCGGGTTGGTGCGTAGCACTTGTGTCTGTAATGTGTATACCCATTTATACGGCTAAAGTTATATGCCAGTCCAAAGGATCTTTCATACATGTAAGTTTTTACAAAAATATAACAGTCTACCTTTTCATTTACCTACTTATACTAATAATGCAATTAACAGTTGAGCCCTAAATAATGAGATCAAAGCCCTCTCATAGTGTTTATTATCCCATTATTTTTACGCCTATTGTACACTGCAGTCGACGGGTACGGGAGGTTAAAGTAGATCAAAAAGAATAGTGATTTCATATCTAAAAAGATTATCTATACTTATAAAGAAGCTTGTCCTGACTGACTGACTGACTGACTGACTGACTGATCTATTAACCCACAGCCTAAGCTGCTGGGGTAAGAAACATGAAATTATAAATACTATAATAATAATAATACCGGAGATTTATCCTGAGGGATGGCACTATCGACGTCTGTCGGGCATGTCATCGCCCTGGTGAATCCCTCAGACATATCATCTCTGGTTGTTCGCGTCTCGCAAACGGTGAGTATTTGCACAGGCACAACCAAGTGGCCAGGATAATCCACCAGCAACTTGCCCTGAAATACCGCTTGGTGACGTCTGAGGTACCGTACTACAGGTATGTGCCAGAACCGGTTCTCGAAGATGGCCATATCACACTATACTGGGATCGATCTATCATCACTGACAGGACTATTGTCGCCAATAAGCCTGATATTGTGGTGATAGATCGCCAAGAGCGCCGTGCAATGATTGTCGACATTGCTGTCCCTCATGACGAGAACCTTGTGAAGTCGGAGAAAGATAAAGAAAGCAAATATCTTGATCTGGCACACGAGGTTGTTGACATGTGGGATATTGACTCGGCAACCATTGTACCGATAATCGTTTCAGCCCATGGCCTTATGGCCAAGAGCCTCGATAAACACCTCAAGAGGCTCGCGTTAGGCGGCTGGATCAAGGGCCAAATTCAGAAGGCAGTGCTCCTGGAGACGGCACGCATAGTGAGGAAGTTCCTCTCTCTGGAGCCTTGACCACCGGTAACTAGGACCCTGTTCCCGATACCGGTGGGGTACTGTTTTTTATATTTTTTAAATGTATTTTTTTTTATAACTTATATTTAAAAATGTAATTTATAGGAGTATATATTAATAAATGAAATAATAATAATAAATTCCAGGAATTCTGGAATTTATGATTCCTGCAAATGGAAATTATGATTGATAAAAACCTTATGTTTCAGCGCGTCCGAAAAAAATGTCGTTCAAGCAGCGAGTGGGGTCCGGCTGAACTCAATGTGCGCCAGCGCTGGGTCACTGCCAACCTACGCCAGAAGAACCAACTCTTGGAAATCAATGAACTTGATAAATATTAATGGGTTTATTCTGAATGTTCGCAATATATTGTGTGTGTTTACAATGTTGTTTTCATTTGCTCACCAACATAGTTGCTAATTTGCTACTTGTAATAATTGAGGATAAATTGTAAAATCATATACCTAGGTAAATAGTACTTGTTAAATGTGCAAAATAAAGCGATTTGGCAAAAAAAATACATTAAAATAAAAGACATGCCTATCTGTCTATTTATCAACCTAATAAAATTTGTTATTGTTTCTAATTAAGAAAAATATGATTGGTTAAAACCTTAGGTTAAAACATTTTAATGCCACATAGAGAAAACGTTTTATCTTTTTCAGTGTGGATATGTTATTCTAATTCTGCTTTATGATTGGTAAAATTGAAAACACTGGCACATAACCTGAAAAGGAAAAATAATAATCAACCAACTGGAAAAAGTAAAAATGACAAACATTTCCAAAT
The DNA here is from genome assembly GCA_951216915.1 of Tetheella fluctuosa. NCBI lineage: Eukaryota > Metazoa > Arthropoda > Insecta > Lepidoptera > Drepanidae > Tetheella > Tetheella fluctuosa. The sequence continues at coordinate 4,373,170 of OX578214.1, forward strand.
TACGTCAAAATTTCCGTGAAGGGGAATTATTTTTCAAAATTCTAAGTTATTATTTTGTTAAAATTTTTTGTGACATGCATTGATATTGAGATTATACTCACTATATATAAACATATTATGATCTAAATTAACAGTTATAGCCCATATTTCTATCTAAATATCCATAAGTTATTTTTAATCACATCTCAAACAGTACTCAAACAGAATTAAAAATGAGTAACGCTCTAAAGGGTAGTACGACCCATGTGGCTGATGATAAGGATAAGAGAGTCAAAATACAGGTTAGATTCAGAAAAAAGAACAGTTTAAGTATCTTTCTATCAGTAAGCTCTCCATAGTACGGCGACGCCGGCTTTCTCTTAGGTATAATTATAACAAATAACAATATTTATAATAGCAGATATCTCATTTTTATAATAGTATTTAAAAATATCGTGGTATATCAATCTCATGTGTACTTGCTTTCGCCTTCCCCTCCCTAAACCACGCCTGTAGCCTGTATGGCGCGGCACAGCCTTGCGATCAAAGTACTTCAAAAATGTATTGAGTTAAATTCGGTCCTCATAAATGTTTTTAGGTCGAAGGCGAAGATGAAGTGGTCGAAGGAGAAATGGGTCGTAGAAAAATGAAAAGATTCCAACTGCCTAACCTTCCAAGATGGTGGCAAGCAAAGATCATACAATATGCGTAAGTTTATCCTACATAATTATAAACAGTTATCCATAAAATAAATGAGGCATCAAAAGTTCATATTTTGGTTTAGTACTGACATTTTCTAGCAGTTTTTATCTAATATATAAAATTCTGGTGTCGCGGTGTTTGTAGTTAAACTCCTCCGAAACGGCTTGACCGATTCTCATGAAATTTTGTGTGCATATCGGGTAGGTCTGAGAATCGAACAACATCTATTTTTCATCCCCCTAAATGTTAAGGGTAGTCCACCCCTATTTTTTTTTTATTTTTTTTTAGATAAAAAAAAATGATTTTATTTTTTTATGATACAACATTAAAAAATACATACAGCCCTAAATTTTCAACCCTCTACGATCTACCCCTATTTTTTATTTGTTAATTATAAACTTTATTTTTTTGGCAAGATTTTTATTTTTATTTTGTCATGACTTAGAATAAAAAATATTATATTAAAACTTCTACGATCACCCCTATTTTTCCATCGCGATTTTTTTTTTATAGCCGGTGTCCTGTCTTACTCACTATACAGTTTTAGGCCATTTTTTTGGTTTTATTTGTGTATCGATCGTAGCAGTGACTGTTATACGTATTAATTTTTCTGTGCAACTCTCATGTTAATTTCACTCTCATCGTAAATTTATCATTAATTTTCAGTGCAATAATTATTTATTCACAATTTATTAATAACTGATAAAGACAGTTTTAACTCTCAGTCTATCTATAATATAAAAATGAATCGCTGAATGTATTGATTGCTGACCGCAAATCTCGAGAACGGCTGAACCGATTTGGCTGATTTCTTTTTTGTTGTGTTTGATGAAGTCTGAGGAAGGTTTTTATGGAGAGGAAAAAAAGTAAATAATACGAGGAAAATAGTAAAAACAACAATTTTCTTTTCCAATACAAACCACTCTGTCCCCAGCTGTCAAACATTAGACGTCAATCAAAACAAAACAAAGGCGCGTTAGACAGAACGAAATCTGTCGGAGTACCTATTAACATAAAAAAATCAATGTTACTTTGTTTTAGAGAAATAGGGCAGAAAAAGGGCCGGCGGGACAGCTAGTACCTCTATATTTTTAAATGTTTCTTAGAATCCATAGTCCACCAGTACAAATATTATTAAAATTAGATTTGATGATGTACGTCAATAGGGAATATGCATGATTTTTTTTTATTTCTTAAATTTATCATTTACATTTTTATAACATGGAAAAAAATATAAATAGGCTTGAAAAGAGCCAAATTATTTTTCAAAGTGAAATTTAAAACCTTGAATAAATTTGAGCCGTTCAAACGCCACCATTTAGCGCGCGCTTTTGATGACGTCATTTGTTATATCCCACGTTTGTTTACTATAGTGTTTCAGTTACTTCATACGTATTTTCAGTTTTAATTGCTATACAAATCATGGAAGTAGTTAAAAAACCATCTTACAAGTATTGTATGGTACCGAAGTGCAAAAACACTATTATTAGTACACCCGATAAAGTGTTTTTTCGTATTCCATGCGATGCGAAATTAAGAAAAAAAATGGTGTAAGATGATGAGAAGGGATATTGTATCTCCATTATCGGTTCTATTTTGTTGTGAAGATCATTTTAACGTAAGTATAGCATATATTTATGTACAGCTTAGTGTGAAAATAGGAGGTTTGGTCTAAAACTAACCTAGCCTTGTTTACAAAAGTTATTTAAAAATGTATCTAAAGATCTTGCTTATTTATCCGTATTGCGGTTTTACGAAATTTTAATGATTGATAATTTATTTCAGGTTAAGGCTCCAGTCTCCCTAAAATCAGTGTTCTTGCGGAATTTATCAGAAAAGAAATATTTTTTTTAGTCATCAGAAAAGCAATAAATGAAATATATTTTACGTTATTTTAAAGTGTAAATTTATTTCAAATGATTTTTTGAATGCATATATTTTTTATTCGACAGATAAGTAGTTGCTTTCGGAGTGGTTAAAGTGTGATTTCTCTAAACCATTACTTTGTAATAGAAAAAAATATATGTTGCAAGGGTCAAATTCAGAAATTTATAACTTTTTAAAGCAGTTTAAATAAGAAATTGAGACGATTTTGAAAAAAAGTAACTAGATAAGATTATTGTAAAGGACTTGCCGACAAATGTAATCTGAATACATTTCTTGTTTTTATTATATTTTTTTCGTGGCGAGTGCATGAATGAGACCCTCTACGCGTGGAACGTAAATAGAGGTAAGTTTAAAGCCTCACAAAGCTAATAAAAGTGGCGTCAAATTAAAAAATTAAATATGTATTAGAAACTTCAAATCTCACACTTTAAAATAACGTAAAATATATTTAATTTTTGTTTTTCTGATGACTAAAAAACAATATTTCTTTTCTGACAAATTCCGCAAGAATACTGATTTTAGGGAGACTAGCCTTAAGGAAGATACAGTTAATTATATTGAATATAACATAATGAAACAGAAAGGAGAAAAATGTAATCTACGGTTAAAGAAAGGAGTTGTTCCTCATATATTTTTGTGTCAAAAACGGAATATGCCACCACCAGTTGAAAGAATGGCTGTAGTTAAAAGGCAAAGACTCGAGATTTGATGCAAAATATGCTGACATCATAAATGCATCTATTTTCGGCAGATTATCTGATTGTGCTTTAACAAAACCAGTTTCTGTCATCGTCCTCGATTGACTACAAATATATATCCACAAGTAATCACACAGGAATACAGTTTTAAACACTTTTTCTCACAAACACTACTTTAACACAGTATGAATATCGACGCCGATAAATTCAATGACGTGACAATTAACGTCACATTTCGTTTCGACCAATGGTGACGCGTTTTGTAAGTTTGAATTTTCCTCCCTTATTTTTCACTTTTTATGTAATATTTTCTGGGTTTAAATAATAACTAAATAAAAAAAATACCTTTTAAGTATAATGTAATGACAATAAAGAATCTAGAAAAAAATATTTGAGACAAATTTAAATTTTATGCATATTCCCTATTGTTTTTGCACATGCTTAAAGTGCGCTGAACTCCCGAAAACTCAAACGTATTTACATAGATAAGTAACGTTCGATCGTTAAAGTCAATTTAGAATGAAACAAACTAAATTATCCAAAAGATAAATATTATGTATGATAAATACTGAATTCATGAAAATATTGGGTGTAAAATTATGATGTTGTGAAAAAGCGAGTTGTAAATATTTTGAATAGCTCTCGCGTTAATTAATGAGCAGAACTAGTAAATCACATAATTTTGCTATGTAATAAAAATCTATCTACAATAGTATTGTTTTCATGTTCTAGTTACAAGTTAAACTTATAAATGTAGCCTGTAAGTACTTAGAGCAGGTATAGTCACAAACATTTTTTTAATTTAAAATCTGAATCTTGCTTCCGGCGTCTGATTCCTGACTCATACTACCCAAGGACTTCTAAGTCCAGAGTGAATAGACTTCTTTTGAGCAAGCGTACTATACCTTCGACTTCGGCAGGTCAGCGGCCAAATGCAAGCCGAATATTAGCATGTATTCTATACGGAACCATTGATACAGAAGCGAAACTTAAACCTCGCCAGAAAAAAGATGATAACGGCAATAAAAACGCTGATTTGACCTTTGTACCGTTATACATAACTATCGCTTATCCACATATAAGTATGACGTCATAATAAGATTATTACTAAAAAATATTGACACAGAATATCAATATTTTTGCGGATTCTTCTTATCTTAGCACATCTTCAATTCCCACCAAGTTATCAATTAGGCGTGGAAGAAAAACAAAGTTTAAAAAAATCCTTAGATTAAAATGTGGATTGTAAAAAGAAAGATCCAACCAAAATAAAAGCTCACGTGATCACTAGCCGTTCGTTTACCGTAATGTCTATATTTTGAATATCGGGTATGAATATGACACATATGTACCGATGTTACTCACTACCGATCAGACATTTGGCTGCCGATTTTATATGATTTTATATTCCGCAGTTCTATTTCAAATAAACACTCCCTACGTCTGTCTAAAACATTTATCGAGTTGCTATGTTTATTTATTTTGTTTGGGTATATTGCAAGCAAGTAGACTATAATATCACAGTCTAAAATATAAAATATACAGTTATCTTAATAAAAAAAGTAATAAAATAATATAACCATGTAATTATTTGCAAGTTTGCGAAGGCCATCCACGTCTGTGCAAAAGAATCCGGCTGACCCGGGTCGTGACCGGCGACGTTGGCGCCATCCGGGTCACCTCCTGATGAACCAGGTGAGCTGGGTGAATGGCTGACTTATTTAACCCTGGGCCTAGCTCACCAACTGTACATATGCATTAAGAACCATAAAACAATCGAAACAAAGAACAAACAACGTTTAATACTCGCTATAAATGTTTTTAGATAAATAATAATTTCAATATAAGCCATATTCTTGAAAAGCAAACCGTGTAGGTACTGTAATTATCACGAAAATAAACCATACACCATGAATACGAATTAAAACAACAATTCAAACGTTTAAGTGCCGATAGACCCTATGAATCGCAGCAATTTAAATTAACCGTGAAACGTGTCATGGCGAGAGATTAATGTTCGCGTGTGGTGGCTGACACCCCACACGCCTCAGTAGGGGTGGCTCGGCGACGATAATGGCGGCGGCAGTCATTGCACCTAAAGCCGCGAGACTGGCAACATGCACCTGTAGATAATCATCAGTGTGTCAATATGCAAAGAACACCGTCCAATGCCTCTGAGGGGTCCTTCTGGACGACCATAGAGCTGCTGGCCGATCGCGGCCGACGTCGTTCTGCCGCTGATGCTGATGACTGCCTATCATTGGAACTCCCGTCGAGGAGAGCCTCCTCACTCAGGTGCCAGTTCATTAGCTATCACAGCCGGTATAGCACCCCAGCTTTATTTTTCTCTAATACTTTAAAATCTTATACTGTAAAGGTTTTTTTTTTGTTTGGCTGCAATTTTATTTTATAAAATGCTTGTTTTATTTATCTAAAGTTATTTATATTTTTTATGCTCATAAAATCACTATGCTTCATGTTTAAGTTCTTTTTACAAAATAAACGATTGTTTTGTAGAATATAACTAACATAATACGTACCTAAAAACTTTACACTATCTTTCACAAGCTCTAATTTTACTTAACCCAGTTAATAAATTCAAATAATTATTTAATTTTATAGTGCCTATTTTGTTCAATCGTGCTAATAAAACCGGTTCGGTAATGTTTACACTTTTATAGCTAATCAAAATAGGCATTTTCACGTAAGCATGTTTTTATACCAGCTCTCACAGTGTGATTACAAATCAGTGATGAAATATCCTAAGGTGAAACATCTGACAAGTTAAGGTACTCAGTCCTAACACGCTTATGTTCTGGTTCAAAGTAGTGTGATGATAATAACACGGTAACTGTTACTAGGTATTTTGCGTCATTCACACTCCCGTATAATCGTTTCAAGATAAATATTTTGTTGAATTTGATTCCAGGGTCATAATCACCGTTCAGTGTTATTCCGTACGCATTCCAGATACAGAAATATTGCTTGAAATAATTAGTATGAGTCATGCTAATATATTTAATGCCAATTTACATTAACAAAGATTAATTGCTCCAAATTTTGTCCATTAAAATCTATACTAATATTCTAAAGCTTAAGACTTTGTTTGTTTGGTTGATCGTGCTAATCTCAGGAACTACTGGATCGAATTGAAATTCTTTTATGTTGGATAGCCCATTTATCGAGGAAGGCTATAGGCTACTTTTTATTTATTTTTTAAATTAGAGATCCTTAAGAAAATCCATTGCAATAATGTAACCCAAAGTAGCAAAAATCTATAAAATTCATTATTTGGCGTGCGCTGAGAAAACTATTGATGATACATCAAAATTATGTTCTATATGATTAAAGTACTCATTATTACCCACAAAAAAGTCCGCGAGGGAATATATCTAACTATTATAGTTAAGTAACTAATAATTAGATATAATAATTAATAATAAAATATAATTTAAAAAAAATAAAAGGTAACTAATAATTAAATAATAGTTAGATATATTCATCTATTGTGACAACACAATAACATCTTTTGTGTAGAAACAAAAGTAGAAACAAAAGTTGGTACCGTACATTCGTATCGTAGTTATTAATTCTTATTAAAATAAATAGTTTTATCATCAAGGGCATTTATGTAGCAGTAAAATACTTTTTAATTCATTCGAATTCGGACATTTAATTTCGAAGTTATCACGAGTATAAAACTTAATGCAATACGCGAACCGTTCGGCGCCGCCGAGACGTCCTTACTCTATAGAGTGGTTCACAGCAGAACGGGCGAACGGATTTGAATGAAATTTGGCACAAAGATAGGTTATAGTCTGGAATAGCACACAGACTACTTTTTATCCTAGGAAAACATAAGAACCCTCGGGACCGCGGGTGACACCGCGGGGCGGAAGCTTGTAATAAATATAAAAATATTACCGTTTTGGGGTTTTCAGTTGTTATCATTTCTTATTCACTTGAATTATGACCTTAAATTAGCGATAAAACTATTTATCAATTCAAGAAACATTGGCTGAAACGGAGATTGTCGTCATACGTTTTGTTGACATAATATATTCCTTTATATGTAGATAGGTACCAGTTTTCCTTATTTATACTATTCAAATGACATCATACTTATTGATATATAATTTTGTATTATAAAACCACACAAGCACTCTGCAAAACTATACTTACACATTTTATTGCTGAAATATTCGATGAACGTCAATCTCTCGGTACAAGCACAGTTTCGCACTATATTTTACATCATTGCTTTCATTTTATTACTATCTTATAAAAACTCATTGCGTAGCAACCTATTTTTTTATTTCTAAATTATAACTCTTACCTATAGGTATATATAATTATAGCTATATATACCTATATGTAAGATATAGGACTGCCACGTAGAATTAGATCATATTTTCTTTTACATAATTATTCTGATTATATTCCGTGAAAAGCGAGATTTTTCAATCACAATGTTATAAATCCTATAGCCATTTAGTTTTCACTCAACTGCTTTATAAGTGTTTACGATCGAGCGTTGAACAAAACAAATGCTTCGGATGACGGCACCGATGGGAACAATGACGAATGACTAACGTCATCGTATTAATAGCATCCAAAAAGCGCCTATTAAAAACTATTTATTTATTTTCTTACTCGTTGCTGAAAGATCGAGATACGTTTTGAGAGGAATAAATTGAGAACGTCAGGTTCGAACTTAAATCGCACAAAATTAAATCAACAGATATTTGATTTGCTATACTTTTTTATACCTTTTAGGATTATATCACTTTGCATCACCACGGCACAGACTTACATGAAAACCCATTTAAAGATATAAATAACGAAGATTGCAATAAATTCTAATATTGAATTAGTTTTTTTATGACGTGTATGTGCCTGAAATAAAAACATATATAAAATTCTGTGAATCATCAATTTCTAGTAAATGATTTACTTTCATTACAAGGAAATTTATTTGACTTGTGCTGTTATATATTTTTAAGTGGCACTTTTACGAACTTTTGTTGTATAAATAGCACATTACTCAGCTGTACTTTCAATGAAGTCATTACATCTTTACATTCTCCAGAATTCGTCATATGGCAATGCTGTCTTAAATTCAATTAAATGTGACAATACAAGGAGCTTATATACCTCTCCATACCACAGGCTATATGCGTACCATTTTTCGCGATTTGTTCGGCGGTTTAGGCGTAAAAAGGTAACAGACAGAGTTACTTTCGCATTTATAATATTATAGTAAGGCTATTGTATAATATACATAGGTATAATAAGAATTTTAACTCTATTTTGCTTTTGCTGTCTTTCGGGCGAACATTTCCAGTGTGAGACCACTTAGGGCCTAAGCTCGCTCGTAAGACTGATAACAGGAAAACAAAACACAACCTACTGAACTATCAAGAATTTAATCCTATTTAATTGGTATGATAACTGACATATTAAATCAGCTACTTTTTATGTCAAAACCATAGGTTGTGACGTCATAATTATATAACATCAAAAGTTTTAATTTTCAAAGTCTCTATGGTTAGATTGGTCATTAAAAATCATAAAAACCGGCCAAGTGCGAGTTGGACTCGCGCACTGAGGGTTCCGTACAAACTTCGTCCATCGTTCATCCATCACGGGAAATGCACAATTTTATTTATTTACCGTATTTGAGGTTGGTGCCAATTAAGCTAAACCTCTAAATTGTATGAGCGCCCATACAACTCAGAGGTCTTTATTAATTGGCGTAACTATGTATATATGGGGACACCCTTTAATTTTCAACTTTTTTATTTTTTGAAATTTTTCTTTTATTTGTGCTGTAAGACCTTGCTTTTTGCCAATTTTTAAATATATTTGAGTTGATTGAATGAAAGGTAAATTGCGGTTTACGTTTAATGACGTATTAAAAAAAACTACTAACTAGATCTCGTTCAAACCAATTTTCGGTGGAAGTTTGCAAGTTTAATGTACATCATATATTTTTTTTAGTTTTATCATTCTCTTATTTTAGAAGTTACAGGGAGGGGGACGTATATTATACCACTTTGGAAGCGTCTCTCGCGCAAACTATTCAGTTTAGAAAAAAATGATATTAGAAACCTCAATATCATTTTTGAAGACCTATCCATATATACCACACACGTATGGATTTGATGAAAAAAAAAATTGAGTTTCAGTTCTACGTATGGGGAAATTTATTGTTTTTTTTCTATTTTTGTGTGAAAATCTTAATGCGGTCCACAGAATACATCTACTTACCAAGTTTCAAAAGTATAGCTCTTATAGTTTCGAAAAAAAGTGGCTGTGACATACGGACGGGCAGACAGACAGACAGACAGACATGACGAATCTATAAGGGTTCCGTTTTTTGCCATTTGACTACGGAACCCTATAAAGGATAAATTTAATCAAGTAATCGTGGTTTCCCCCTTTTTTTAAATATTTTATACATTGGTTAGTGTTTGATAATTGATTTTGAATACAGGCATCTTCCCTATTATCTTCAAAACCTTGACGTACGGAAGACAATCTAGCTTGGATCTATCTGTGATTGGCTTATTGTAATATGGTGGATCTTTATGCAATAAGTAATATGTAAAGGTTAACTGTCGTACAGTTAACCTTTACATGTTCACCATCATTTTGGTTATCGATCATTTTACGTATGAATGTACTAAATAATGTATTTTAATTATTATTTCCTCTATGTCTAGGAAAATACATTAGGCTATTAGTTCTGTCTCCTTTTACTAGATGGCACGGTAACACTTTATAAAGTTATAAGGTATTACAATTAAAATTATTGAACCATAGAGATAAGACATTATTTCGTTAGACTATCGTGTAACGACTTTTGTCAGGGGACAATTGGGGAGTCAGTCGCATCAGCAATCGTTTAGTTCCTAATTTCCTTTCGATAAATATAATATTAAAAATAGGCAAAGGTTAAAGATACCTACATTAAAGTTTTAATCAGTCAACCATTTTGGTATAGTGTGAAATACTGTGTGACGGCGTGAAATTTAAATCGTCACGTTATCAATCATTTGTGGTTTGTTGTTATTGGTTTCGGGTTTTAGAAATGAATAAATACAATTTTTTGCATAACAAGTCAGAAACACGCACCATGGCGCTGAAAATTTGTAAAAATTCAATCTCACGTCTTTAGATTACGGTCGCCATGCAATGTGCCAATTAAAGAGACAAATAAAAATATGATTTAAAAAGAAAGTCGTGAAAAATATCCTATTATATATGCGTAAGTTTGTGTGAATGTCTCAATAACGCCGTAATGGCTAAATAAACATCCTCAGAATCTTTCGTATTTATAATGTTAGTATTGGGATAAGAACTATATCAAATTGCGTTGTTTTGACTCAAAACCTGTGCGTCATAGGAGAATAATTGCGAACCGATAAAAACAATATAAGATGACTAAAAGTCTATCAAATTAATTGATTACATTATGACCCACAATAATTTCATAACATTACTAAAATGACCATTGACCATACATTGTTCAAATATAAAACAGTAAACAAGTGGTACGTAATTATAAATGTGCAATGGTTCAAAACATTGCAGCTGCGATTGACCTGAAGCTAACGAAGAAGAACGATGCAATATTTTGTTTAACCTTGACCATTTTTTTTCTGGAGATCCATATAAATGAAAAAAAACGATTTTAATAAAAAAGAAATAACAGAAATTCATTAAACAAAATAAGTGAGCGTAGGTACTGATATTGTGAAGTGGATATACATGTCTCGTTCTTTCCTACAGAGACCTTTTCTACGTAGCTGCGTAGTGTGAGGTACCTACACCAACCATACAACCATAGACCAATTAATCAATTTAAATGAATACAAAAAGTAAATAAATTAAATAATCATTTTCTTTTACTTTTTTGTACAGAACCCCTAAATGCAGTAAGCCAAGCTTACTGCGATGGTTGCAGTTTGAACTTGACTCGTGTTTTTATTTGATAGCGCCCGCCCGCCGTTGATAACATATTTTGTTTTTTTTTTAAAGTTTGGTGGTTGCTTCAGTTGCGCGATAAACTCTAATTTGTAATTTAATTCTTATTTGTTTAGTTATTTTAGATTAGAATTCACGTGAAGGAACGTTAACGTTTTTATTTTATTTCTAAAATACGGTAGCGGCGTTGTAAAGCACTTCAAACATTATGTTTGTTTCTAACCGATTAAAACTTTTACTATAACCATAAATCATTTAGCCACCTACTCTAAGGGAAACTTTGAAAATAAAGTTTCTTGTTGAAAACATAGGCATAAATTGTAATTTTTATTTTATGTGTCAGATAGCTTCCTAAAATAGTGGTTCCCAAGTGAGATCACCAGACTGAAGGTTCATAAGACTGCGGCTAGCCTTGGGGTCACAAAACAGTTGTTCTAAAGTTGGCATTAGGTTGTCATAAAATTTTACTACTTAAGTTGTAAAATAGGTCTGCTATTTCAAATGGGTCTGAGTAAATTGAAAATCTCTACACGCACACTGGATTTCTGTGGTGGGTTTGTTTATGACTATTATTTATATCATATTCATTTGATGATCTACAATTTCTTGTTTTGAAGTGCTTTGAAGATAATGGACTATTACGATATTAAATATTTAACCCATTTATAATTTCGAGCCATTCCCGCTGACTTATCGTAACCGACAAATATCAAATTTTACAGTAGAAAGTTTTTTTTTGAATAATTTTACACAGAAATGTGCTAAGAAATTGAAACTTAACATAGAATTATGATTTTGAATAGTAATTAAAAATATTTCTTAGATAAAAATTTCAATTTCGATAAAAATGTCGCTTACGATAAGTCGGCGGGAATGGCTCGATGTACTAGCTGTCTCCCGTGGTTTCAGCCGCGTTCCCCAGGGACCTTATGTTTCCCGGGATAAAAGTAGCCTATGTCCTTACCAAATTTCATCGCGATCTGTTCAGCGATAGGCCTGGCAGGGGCTGATTTTGAATTCTGAATCTGTCGTATTTTGTTGCAAGTTTATCGACATTTGGCCAAATTTGTCGCCAACCGATGTTATCGATTTCTATCCTAGCTCGACCAGGAAGTGCCCCTCTACTATTTGCTTAATAAAATGTGTAAATTGTATGTGAAATTTTCTACTATCAATTCACGCGCTCGTCCCTCCCACATTCTTCCGCAATCATAACTAAGAGCGCAGTCTAGTAACCCTATCTATCACACCGCAGGTCGTGGGTTCGATTCCCACTCAGGACAAACATTTGTGTGCATGAACATGTCTGTTTGTCCTATGTCTGGGTGTAATTATCTATATATGTATGTAATTATCTATATATGTATGTATTTACAAAAGAAAAGTAGTATATGTAGTATATCAGTTATCTGGCTTCCATAGTACAAGCTCTGCTTAGTTTGGGGTCAGATGGCCGTGTGTGAGGAATAATGTCCCAGAATATTTATTTATTATATTTATTGCCTTGAAAACCTGAAAAACAATGATAAGATTGTAACTGCCGCCACAACATAGTTACGCAGTAACTTTAACATCCTCGGAGGGACTGTTTTTGGAGGCTGGTCTACAGACTTTTGAAATTACTTATCTTACAGGGTATTGACAGAAAATTATGGGACTTTTAGCTTCCTACAGCCATTTATAGAGATAATATGTATAAGTAACAAGTCCCAAGTCCCATGTCCCATTCGCCCATCGCACTCGCTCATAGCCCATCGACAAAACTATCCACTCGTTGCTACTAGTCGCTCGACAACTGTAGTTTTTAGCTCTACTTGTTCCTCGCTAGGTCAGACAAGTCCCTTACTCTTTTACGACGGTATGACTCTTATTGAAATAAAAACATGAACAACTTGTCATTATGTAAAATCCCACTATCCTACTAATATAAAAAAAGTTTATGTGTGTGTGTACGTGTTTGTTACGACTCAGCTCCTTAATGCCTGAACGGATTTTCATGACATTTGTTATATGTATAGTTACTTTAGGTTCTAGAATAAAACATAAAATACTCTTATCCCGAAAAACATAATATCCTATGACAACATGGGTAAAACAGAGTATAAGAACTAGATAATTTTATTAAACCTTAGCTCACTTCCCAATCAAATAATATTTTTTCATAGAAATAGAAGTAAATAAATAAATAAATAAAAATAACATAACCATGGGTCCATGGGGGTTCGAGGCTCGCCGATTTGCTCGGATTTTATCATCCAAGCTCATCGAGGCTTCGGGAGACCGACGGGCTGGGAGCTTTTTCCGCCAATGCATAAGCTTGGCCATCCAAAAAGGGAACGCTGCCAGCCTGTTGGGAACCTTGCCTATCGACAGCAGCGAGGGCTTTGAGGATGTTTTCTATATATCATAGTTTGTATTTTATACATTGATTGTAAATATGTAAATAAAATTAACTATAAGAAAATAAATAAATATTCTGGGACATTATTCCTCACACACGGCCATCTGACCCCAAACTAAGCAGAGCTTGTACTATGGAAGCCAGATAACTGATATACTACATATACTACTTTTCTTTTGTAAATACATACATATATAAATAATTACACCCAGACATAGGGCAACAACTTCAATTTGGTTTCATAAACATTTTACTTTCCTCATAAACTACACTCGTTGTGTTAGGAATCGTCTCTTTATGCATTATTCATTTATTTCCGCCTTCACTGAAGTAGAGTATGTGTATTATTGTATGCTGTCATGGTAACATACTATTTATATGTCTAAAAAGTTTTTATACTACCTTCTAATAACTTATGAATTTTAATTATAGCTCGTCTTCAATTACTTACCAGCTTTTGCACGCAGACCCTTTTACATGTAACACCCAAACTGTGGGTATATCGAAATAGTTTAACATCATCAAATAAGTACTTCAATAAACGAAAACACATAAAATTGAACTATTAAAATATTAATGTTGAAGAATATATATAAAAATTTGCACCTTAATGCATTTCATAACAATAACTTAGTATTTTCATATCAGTGCCATGTATGACATTCTCAAAACTCTCTGCAGTCACGTAAGGTTAAGTAGCAAGCACACATTACGAATTTTAATACTAAACAAGCTATTTAGTCGAATCGATTCATGACCTCGATAAGTTAGGTCTGTACTAGTTGAATACTCGTAAATTAGCAAAACGTATTAACTAGGTATCGAACATTTTATTGATAATACATACATATCTTTAGATGCTTACGTAAATATTGTTAATGATTATTATCTTTATGGAACATTGATTTCAAAACCATAAAATGCGTTACATCTGGTTTATGGATGAAATAAAGATTGCTTTAAGTGATTGTTCACGTTTAATAATGGGTGCTATGGTGGTTGAAGTCACGAAACATCCATATTTTACTTTTTTCAGTCAGAAGCACGGTTGCTTTCAAACTCGCAGGTCAATCGCACGCATTTGATAACAGGGCGTGCGTCTAACTCGCGAAAAATAATACCAAGGACTGTCTTATTTTGTCTATGATAAAACATATGAAATCATTTACTACTATTTACGATGTTAAAACTATGAAGCATAAGGTCCATGAGCGCAACCGGTCCTTGATGTAGTCAATCTAAATTCCGTGCATTTCTTTTAATTTTATCACAGACGTGATTAATTTCTACAATCGTAAAATACGCGTTCCAGTATAGTCAAGTAAGGAATCTGGCGTTACATTCGTCCTTACTATTAATGTTTTCAACAAGCTGAATATTTTAGGTGAGTTTCTATTTTTGTTTTTCAATTTATTTTGCCAATAAAAAGACCTCAGACATTTTCACACTTGGAAGTGTAAATGCTTCTTTATACGAAATTTGTACCTACATGTGGTGTCGGTGGGGGCCGTGCCATACCGTGCCAGCCAGGCCCATCGTATACCACAATAAAGGTCTCAACTCTGACACGGAGCTCCTAGCGTCAAAACTACTAAAAGTTTACGTTGAGTACGCGACGTCTAGACCGCGTTTTTTGGTGTCGCTCCGCTATTATAAACATTGTTCGTCAAAACGACTCTAAACAAGAACTCTAACACGTCATCGAGGCAGTGGTATGAACACTTTATTTAATGCACATTCTTTAACTTTAATTAATTTAATTTAATTATTAAATGTGCACATTTAATTAATGTTTTATTAATTTAGAAATTCATTTTATTTACGAATTAAAATCAAAAACTACATATATAAGCATATTATCTAGCGTCAAAAGACTTGTAGCAATTTTTATGTGTATCAAAGTATTTTTGATGCTCAACTGAAAAAAAAATAGCAGAATTCCGAAAAACAAAGGTGGCATACAAAAAGACCTATACATATTAAATTTTTCATCAACAGCTTCGCGCACCCTCACGTGCGGGCTCGCCTTGAGAAGCACATGGGATCCAACCTGGTGCGGCTCACGGACAAGACCTACATGAATGATCTGGAGGAAAGGATACGAGCTGTCAACGAGGAAAACCTGAATAAGAGGATCTCATCGAGAGTCGTAAGTACAATTAACATTGTTTCACAGTTTGCGACGAGATTATGGGATCCAAGCATGTGACGAAAAGAACATGGAAGAGAGGATACATTTTGTCTATATAGAAATCCTTGAAAAGATAATGTTAGCTTTTTCTGTCTAAAGATCATGAGCTTAACGTGTTAGAATTTAATGTAGGACTTGTCCGCCTTTTCTTCTTCTAACCCTTTTTTTAAGATTATGCGGCTATATCCTTTAGTAAGCCCTTGTCACAGGCATCAGAAATCAGTAGCTGTACGTATGTAGCTACTGATTTCGATATATATATATCTACCCAAGTAGATACCTGGTAGATATATATCTACCCAAACTAGAATAACAAAATATCCAGTCTACAAACCTCATAATCAATTCTACTGGATCCAATAAAGTTTCAAATTCATTTTCAAACTTTTACTAACTGATAATTTCCGCTATAATAAAAATTGAAATAAACCCAACCCTGTCAATCAAAATGGTTTCACCGAGCGAATTTGAGTGCCTATTCGTTTCGTGACTACAGCACACTACTGACAGTTTATGCGGAACTAATTAGCAATTTATCACCGAACTTACTTCGTTTATGAACTTTACAATTTCATTTGTTTTTACGACTGAGGCTTCAGTTCCACCCTCAATGCTTCACCATTCGTATTGCTTAATAAGTAACAGGAAATGTCACTCATTGCGTTGTTCGTTACATTAACAAAGTAAAACAGGGATTGTATGCGTATTGATGTTAAAGATTTATTGACCTTTAACATCTTATATAACTACAAGTATCTAACGATTTTATAATCTAATTTATCTTGCAGAAAATAAAATGTAGGTATCTAATAAAATGAATGTATTCCAGCTCGATGAGATGGAAAGGTTGAAACGACTGATCCTAGTCGGGAAGACACCGTTGAAAGAATGTCCACCTGAACTCTTCCACCATCCAGTCTTCGTATTTTGGCGAATGGTGAACCGTGAAGTCGCAAGAGCGTCGAAGAAACGTGCAGACGCGTACTACCGAAAACTAAAGGCGTCACAAAAATTCGACCAGGTATTCACATATACTTCAATATAACTCTGATTGGTTGCTTGTTTTTCAATACCTATTCGATGCAATTGTCGCATTCAACATTTGCCGACAAACATGACGGATTTCAAAAAAAATAATACATACATTTTGACAGATTTCCGACATGTTTTTCAATCACACAACAGTGAAGGGGAATAAAATCAGTCAGGTTCCAAAAATAGGTGAATTTACTTCTTTGCAGTCAATGGAGGATGAAGCCGAGCCGGAAGAAATAGAAGAAAAAGGTGCAAAATTAACACCAGAACAACTGCTAGCAAAATCTCGAGCGGAATTGGAGGAACAAAAAAATATTGACATCGAAAAGGGCGTTCGATTCACTGATGAACAATTTGCTCTCCTTAAATACGAAACTAATGATGTCAAAACACTTAAGAGTCTTACGGTAAGATACATAAGCTTAAACATTCATTCTCATCTCATCACACTAAGAAATGGTCTATATTTTATATTATTTTTATTTTGTTCAGGAAACATACATTTTTCAAATTTAACAATTAAATAATTTATTTACAATCAATGTATAAAATACAAACTATGATATATAGAAAACATCCTCAAAGCCCTCGCTGCTGTCGATAGGCAAGGTTCCCAACAGGCTGGCAGCGTTCCCTTTTTGGATGGCCAAGCTTATGCGTTGACGGAAAAAGCTCCCAGCCCGTCGGTCTCCCGAAGCCTCGATGAGCTTGGATGATAAAATCCGAGCAAATCGGCGAGTCTCGAACCCCCACGGACCCATGGTTTCCACTGCGAATGGCATGAACAAAAAATTTGAACCAAGACAAATTATAAAAAGAAACAAAAATAAACAAATAGACATAGAGATATAGTAATAGAGTTCCATAAAATAATTCCATAACGTTAAAAGGATTGAATAAATATAATTTATGATATTGTATTGATCAATATTTATGTCAGTTCGAGCAAATAGAAACAAATAGATATTATAATGTCTCTCTCTAATGCTCTATTACTCGTTTGTTAAAGTTGAATTTACATCGAGAATTGGTTTCGATAGTACAGAGTTGACAGTAACTGGGCTCGTGGCAAACCGGTTTGATCCAAACATATTCTAGCTCGAAATGACCCTTGTGTGACCCGCGTTGAATGATATTAATGATCTATGTACTTATTTAGGTGTGATATCTTTTTACTCGTGTATTATATCAATTATTAAACATTTGTAACCTCACCAAACTCAGTCGTGACAGCCACCTTATTATCATGTTAGCTATTAGTAACAAATTAAAGTTATATACAGGACATGAAACATATGTATATCACCTTCATTTCTACATCAGTAAAGTTTCTAGTTTTATAAAAGGCACAGTTACAGATTGTTTAATCTTTATATGGACAGGAATTGTAATACAAAACTAACTAAACTGTAAATAATTTTGAAAGTTGTTTTAATAAGCGCCATATTGGGTGGAATGGTGAGGAAAAAGTTTTATAAAAGAAACCTTTTGGTGTGCAATAAATAGTTATCTTATACAGAATGATTTTTTGTCGTTGGCAATACTTGCCTTGGGATGAAAGTAATATATATATATAATATAGCAATATAAACAACTGTATATCAAGTATACACTAGTGAAATATTTGATTTTAATGTTTGTTTTATATAAATAAAAAAACAATAGCGTAATTATTTTAAAAAACTATCTCTCGAGTCGAGGTACGGGCAGTTACAGTTAAAAATATTTCCTTGGTTGATTCTCGAAACTTATACGGATAAATGCAATAGGTATCTTTCTATTAAGGTAGTCAAAAAGCTTGCTAACATTTGTATGTAAAAGTTTATTGCGAGCGGTGAGAATAAACCTTGGTAGAAATATGGAATCATATTACTGAGATATTTCATGTCACACGAATGAAGTCGCCAGTCTCGAAAACTTGGTATAACATCCTTATGGTAATGTAAAAGTGATGTTCACATTTGAATGGAAAAGCTTAAGAGGTGATTAACTTAAAACTTGGTACACATGATGAAATAGACTGATGTTTTAAGTAGTCCTCGTAAATAGTACTGCTACCTGAAAGCAAGTTATCAATGAAAATCTTCTACCTATTTTTTTTAATGAGATCATTTATAACAGACTAGCTTCCACCCCGCGGTTTAAGTTTATCTGAGATAAAAATTATCCTATATGTTAATCCAGAATATACTCTCTCTGTGTGCCAAATTACATCCAAATCCGTTCAGCAGTTACGGAGTTGAGATAAAAACATCCAAACATACAAACTTTCACATTTATCATTATTAGTAGGATCAAACACGTAATCAAACGATTTTTAAACTCTAAAATTACGTATCAAAATGGCGTATATTATTTACATGCTCCTGCTACAGATAAATAATAATTAATGGTCATCATGCATTTGCTTCAAATTAATTAACAAACCCACGCGAAAGTGGTGGTGTATGTGTATTGCTTTATCATCGTGTTTACATACACTACCTACACCTAGTATAAACTAGTTAACATAATGGACGTTAGTCATGTCAATTAAAGATAGGAGACCTAACCTCACATCACAATTCAACGCTAGTTATCTATCCAACGTACTTTTACTAGGACCTACGATGCTAGAAATCTGGTACATTTCATAAAGTGTACCCAGTTCGTTTAAGGATATTACCGCCAGGCCATCCGCGCGGGTTTGGTATTATCATTTTTGTTGCTATCTCAATCGGTTACAGGTGCGCCTATGTGTGACGGCAATAGTTTTAGGCGTTTATATTTATGTTTCATGATATATATTTAACTTAATAATTTTGTAAATAATGATACAACTTTTTAATATAGAAAATCTATTTTTAAATCGTCGTAAAATAAAATTCATAGGATTTTATCATTTTATCCCTGAAAGTATTAAGGTTCCTTTTCAATGAATCGAATCGAACTTTCTTATATATTAGTTACGAGATTGTGTTAACATAATTTAATAGAGTTTTATCCTTTGATAGTATTGTATTTTTTTTTCTATAAACCTATATTCAAAATAGGAACATACTTCGTTTTGTATGAAACCGGCTCGTGGCACAAAGTAACTTTAGCTGAACTCGCAGTAATGTCCTCTTAATCGCTTTGATAAAATAGAAAGAGCAAAGTGTATGTAAATAAAAGTCATATACCTAATATTAATTTGACGGGCTGGTTAGCGTGGTTGGTAAGATACCCTATCTATCACGCCGCGGGTCGTGGGTTCGATTCCCACTCAGGACAAACATTTGTGTGCATAAACATGTCTGTTTGTCCTGAGTCTGGGTGTAATTATCTATATATGTGTGTATTTACAAAAGAAAAGTAGTATATGTAGTATATAAGTTATCTGGCTTCCATAGTACAAGCTCTGCTTAGTTTGGGGTCAGATGGCCGTGTGTGAGGAATAATGTTCCAGAATATTTATTATTATTCCCAGATTTTACGCAGCTCGTGTCTGTAATATGGCGACGTTGTTATTAGCCTTGAACTAATTATCTCTATTTAATTATACAGGTTGATTTTGAAATCGTTGGCATTACTTGCAGGAGTGGAGAACAACTTTCGCTATGGGACCAACTCTCATATTGTGTAAAATAAACCAGCATATATTTTGGTTGAGTATGTTTTAACTTTTTCTATGAACAGCTGATATTATTTTCGTGATTTTTTGTAATGCCAACGACTTCAAAATCACTCTGTATAATTAAAACTGTTCACAATATTATTGAGAATGTTTTGAAAATCGGTTGCCATACTCCTACCGGTACCACAAGTATAAAAAATATGATACTTTCGTAGCGTATACTAATAGTAGTGAAACTCCTTTGAAGTTATGCAAAGCCGACAAAATGGTTCGAATTTTGAAAAGTTGAGTATATATTATAGCGCGTAGGGTTGCCACGGTAAAGACAAAATGACGTTAAATTTTATTTTATTATTCATAGATTTACATAGGGCTTCGTGCCTCTACTCAAATGGCCAGTCGGTTTACCATAACTTTGAAATCAAAATCTGTGTATAAATTGAGTTCATAATTCTTACGGTAAGTCGCTCTCAAGTATTGACTTGAATATCTGCGTGGTAATAGTAGGCACGGTAGTATTTGTTTGAATGACGATGCTTACTCCTCAATCTATGCAATAGCATCCCATCCCATTACATTAATTTTCAATGTAAATGAAATCGTTTAAAAAACTTTCCTGCATACTTTAGTTAAATTCGACTTATACTTCTTTGAAATTATTTGCGGAATAGCTAGCATATTGACCTCAAAATTATTTGTACAATACTTACCCCTCTTGGTGTAGAGGCAATCAGATTTGTTTATGTTTAACTTAAGGCCGGTACACACTAAAGTACGCGCATTTAAAACGTCACGCGATTGATCCCGTCTATCAAGTAGGTAGTTCTTTAAAAGATTGGCGCCGTCTCGCGAATAAAGTCAAAGTAAACAACTCCGATGTTCAAAATATCGCCAGACGATAATTTTATTTTACCTACTAAGTACCTACATGATATATTTTCATATTTTCGTGTGCAATGTTTTTTATTTAAAATCCAAGTGCAGTAAAGATTTGTTTCGCGTCATAAACAAGAAGTAAAATAATTGGCAGCCATTCATTTCTAAGCAGAACTTACCATAAACATGGTTATACAATTAACAATTGATAGATGGACCTTATTTTAAAGCAATAAGGTCGATAAGAATTATTTGTTATTTTTAACCTCAAAAATCGCAGATGGACAGAGTATGGTCAATGCATATAATTTTTGAGACTTGATTCTGTCTTTTAGCATTATATTACCATTCGTTCAAAAGTATATCGGGTTAAAATAAATACCATACTTAATTAAATTAGGATCATAAGCTCATTACCACGACTAGACACAAACAACAAATAGATAATTAGACTAATGTATCTACTGGTTGTATTGCGCCGATCTTCTGAACCGGTTTAAAGTAAAATCAGTAATTTATTAAAAAAATATATACTGGGTGAATACTTTGAGATAGGATTTTTTAGAAAACTATGTCAGGTTAGTAAGTTTTACAATGGGATTAATCATACTCTCTGACCGAGCAAGGAGCGATCTTTCATGAGAAAAGGTTGTTGTTTTTTTCTTGAATTAACAGTTCCCATAGTAAAAGTTGTTCAGTCAAAGGTCCCAAATATCCACCCAGTATTATACCAAGTTCAATTAATATCAAAAGTTTGACTAACCGGTAACGGATTTTCAAATGAACAAAGTTCTTGTCTGACCGTGTTTTCTTGATAGGTACATTTCCTTATGTAGGTTCTATCTAAAAGGTTGTCAACCTCTCATTTATCATAAAAACGTGAATACTATACGATCGACTATACGTCTCCCTCTTACGCACTAAATGTAGGTTTATTTATCAGTGTGTATGTACCTACCGTCGTTTCTAGGATACGGCTCATTTTATCAATACTTGAATTCATAAATCTGTCTTGTGGCACGTACCAACATCGATGTGTTCATTTTAACTTAACAATATTATATGTTATGTACTTATTGAATTATCTAAACAAGAAATTATTTACAAATATGCAGTGTGATTAACTAGGAGTAATTTATAAATAGAAGCCACTATCTTCATTCGAGATTGCAATTTTTTCGGTATAACAGAACCGGCCGGCGCGGCGTCCTCAGCGTTATCTCAGATATTTAATAAACATTGATAAATTACAAGGATTGTTGATTTGCATTTATAACGTTTGCTAGTACTTCGTAACTACCCAGTTGTTTCGGGTTTCCGAATGTAATTCTGACCAGTTTCCTTTTATAATTAAAATAAAATTAGTCACTACAAAGTTGCAGGTACTCTGTGTTACAGATATTCTAAAAAAGTTTACCATTAATATATTTTCGTGGATGTTTGTTAATCTATCTCGCCAAATTGGTTAAATGGATTCAGGTGAAATTAAACCCAACAATAGATCAGACCTGAAATAAAACAAAGAATACTTTTTGTTACGGGAAATGATTAAATCTCTCGGGAATCAGGATCGTGGGTAACGCCGCGGGGTGGAATCTAGTTATACATAAAACAAATCTTCGTGTTTAAAACTGAATAACATTTAATTCCAGCTGAGGGTTCATTAATTAAATTTAAATTTCATTGTTTTTTCTTTTTCAGACTGTAGAAGAGCTGTACGCACTGGCTGACAAAATCATCGGAACAAAACGTCTGTGAACTTTATATATTATTATTTTTAAGCGTAATTCTTCATTATCCAGTGCTATGTGTTATAGTTGCCCAAAATGATAGATAAACTACTATATTTATTAATTTGTTCAAGTATTCAGTATCAATATATTTATAATGAAAACATACATAAACATTGTAAAAGTCTTTTATGTCGTCAAAGTAAGCAACTTTGTGATTTTGTAATAAATGTACAGAAACATTATTATTTACTTTCAATAACATTATTAATAATTGCAATAACAGATGAGTCCTTGAACCAAATGTGTGTCGTTAATTATGCTGGTGCCGTTTTGTCATCTGTCCGTATCCGTACCTACCTACACACCACAGAACAAGGGGAATATCAGGGTAAAAATCAGAAAACTATATTAATACTATAACAGTTTATTTACACTAATAATATTAAACATTTACTGTCTACTTATATTTATTTATTAAACTAAATAACTGTATCAAACGAGTTGATAATATGAATAAACTTGGCCAGTGTTTGCTTCACAGACTAACCAATCGCTGCGCCAGGGGCTTGACTAGATTATAAGCATATTAACATAATTACCAATCTTTTAAAATGAAAGACAAAAATATACATTTAAAAAATAAATTTTTGACTGCTATGAAAATATTGCTTAATTTATATACTTAATTAGAAATTAAATCATAACTATTGGCATTAAAGAATATTTTTATCTAAACATTGAATATCAAATTAATTTAATTCAGTAAATTGTCTCCCTTTACGCCTGAAGTGATAATATATAAAAAAACCCGGTAACGGCTTGTATGTTTTAATAAAAACCTACATTATATTTTGGTAAATGTCAGTTAGAGTACCTACACAATTCGAAGGGTTAAAATTACACCCCAATGCAAAGAAAAACCGCCTCCAGTTTGAACAATTTCGTAGTCGGCTACGAGTCGTAGCGCGAGTGCTGTCACAAATGGCTTTTTTGCCTACGCCGTAGCTGCGCGTAGATGAGGCCCGCGGGTTTGTCTACGGGGTGGTAGATGTGATGTCTGGGGTCGCCTTTCGTCACATTTGCAGGGAATTTGGACATATCGATGTTTAGATAATGTTTGTTCGGCATTGTCATCTTGATCCATGAAATCTGTGAACAAGGAAAAAAAATAACTATAACGTACATTTTCAGATAAATGATGACGTCAACATGAGACGTTATCATAAATATTGATAATAATTAATTATCAAAAAATAATAATTGACTAAGCATAGTAACAAATATTTTTAGCGTCGGGGTCATATAAGATAGAAGATCTTATATATGACCCCGACGTTTGAACGTTGTTTACTTGATAGTATTTAGCCTCTACGATATTACTCACGTGACGACACTCGATCAAGAATAGGCCAAATAACAAGACGTAATCTTTTGATATCGCTTGACTGTTGAACCAATTTCTGTATCTTAATAATAAACGCTGACTTGTTTTAATACTACCCAAAAATTGATGATAATGGATCATTAATTAAGGGATAAACAAAAACTTGTGTTTGCGATTTGGTCTAAAATATTTTAATTACAACGCCAAGTATAAGTGGATTTTCACACGTACACCTTAACTCGCGGCGGTTTCATCGGCGTAGCGTTTTTAACATAAAATATATAAGCATTAATTTATTATGTAAATAATTGATTATCCTAACAATGACAGACACGGACGCCTAATTTAAAAACACTCTGAAATCCTAACTTTAAGGAAGTAATTTCTAATTTCTAATTATATACATATTAATATTGTAAATGCAAGTGGATTTGTCTTTCTTTCACGCAGCGTCGGAGCAAAGGATCGACGTGATTTTTTCCATAAAGAGGAGCTATAGGCTACTTTTTATCCCGGAATTGCGGGGAGGAAGCTAATACGTCCATATATTCAAAGGTGGCGATGACCACCTACTATCAGGTGGGCCGTCTGCGTGATTATCATTTATCATTATATCTTTTGTAAAAAAAAATATACGTTGTCCAACGAAAAGATCAATTGGTAGTCATTTTAATAGATTTATCAATAAAAATATTGGAATTCCTATACAAACTTTTATCCCTATTAAATGTACAGAACACATCATTCTTAAATAAATAAAATAATCCTTAAAATCTGTATTTATAAATTAACTATGAGAAACTTTTATGTAAACTCCGCCATCGATGCCCGGAACAAGGCTTCTAGAACGAGACGACACTAAAGGCCTTCAACATAAACTCTGGCCTAGAAGTATTATCTATAAGTAGACACAACTTACTCACACTCTCAAGGGCCCTAACCGGACACAAGCGTTCGTGACACAGGGGCGCGCAGATTCTGCCGTGAGACATATGAAACACTAATACTCCTCTAGTGTGAGTGCTATCTACTTATGCCAATGCATAGTTACTCATCTGGGGAAACTTGAGTTACACCCAAATGAAGAAAAAACAATTTCTGTCAAGAATCTTAATTGTTGTGCCGAGCACATTAGACCTATGGTCCTCTGGTCGTAGTGATACAAGCTAAAAATTTCATATAATTTCTTTTGACTTCGCATTATTAAACCAGTCAGGATATTATGTTCTCATTTAAGAATAGATTAGATTTATATTTGTTAATTTTATTTTAATTATTTAAAGGTATTCGCAAAGAGCTTTATTACACGTGGTATAATTTTTTATCGGCTTGGAAACAACAATATTTTCATTGTGAATATTTTTTTCTACTATAATGTTCCACCACATACCTAGTAAATTTTATCAGTAATTTAGTGACCTCAACTTAATTGTATTGATGTAATTTATTTCGAATTAACATCATTACGTTTAAAATTGTTGGCAAGGGGATGTTTGCGTATCGCAATAAAGGTTATCAGTGTTATCAATGCATATCTGTTCGCTTCTAAGAAACAAGTGAAACAATGCATGTGTAAATAGAGCTTTATATTGCATAAAAAGAAAAATGACTACTAAAATACCAGGTGCCTCTAAGCTAATCGACTAATTCACGAACGAAACGGCTAGTCAACGAATTTCCTGACTGATAGATGATATTGAAAATGCGGTATGTTTGGCGCAGATAAATCTGCAAGGTTATATAGAATCATATACAATGAATTCCAAAGTTCTTTGCTTGCGGCGAAGGTCGCGTTCGAAGGTGCGACGCTGAGAAGTAATTAAGCTTTATAGAACGGTATCACATTTATGTAAAGTCTGGCTAAGATGCGACGTAAACTAGACTATGTTAAAGAAGGAAGTACTATTTAGATTCCTAAATCGTTATCTATGGTCTTCATTACCTTAAGATACTTGCAAAATTCGAAGATGTGGTGTCAATAATGGAACTGATATTATAATGTTTGAACAGTATAAAAGTTAATAAAAAAAGGTTAATGCCTTCCCTAATTATATTATTAGAAATGATGTCACTATTCTTGGATAGTACCAATGTATTAATATTTTTATAAACGCGTTTTGTATTGTTTTTTAAATAACAGAAGCCTAACGCTTGGCAGACGTTCCACCTGATTGTATTTGACCACCGTCTTATTAATATTATAGCAATACCAGGAGACTGCCAAGGTGTTGCTAAGCTTTTTCAAACGCACTTTTCTATTCTTTCAAATACACTTGTTCTATTATAATACTGCGCTTGTAGTATCATTCAGTAGGAGCCACTCGTAATAAATAGCTAGCAGCGTATTAGCAATATTTTACCTCAGGCACTGTTTCCAGCACAGTTTTTTCAGCTTGGTATAAAGTGTGTTGGACTGAGGGCGAGTAGACGCCAGTGTCCGGGGGTCCGGCGAATTTATCCAAAATGGCGTCTTTAACCGTCAGCCATGCGTTGTCAAAGTCTGTCGAACGCATGCTCTCGTACGTCCATTCCGCCTCCACAACCGTACTGTAGATAAAATTAACAAATCAGTTCACCTCATCAATTCATTAAAGGACAACAAGACAGCGAGTGTTTTAGGAACAACTTGTCAATTTGGCGAAACCATAATGATAAAGATATTATTTATGAATTACCTGAAAATTCTCTCGGCAGCGTCTGTAAGAGTGGTGTACTCGTCCTGAACGAAGTCCACGAAAGCGGACTGTGTAGTCTTGAGGACACGGAGACCATTCAAACCGGATTTTACTGCCACAGCCTCTGCATCAACAAAACAAACATACGTTAAAAATTAACTTTTCAACCATTGATTCAGATAAGCTTAACATTCTGTAAAAAAAAAAAAAACAAATCAATTAACTAACCGTGACGGGCTTGCGATACTTCGCACCATCTGGTCGCCGTCGGTGAGAACACGAAAGCGTGGTTGTGTGGAGCACCGGCTTGCAGCCTCTCCCACGGGTATTCAACTACCCGACACTTGGCTTCCACTACTTGCTTATACATGTACAAGAAGTGATTCACGACCACTGCCCCGAACTCTTCCGGGGTCTTCACTCCATGCTTCTTCGCGAGCAAGTACACTGTGTTCTTCTGGGAATCGGTTGCTACCACTTGTTTATTATCACCGAGGACGTAAGCTGTCTCAGAGGTGAGTTTGAGGTCTGTGGAGACTTCGAACTCGCGAATGGTGTGGTACTCTCCGTCGCGGTGCACGTGTAGTAGCTTGACGCAAGTCTTGCCATACCCGTGGTCGCTGAGTTCGAAGCGACCGCCAGTGTCCGCTGCGGCGGTCAGCGCTGACCGAGTATTGCCAGCTGGTCCAGCAACCGGACCTTCGCCAGCACTCGAGTTCGAGGGTTTCGCGTAAATTCTGAAACAAAATTATCCTTTATATTGGTCACATAAAATTAAATTTAAAGTCAATAGTTCATCGTACACTTCGTGATCACTGAGTTCAATATAGTTACTAATGATCACAAATTACAAGAAGTAGATACATACAGCAACAGATGCATACGTAAAAGGTACGTCTTAAATAAATCGACACATATCTTTCGGTGAAATTATTTCATAGGGCTTTAATTTATAAGTATTTAATAATATAACTTTTCATAAAAATACGATCAATTTGTAACTAAAGAAAGTTAAATTATATGTCTTAAATACCTGTTAGTGCTTGTCCACGGCATTGTTAATTAAATCACTTTATTTTAAGTGTGTGCAGAAAACAGCGTCGGTGCATTTAGGCCAATCCACACGGACTGTGATGATAATGGATCCAACCCTTACTTATAAGAGTACCCTGTGACCCGCGTTATCAACTCCGAGCACGCGCCCACTAACAACTGGGTATCAAAGCGTCAATTAGATTCCTTATCTCATATTTTACATATGAGTACCTACCAAACGATTTATCTCACTCGTGAGAGCTGTAGGTACACTTATATTATAATTATGTATCACGCATTTTTTTTTACTTTTGTCTCGACAAAACAAAAATGACGTAACGCTTCTTTCAGTTATAGGAAACGGTTCTTACACGTAAAACAAAAAAAAACTGTGCGAGCTGAACTCGCGTGGAAAGGGTTCCGTACCATTCCGTTTTCCGCAAAAACTTAGTTTTAGGAGTTATCAGAGTTACATGATAAAAGTGTTTTGTATTTATGAGTATAAACTTACAATCCAGAGAGTTCAACAAATAAAAGTAAACCTGAATATGTACCAAATTTCAACTTTTTTCGTCCAGTAGATTCGGAGAAATTAAGCTATGTCAGACGGACAGGCAGACAGACACGAAAGTGATACTTTAAGTGTTCCGTTTTTTCATCGGATGTACGCACCCTAAAATAACAGTATTCTGGGATAAAAGGCTATTTTAACAATGACCTGAAAATAATTTATCGTATCAAGGTTGACGCAGACCATTAGTTATTTATATTCAGTTAGGTATAAGAAATGCCATCAAAATATAACTTGTAAAAAAAACCTGCAAGTCTCGCAACTCAGTTCTTCTACCGTAAAAAGATATGAGATCCATATATTACCAAGTCGGTTAATTTAAGCTATTACGTAATTAGCTAAGCTAACAACATCTTATAGTAACCATATCAATATTAAAAATCTTTTGTTTTAAATAAATAGATTGACTTGGCCATCGCATGTCAAAGTCAAATCTAAAGCCATTTATTCAGATTCTAGGAGGGCACTTATGAACGTCGAAACTACTGAAGTTACCACCAATTCGGAAGTCGCCTTCAACTGAGAAGAACCGGCAAGAAACTCAGCAAGGTTACATTTCTTTTATATAGTTTTTTTATTTATCTGACCCAATGTTGGCTTTTTTTCATTAAATGTTTAACAATTTTTAAAGAAATATAATACGCATAAAGTGAAAGCACAATATACTTATCTTACAAGTAATAAGTAATATTATATTAAATTAAATTGTTTAGTGCGATGGAAACCACCCTTAGATACTCAAAAACAAAGCACTATAAACTATGATAAAACTCGTAATAGGTACCTACCTACCTACTAAAATAATTTATTATCAATATAACCTACTCAATTTTATCTGTAAAGGCTTTATCAATGTGAAAAGTTATCGCGTAAATAATAACTAAACTGCAAAAGCAATAACGCAGTATCCTATATTCTAAAAATATGTAGGTAATATAGACAGTTAAATGTAGAAGTAGTACGAAAATATGAGTGGCCCGCAATTTTTATAGACCGACTGTAATGTTTTATGTGGCTTACTTTATGATTACATTTTATAGCTTCAAATACGACGTCTATATACATATTTTTCGAATAAAAGTGAGAATCAACCTTTATTCCAAATAAATAGATTGACCCAATTTTATGATCTGATAGGATTTTTTCAACGCCTGTTTTACATCGTGCATCGTACATCCTCATATATCATCAATTCATACATCAATAAAATATACTACGCTCACTTCGTCTATTCCAGACTCGTAATAAAGACAGAAAAGTTACGGTTCAGTGAAGAATGCTGTAAGCAGACGTCGTGTGTGTTAGTAAACTTCAGCTGTTCGTAAAATTTTAGTGTGCATTTGCTAGACAAAGAAGCGGCCGGTTGCGAAACAGTTCAAATCCGGCCAGCGTCGGTAGTCTCGTTTATTCATGTGTCGTCTCTGTTTAACACATCATCGGTGACTGTAAAAACACGAGCGAGATCAGAAATCTGTACGGAGCGCTGAAAGATAAAGTGCTACTGTAACTGTAAGCGGGCGCGGAGGGCGGGCGGCTTTGCGCAAGCGCGGGCGGGCGGGCTTGCGGCGCCGCCGTGACGTGACGCTATCGCTCAGCTGACGCCGCCACCGCGGCAGCCGCGTGACGCGTCGCGCCACGCATCGATACCGCGCACGTCTGTTGCGCGAAAATTTGCCGGATAATGCCACTGTCCGCCCGGTAGTGAGCAACGTGTTTCCCGTTTGTGAGTGCACGCTTTGTGCACAGTGTTTACCTTCGATTACCGATGATGGTGAGACGCAGCGGCCGGTACACCGTCAACTGGCGGGGGTTCAAAGATTTTGCATTTGGAAACAAACCACCAGACGAAGGCGAGTACTAGTTCACTAATGAATGCGTCTAATACTGCGGAAAATGTAATTAATGACATACATAACCTAAAAGTGTTATCTTCCTGAATATAATATAAAGCATTCAAAGCTGTCATCGGGGCTTAGAATACTAAATAGTAAATAACGTAGCACACAACGAGTAATAAGTCGTAATTTCATGCGTCAAGCATATTCTTGTAATGATTTCAGACTTCTAGATAAGAATGTGACTTCGCATTTTGTAAGCTCGAATTCCTTTAAAGAATTACTTAAATTCTGTTCTGTTTCTAAAAAATAACGAGCCAAGCGAGTGTTGTAACAGGGTTGTAATAGGGTTCCAAAGTCTGTGTGTTGTGGCACAGCACAGCCTAAGACTTAACATAACTGCAGTCTCTTGTATAAGGTTTACTGAATAAGTTTAAATTAAATACGATAAGCGCAACATCTTTGTTTGTTAAATAAGACAAGCATAACAATACTGTTAATTTTATTGTAATTTTATATTATACTAGTAAAGGATACATACCGGTGATACTTTTCTTTTAAATTCTTCATAAATGGTACTACCTACTGTAATTTAATTAGATTTTTTGACATAGCATTTTAGCGTATAGCGTATATTTCGTAAACAAGTCTTTATATGAAAAAGTTTGAGACAATACTATCTATACTTTTAAAATGTATTATATTTTATATTACAGTATGTTTTTTTTTTCCTATACCTAAATGAGCAAGAATTCCAAAAATACAATAGGTATATAATGCCATGAGTGGATTGCTATTTGGAAACAAAAATATCATCGTTTGTCCGAACTGCATGCTATTCATATGTCATCGCATCGCACAGTGAGAGGCGTAGAGCACTGATAAGTCGGAATTATAGCGGCCGTACAGTAATTTTAACTAAACCACGTCCAAACACATTGTAAAATATACGTTTCAGACTGTTATGCTTAACTTAGAGTGATCTTGAAAAGAAATTAACGCCAATAAAACCGGGAAAAACTCGTTTTAGTGCTTTCTGGATAGGTAAAGGTACAATAGATATTCTCATAATTACACAAGTAAGTATAGGTATTTTATTAAGTTTAAATTCGTAGACTGTAAGTGTAAGAATGTAAGTAACTGTAGACAGTAGTATACATATAAAAACACTAGCTTCTGCCCCACGGTTGAACCCGCGTTCCCGAGGAAAAAATGTAAATGTCGCTCTGCATACCATAAGCTATCTGCGTACCAAATTTTATCGCGATCGGTTCAGCGGTTTAGGGTTGAAAAGGTAACAGACAGAGTTACTTTCGCATTTTATAATATTAGTAATATAGTATGGATAAAGTATAATAAAGTATGGATATGGATAAGTATACTTACAACTGTATTAAATTTACTTTTGAGAAGGTGATCTTCACCCTACTTATTTATTTATTTATTCACTCACTAGAAGCATGGTACATAAGATTACTCACTTACACTTATAGAAAAAGCATAAAAGTTTTCTATTTGATAAATAATAATAGACCATGTTAAAGCATCCCGCAATCTTTTGAAGTAATAGCATTATTTAATCACATGTAAGGTTAGAGTTCTCTGTGCAACGGTTCATGACTTGTTACTTCTTACCTACTTACTTTACAACCTAGCAACAACTTACAGCGAAATCGAACTTTACCACTCCGTGAGTTCGTGACTATCCATTCCGTGCCATTATCACATAGAAACAAAATTCAGTGAAAATATTTTATTTTTCTTTCTTTTCGAGATATTTGAACTTGGAAGCCAAATTCTTGTCAGTTTACCAAAAACTGGATTTCGATTTATCTAATAAATATACCATACGTTTTCAAGGGAAACTATAAATCAGTCACTTCATAAACATCTGAGAAATGGTATTTCCAATATAATTTCCATAATTTTCGCATTTGTAACAGTTTGTCTACATACATACACTGCTTACAAAGCCTTTTCATTACAATGAAAGCACTTTCCCCTAGTTACAGAGCTCTTAAATCAACTGCTAGTCAACTAATTATGTTGATTTGGGATGCTACAAAAACCCCTAGTAAGTCGGTATAAATATGTTGGTCCTCCAAATAAAAGTTAACCGGTCATTAGGTTGGCCTATTCTTGTTTGTTTTTCATTGTTGCAATCTTAATTTTTTACTTCTAGTACTTACCTACTTTCGTAACAGGTATCCAAGTACTTAGTAACTAGATACGCATGTATATTATTTATATCACGAAGTGGGACAGAACGAGACCGGGCGGCCGACATTCCTGAAAATGACAGATTTTTATATGAGTTAGGTACTCAATCGTTTTGTAATGTTTTGTTGTTGGTTCTATCTTCTTATTTATTTTGGTTAGAGACGGGTTTTTGAACGTATATAGTTTGCGATTACCTTGACAATTTAAAATGCTGTAACTTGAAAATGGTTAAAAATATGAACATAGTTTCTATGTTAATATATTAATATTGCTCCAAATTATTATCTCTGTTATTTTCCGGATTGTCGGTCGTTCTGTCCCTTACAATACTTACCTACCTTGGAACAACGAAGTTATCTCTAATTCATCATATTTGTGGTGATAATCAGGTAGTCACTCTAATAAATCCCTGCATTTATTATCTAATGCCTAATAACCACAGAAAATTAAAAAATATTAAACCCATAATTAAATCTCTCATCACTAATCATTATGTGACCAAAATCAAAAGATTTCCGCTGAACATTAGTTAACTATAATATGTACTACTTATATTGTATAAATAAGCCTTTATCGCAATATGGCTTTATATTTGGAGTTAATCCATTAGTTCTAATAAAATGTTAGCGTGACCTTATCAATCTGAGGTATGGGAAATCGCAAAGTGATTGACACGCATGGCACCCACTGGAGCAAAACAACATTTTAGGCGCTCCCATGTTGAACAATATCCATGCAAATATCAATATTGTGTAGGTTTAATGCCTCCATATTTCAACGTTATGGGTGACTTTTTTTCATCCTCATGTAGGTACCTACGTAAATGCTAATGTTTCAGCTGCTACCCAAACATAAGTAGGAAGGGCACAATATTTTCGTAAATATGACAAACATGGATAGGTTAAGGAATAGAGTCTGCGGGAATAAAAGTCCCGGCAATTGAAGGTAAAGTTTCATATATTCATGCCCGGTTCACATTATTCCAGTCCAGTAATCCAGCGAGCCAATCCAGTCCAGTGCTGGACTGGTTCATATCGTCCACATTATTCCAGTCATTCAAACGCTGTTGGATCGGTAACACTATAGTGACAATGCATTTAAGAAACAAGTTCACTGTTTAACGTGTAATCAAGCACTAGATTGCCCGTTCACTCTATTCCAGTGGCGCTGGAATGGGCGAGCATTTCAGCTAACTGGACTGGATTGTCATTGGAATGGATACATTCCAGTGCATTCCAGTACAGGTTCACATTATTCCAGTGGCATGCTGGAATGGAATGCTGGGCTGGAATGCTACTGGAATAATGTGAACCGGGCATTACAATAACTGCCCACTACTGTAGGTAGGTGTACCAATTGCCATTATGATTTATCAACGAAGGATTTATTTGAGGTATAAACACAATTCATTGAAATATTTCGTCTAGGAAACAATAGTAAAAAATAAATAATTTAAGACTATGGGTAATGTGACATTATGAGGAAGTATAAAAGCCATACCTACTATTATGAGAATAGCATAGAGATGCGGGAAGACGTGTTCAAATAAGAGATAGAAATATTGTGTAAAGGTTTATGAACAAGAAAAGAGTGAAAGCGAGATGACGGTTAAAAAAAAAGATGTAGGTAGTCAAAGATGACCGTTCACAAGGCGTTGTGATAGAAGGATTTTCATGTTTTGAGACACAAATGTTTCTAAGTTATTCATAAAAATATTGAAGTGATATTTTTTTCATTAACAGAGAAAGAAGAACAGAAACCTGAAGAAGACTTAGCAAATCATGAAGTAATATTTTTGAAAAGTATAGTAGAGAGCCCGGATTTTGGAAGAAAATATGAGGTAAGGATTAAAAAATCGGCCCATAAACTTAATATAAAAACAAATAACTAAATACTAACTAATACATGCTAATACCTACTAGGTAATATACATTAATTACACATACGGTGCGATGATGAGACGCACCAAGAGCGGTTGTTTGGTTAATAAATCCGTCTTTTTCAGACACATTAGGAACGATAAGTTATGAATTTATGCTGCACTACGACTACGCTGTCTTAATTTACCGCGATCGCGTTATCAATCGACTGCTCTCCATTCCGAATAGGAATAATTCTGGAATTGGATTGTGAAAGAAAGCCTAGCCGTTCCAATCAGTTCGTCACCCAAAACGAGTCATTTCCTCATCCTCATCTGGTCGGTGCCATTATCGGCCTCGTTTATTGGATTCTTTTGTGTTCGCACATTCTAAAGAATAAACTGTGATTCTATTCCGGCCATAGTGATCCGGCAGTATTAGTCCGGTCTAATTAGATCAAAAAATAGGAGTGAAGTTACAAAAATTTGCACTCAGCTGATAATTGGTAGGATTGTTCAAAACACCATTATAAATTAAATCTAAAAAGTCCTCATCGATCCGATACCTGGAAATAAAATTACTCGGGGTCAAAGATCACAGAAACGGGTTTTTCGCGATTTTCAGCAAAACGGTAAGTTTTATCATAAAATTAGTCTTGACAAAAATTGTAGATCAGATAATTATCTATAAAAAAATGTCTGAATATTTTTTTCCTAAGAGCCACCGGTTTTGAGATATAACGATTCAAAAAGTTGAAAGAGTTGTAATCGTCATAATATGTGTAAGTTTGTGTATTTATAGCATACTCTAAATAAAAAAACATGTGCAGTTAGCTTGTCTTCCTCCAACCTCAGCGGCTGCTTATGTGGCTTGGTTATCAGCTAGACCCAAAAGACTGGGGTTGGAAGTTGGTCAACAATACATTAGAACCAGTTCAAACTACTCCCACCTGCGCCGAAAAAACTGCTCAACACATTTTTTTGCAACTGTAAAAAGGGATGTAGTGCTAAATGTGGTTACAAAAAAGTTGGACTGTTTTGCTCTGTAGCATGTACAAATTGTCAAGACCGGTCGTGCTCCAATGTTGAATCACCAAAAAATGAGGATTTATTTGATACTAACGAGGAGACATGCGATGTGTCATTAATGGGGCAATTTACTTGCACCCAGGATGAAGAAGAAGAACAAGGAGAAGAGGATTAGTATTCTCAGATGCATGAATTTCCCTATTTTTTTTTTATTTACACCACTTGTATCACTTTTATCATTTTCAACCCTTGTCAATATCTTTAATTATTCAATACTTTCAAATTAAACAGAATCACAACAGATCCGTGGAACAGAACTACCGGGGAAACCACATTAAAAAAAGCGCGCTAAATACACTACCTCAAAGGTGGCGTGGAAACGTGTGCATATTATGACGCTTACAACTCTTTCAACTTTTTGAATCGTTATACTATCTCAAAAACGGTGGCTCTTAGGAAAAAAAGTATTTAGACATTTTTTATAGATAATTACCTGATCTACAATTTTTGTCTGGGTAACTTACCGTTTTGCTGAAAATCGCGAAAACCCCGTTTTGTGACCTTTGACCCCGAGTAATTTTTTTTCCAGGTGTCGGATCGATGAGGACTTTTTAGACTTAATTTATGATGGTGTTTTGAACAATCCTACCAATTTTCAGCTGGGTGCGAATTATTGTACCCTCGGATGTCTAAATTGACCGGACTATATTGCCATGCGGATGCGGCATGTGAAGCGGACGATCGATCGGTTCCATCTACTTATACGCGTCTGGCGTGATTCTAATAGCGCGAAGTGAAATCCCACGGATGAAATCCAGTAAAATTGTAGGTAGTAAGCCTTGTACTAAATATTTTCGTGAGTATTGCAAAGCAGCATGTAGGATAATTAGAAAATAATAATCATGCTGTATTTATTACTACCTACAGCTATGGAACAAAACCTGTCAGTGTCAGATTATCAACTGTCATTGTCATTTTGTTTGTCAAGTGTTGTGCCGCAGATAGTAAGTAAAGTAGGTAAGAAAGGTAACGCTTTTGTAACGTCAAACTTAAAAAAATATATCTTATTGCTATACGAGCGACTATTATCCTTATTTAAACTAGCTTAAAGACTATAGTAGCGTGAATATTTTGAGCCATATT
Organism: Tetheella fluctuosa; assembly: GCA_951216915.1. Classification (NCBI taxonomy): domain Eukaryota; kingdom Metazoa; phylum Arthropoda; class Insecta; order Lepidoptera; family Drepanidae; genus Tetheella; species Tetheella fluctuosa. The sequence continues at coordinate 4,410,006 of OX578214.1, forward strand.
TAGGTATCATTGTGGATGACTGTATAAAAAAACACAGTGTTTTTCAAATACTCGTAGCTGGAAAGCAAAACAGAATACTAATAAAAAAAATTGTGAGTGAAGTGAAATCGAACCAAGCTATATTGGAAGGAGTGGATGTGTTCTTTCTTTTTTGTCATAACTTATTACAGAAACAAATTCTCATTTTCTCTATATCATTATCCTAACTAGAAATAATATTAGTCAGTTACTATTTTAGGAATTCAGTGAAATGTATTAGCCAAGTTTCGGTTCATTTCATTGAGGAATTTAACGGCATCCAGTGCCACGCCTATCGTCTCCGTTGTTTTGATGAACAGTGTACGGCTGTGCAGGCTCTGGATTCTGTTTTAGTTAAAGGTGAGTGTTTTTATTGCAGTCGATCGATTTGGAGGAGGAGCTCATTGTCAAGCCAGTCTCACTGGGCAATGTAAACATAATAAGATTGCTGAGCGAGTATCGTGGCAACAACATACGGACTATCGAACAAGCCGAACTCGCTATAATCGTGTCCAGAGTACATTTTAAGGTATTTCTTACCATCTAAGTAAGATATGAGCATATACAATAAATACTAACAATCCTCTCATATAATTTCCCACTAAGATTCTTATTGATACCTTTTGTAGTGATTTTATTCCATTTATAACAACCTCATTACTTACATAAGGAAGACCTTGTGAAACACCTTTTAGTATTTATTTACTTACTTAAAATATGCTATTGTTTGTGTAAATATGCTATTACTTACAAAATGTGTATTGAAAAATAAGTAGGAACTAGGCAAGAAAAAAAACCATAATATCCAACAATGACATCTAAAGGTATTAGACTACAATATAGAGATCAATTATAATTCAATTAATGATAATAATAATATCTCTATATTATCAATCATAAAACTGGACACAATATTTTCAATATTTTTGCTGCTGTAATATATTTTTCTTATTTACAAAATTATAACTTATTAGTTTTCACATTGAACTATCCCATCATTCTATTGTCCCTAATATATGTAAACATTATAAATATAAATTCAATTACAGGCGTTAATAGATGCTCATGATCAAGTAGGTTCAATTTGGTTAGAACGTGGCTCTGGTATTGATGAGGTAGCAGTGAAAGAAGAAAGTAAAGAAATTGCTGTGGCATTGGACAAGAGCCCCGACGAGAACGGAGACATGCCTGTGGAGACTGTTAAAGTTGTTGGCCTTAGAAAAGTGCCTGGACAACCATTAGGACTGACTGTAAGTCATTCCAAATATTCAACTGATAACAGAGTTGAATACTTTAGTTGTTGATCAATTGATTTATTTACTACCTTGTAATTTTTAAGTATATAAGCCTATGTTTGACTACAATCTCACCGTGATTACATGGCTGAAGGTGGTATTCTCACAAAGCCTACAATGAAATGGCTCTCAAGTGCAACTACCGGAACACATCAGTAGGTGTTTGTCAAGAGATTTTACCACCATGCTGTGGTTTCCTTGCAATGTTTTCCTTCAACAAAAGCTCTAGCTCATTTTAGGATAAGAACCCAGACCTTCATCACACCATTCAATGTCACTACCACTGAGTTATCATTGCCTAGAAATGTCTCTGAAAACATTATTTACATGATTAGTTATCGTGATTGGATATTATATTACTTTATTACAATAAATTCCTACCTAAACTGTAAATAATTTGGCCAATTAATTTTACTTAGGTAACAACTGATGAACATGGACAACTCATAGTAGCTAGGATAATGGCCGGCAGTGCAGCTGCTAAGCAAGCCCTGCTGTCCATTGGTGATGTCCTACTGGAAGTTGACGGGGACCACATTGATTCTGAAGAACAGCTCAAGGAGGCGGTAGCTAAACCTAATGATAGAATGACGCTTAAAGTTGGACCTAATCTTAAACAGAAGAGTGCACACATGAACAATAAACTTAGTGTAAGTAACTAATGTTGTTCCATTCAAAAAACAGTTTTGATTTATTTTGCAATGAAAATACTTATTGACTTGACAAAATGTATAACAAATTAATAATTGTTCTGTTTACAGTGTTATATGAGAGCACTTTTTGACTACAACCCTAAAGAAGACACCCTACTTCCATGCAAAGAAATTGGTTTAGAATTCAAGAGAGGTGACATTTTACAAGTAAGTGCATGATGATTCATAATATGGTAGTTATATCTCATATAGTTAAAATTGCTATGGTTTTTTATGGATTTAATTAACATGTCACAAAGAGTAGGCCATTTGATGTTATACCATTATGACATTATAACTTACATTTTACCGTACCGTAATAACTAGCTATCAATTCACTACCATGCCAGCCATATTTTTTCAACAGAGAAGCCATGTGCTGATTGAACTTTGAAGCTAGAAAACATTAGATTTTACTGTGTATCCCAATACTTTCTAACAATTTAGTCTGAAAGTAGCATTACTCTATTTTATGGAAACCGCTGGAGTAGCTGTAATATAACTGAAATGATAAATTATTGAAATCAAGCTCAAATAGAAATTATTGGCATGTAAAATCATGAAACCATTTGCATATTCTTTGATGAAATGAAAGCCTGTGGCAATTTATAAAAAAAAAAACAGGTTTCAGATAGAAAAGACCCAAATTGGTGGCAAGCAAGCCATGTTGATAACACAGATGTGGTGGGGTTGGTACCATCACCAGAATTAGAGGAACGGCGCAAAGCTTATGTACCTCCTGAAGCTGACTTTGTTCATAAAATCAGCATTTGTGGTGCAAGGGTAAGCATTCTCTGAATTTAATTTAAAAATTATTCACCTACATACAACGTGTTCCTTTTGATATCCCATAACTTTAATTTTTTTTACTATTAAGTTGTTCTAGAACTTTTTGTACTTACTTGTTTATACTTTTAACATATAACCTTAGAGTTATGGGATATCAAAAAAAACACGTTATGCCAAGTTGTATGTACTTAAATTTACTACATATTTTAGCATTATGGGGTAATAATTCCCTATGATGCCCTAAAGAAAAGGAACCAATTCATTAATAATATTATTACAAATGCGATGATTTGAAACTTTGTTCCTATCATATTTATATTAGAGACGAACGCGCGGCCGTATATCTAAAGTGCCAAGCCAGGTCGTTTGCCTCGCGCCTGCTGCGAATGACGCCTACATTTTATAATTTATTTATAAATTTCTGCGTAAATTTTCGTTAGGAAATCAAACTTGGGGAATCAATTGAAACAAAAAACAAAATGAATATAAAGTTATTAATGATTATGTATTCTGTCAATTATCTGTGCTTTGGTATAAAACGTATTTATTCTATTAACAGTATACTATCATACAATATCAGTATCATGAAATGATAAACAAAAACCTACGCTGCCTACTCGTTAAGGTATTCTGTAAAATAGTTTTCGTTTTCTAATTTTGTCATTAAATACTAAAAGTCATCTTTGATAAAAATAATAGGTAGGTATTTTAGTTATAGATTCATGAAAACCCTAACGTTTCTCGCGCCGCCCTCGAAAGTAATAGAGTGCTATAGAAAGGGTATTAAGGGTATTTGTAGGTAAATTTTCGTACTTAATCACAGTTTGGGAGTGAGCCTTCTGTATGGTAGTACTATTTCTTATTCTGCGACTAAACTTAATTAACTAACATGATATGTTAGTTATTTCCACAAGTCAGCCATGTAGACAGTTGTAGGTAAATACAAAACAAAAAAAAAACAAGAATTTTACATAGATAAATCATCAAATTTACCTTCCCTTCCTTTTCTAGAGCTGGCAAAATGCCAATCTTAAACGATTCCTGAATAAAATTTCATGCTTCTTATAAGTACATTTTTGGCATTAAATGTGTATGACTCATTTTGTACATTGAATATTGAACCAGGAAATCCACTGTCTACGAGGTGGTTTAGCGATGATGAATCATTTAAAAGCTATTGTTATTAATATAATTATTCTCACGGCCACGACTGGACTACGTCAGCTGTTTATTGTGATGAGTATGTGCATTGTAAACTGCACGTTTTGTTGACAAATCATTACATTTGTTATGTATGTGAACATAATGAATCACATGGTTTTAGCATATTCGATCATTTGATAATTTATCCACATGTTTTGTGGAAAAAAAAAAGTTTGCATTGTTATTTATTTATTAATTGATAATATATTTTGCAGGACTCTGCTGAGTGTATTGTTTAATGTAAAGCTCCTAATTAGAATTAGTCCGTATATTTATATATATAAAAGAGAAAGTATGTATGTATGTATGTTCCTTATAGACTCCGAAACCGCTGAACCGATCGCGATGAAATTTTCAGACAATCTTCATATTAGCCCCGCAGGTAATCTTGTAAGGTTTGGTGATGATCGGAGCACTCGGGACCGCGGGTAAAACCGCGGGGCGGAAGCTATAATTTATAAATGGAGCGCATCGTCTTTGGTAACTTCAGTAGTACCGACGTTCAAGTGCCCTTCTAGGGCCTAAACTGAATAAATGGATTTGACTTTGACATTGTTATTTGCCTTATAATATAATCACCAAACAATCAATGATGGTGCTTCACTTCACTACCCACCTAAACACATAATCTCAGCACTAACCTAATATTAACCATCAGATATCAAAAAAGAAAAAGAAGTTCGTATACGAGTCTCGATCGAGTGTCCAACTAGAGGGCGCAGAACTTGCGTTGTATGAAGAAGTGGCTCGCACGCCACCATTTCTTCGTCGGACGCTGGCACTAGTGGGAACGCGGGGCGTCGGTCGTCGAACTATCAAGAACCGTTTGATACAGGAACACCCGGATAGGTTCGGAGCTGTTGTGCCTCGTGAGTATATTGCTTTTATTAACTCTAGCTTTTTCCCGAAAACTAATTCGAACCGAAAAGATATAAGAATCGAAAATGCTTTGAATATTCTCCTCAATCACCTCATCATAGTATAATCTAGATCATCAGGGCTATCCAACCATGCCTGTGGCACTTACTCTGGGCAAAAAAAAATGTTTTTTATACACTTTGACTCATTGCCCAAAAATTTCCATTGAGAGCCAGTATCAAAACCGCCTCTATCCAAAGCAAATAGCAAGCAAAATACCTATTGAGTGAGGTTCAAAACCGACTCTATCCAAGTGCAAAACCGTCAGTGTATCCTCTCGACCAATCATGACGCAGTAGCTATTGTGATCGCCGCAAGTGTTTTTCTGTTTGGCATGGCAGTGAGATACAAAACCCCCTCTATCTATGAGTAAAACCTTACATGCACCATCATGCGTGAAAATAAGTGTATAAGTTAGTTAGACAAGGTCGTAAAGTAATAGTGAATGTCCAGACACGTCCCGGCCCCCGCGGCCGATGGAGGAGAGCGGCCAGTCGTACTGGTTCGTGTCGCGCGACGAGATGGAGCGCGACGCGCACGCCGGCCGCTTCCTCGAGTACGGGGAGCACAATGGACACCTCTACGGGACCCACTTGGACTCCATTAGAGCTGTTATTAAAGACGGTCAGTCTTGATGCACAATATTTGATGAAATAGTTTTAAATAGTTACAGAATAATCCACCATCATACTTTGTATTGGGTTTAGACAGAATTAGACTAATAATCTTCGAATGTGTGAAGATTATTCAGTTTTTCTGGATTATATATATTATATATAACAACTCCCTAATCTCAATATCAAATTATCAACATTACTCACATATTCCACTTGTCATAATAATAACCAACCTGAAACAAAATTTCAGGTAAAATGTGCATATTGGACTGCGCTCCTCAATCATTGAAACTGCTCCATAACAGCAGTGAATTCCTGCCTTATGTTGTCATGATCTCCGCACCAGGCATCGAACAGCTAAGGAACTTAACCTACGCGTCCAATCGCAATCTAACGGTAAATTGAACCTTAATTGTACGTTATATAAGGTTGAAAACGTGTCGTAGATTTATGAGATCTTATTTCATCCGCTTTATATTCCAGCGTAGCATGTCTTGGTCATAAGTTAATAATTCTATAAGCGAACATATCACCCTTACTATTAAAACTCTATTTGACTAAAATACTATTTAAGTTGTCACCATAGTAATAATGCTATGGTTGTCACATATTGACCGTCCTGTCATTGTCAAACAATGTGACGTTATTTACGTAATCAGTATATTATAGCCCACGCGGAACTAGTTGGCCGGCTTACCTAAGCTGCTAAGGCGTGGCCAACTAGTTCCGCGCGGACTATAGTTACATAGTGTTTTATAAGTAAGTCAAAGTTATTGATTGATTATTATTTTGATGCATTTTACTGCTCATACTGGCTTGCCAATTTAATAAAATCTTCTTGAATGTTAGTAGCCATCCCTCTGCAGTTTTTTTGTACCGTTAAACAGATTCCATTATTGGACCGGTTTCTTGAGTCCTTAATCAGATTTATTGATATCTTTGTCCATTTTATACTTTGCTGATAGTGATTAAGATTTAAAAGAGCTTTAAGAAACTGACCAAGAAGGAATGCTTTCTTAGAAACGCGGATGTTATTAGCATAGCAAATCCTGAAAAAAATATATGCATGCCTCCCATTTTGTTTTCCATAAAGTTTAATTAGATGCATTATTGACGTATTGGGCGCATGCGTCGCGTTGTGTTGTGTAGTTCGACCGGCAGAGCTCCATCCGCTACAGCTCGCGGCGCGCGCGCACGCTCGAGTCGCTCGCCTCGCTCTACGAGGTAAGGCCTCTTGTCTATTGTTTACTCTATGGTTAATGGGTACTCAATTAAGTTAACTTATTATTTAAGTTCAAAGACAAATTCAAATTAAACACCCAGAATGTGTGTATTACCGGACCTAAACATATATATTATCTTTGAAATTTTAACTATTCATAGCCTCGTTGTGTTTTTTTCTAACCATAATTATTTGTATACTTCATTCTAGAGCAAATTATTTCAAATTCTGTCTCTGCCCTGTATACTACCCTGTATACAAGGAACACTTCATGTTTTGGTCAAAATACGTAAAAATCAGATCCAAGGAACTTGAAGTTATTAAGATTAATATGTTCTATTTTATTCTTTATTTTCTCTTGTTATTTTTTTGTTTTTAATTGTTAATATATTTTGTAATTGTTGTATAGCGTTTGAAAAGTATTATAGCCAAAATAGTCAATCATAAAAAGTGTTCTTTGCCTTTCCGACCGGTGGCAACTTTAGTAAATTTGACCCTCGACCCTCATAAGTGCAGGGTACTAGGGCCTAAACTGAATAAATGGCGTTGACTTTGAAAAAGAATACCTGCCTAAAGAATAATATTAAATGATTGAATATTTGCCCATGTTCCTTTAGATGTCGCCACTATTTCAACACACTGCTTATAATTTTTTTTTTAAGTTGTCTCCTAATTTGCACATTTTGTTATACATAATATATTTGTCCCATTATTTCAATGCAATTCGTAATCACAGGAAGAAGATATGAAACAAACACTAGAGGAGAGCGCCCGCATACAACGACAATATGAGAAGTACATCGACCTCGTGATCACCAATCAGAATGTAGATACTAACTACTCTAAGATAAATGACGCTTTGCACTCGCTCTCCACTGACCATCAGTGGGTGCCTGTCAGCTGGATTTACTAACACTTGCTCATTTATTAGGTGGAGTTTGAAATACATCGATGAAAAGTGTTGCCACTTACTATTTGTGACGCATTTACATTTGATAAGGTACAACAGGTTAGCGTAAGTTTGTTGAAACATAGCATAATGCACAAGCACTTGATAGCCAGTTCATGTCTAGGCTTTTTCAGCAACCGCCACATCGTCACTTTGTGCCCAAACACAAGCCTATCCATGTAAAAAAAAGTTCTACCGAGTACTGTAAATCATGGTACGTCCAATGGTTTTTTTTATAAACTGCTTTGTTTTATGTTTCTTAGAAAGGGCTGATATGTAAATAACTGCGTAATTATACAAAAAGCCTGAATTTCAGCATGAATTACATGTAATGCATGGACGTCTCAACAATATTTCTGTGAATTACATGTAATGCACGGACGTCTCAACTAGATTTTGTGAATTACATGTAATGCACGGACGTATCAACTAGATTTTTGTGAATTACATGTAATGTATGGACGTCTGAACTAGATTTTTGTGAATTACATGTAATGCACGGACGTCTCAACTAGATTTTGTGAATTACATGTAATGCACGGACGTATCAACTAGTTTTTTGTGAATTACATGTAATGTATGGACGTCTGAAAGAGATTTTTGTGAATTACATGTAATGCACGGACGTCTCAACTAGATTTTGTGAATTACATGTAATGCACGGACGTATCAACTAGTCTCACTACTGACGTACATATAATGCATGGACGTTTGATAAAATATTCAAGATACTTGATATTTGTTTTTTTCTCGCGTTTTTGAAAATTCACAACCTTCACAGCAAAAAAAAGGCTGCACAAGTCATACATGAATGCCTCCCTTGCAAAAAAGCGTTTTGCTTAGGATGTTTTAACGAAGCTCATTAAAGTTTTCTCTCTGATTAATACGTCCATAAAAAAAAATACGATGGGACATTTGAGTTTTATTTTCGCCAATTCATTGTTCATACGTCCCTAGCAATTCAATGTTCTAGCTCACACGTCCAGCCCAAAAAACGCGGTTCAATTGCCTCTGGCAAATGCATTACATGTAATGCACGGACGTCACAGCCAGACCAAAAATGCATTACATGTAATGCACGGACAGTCAACGTGTTAAAGTTCGCAATACCTTGTCCAGTATAAATGCGCCATTAATAACTAAATAAGCTAATAACGCCGCACTGACTTAAGAAATTAAAAGATTTGTATTTTTTATTCAGTTATATATACAATAATATAATTGTAATATTAAAATTTAACATTTTCAGTGCAACATTATATGGAAATATGAATTGTTGCTAATGTGCAATTTTTGATAAAAGCATTAGTTAAAACGATTATTATACAACACATCACGCTGCTTACAGACTCTATTATGTCTGCTAGCGTAAGATACGATATTGATACTAACTAAACCATTTTGTACCTTTCATTCAACTATTTTAAGACTTAGAAAACATCACATGGTTGTATTTAAAAGCTAAATTAAATGAAAATGCGTTTTTATTTAGGTCTAATAATAATTAAATAATATTAAGGTATGTGTGCATGCATATCTTTTGAGGGGAGCTAAGTGAAGACAAAAAAAAATCATTAAGTTTTGTCTTTATCAGTTTCTCTCTTCTCCAATCGAATCGAGTTTACATTCTTATTCTATTTCGTAGTTGTATTGAAGTAGAATATTATTTAATATGATGTGCCACGCGTGAATTCCTGTACGAACTGTTGCTCTAACTCGGCAAATCATTCCAATCTTTCAATCATTAAATTTATTGTACATTAATTAACATTGTTACCATCTAAAAGCTTCTGGCAATTCTAAAAACAATCGCCATATATTTTAATTTTAAAATTGTACCTACTGTTTACCTTCACTATAATTTTCCTGATTTTCTTCACAAACTTGTGTACTTTTTATAAATAAAATATTTAGAAAACCCACCTACAAAATGGCATCTCACTAAATTTAAATAAATAGAATTTGATATCCTAAAGCTTATAATATGGCCTATGTAAGTAATATTTTATACTAAGTATATTAAGATTTTTTAAGTATGGGCATACTGTTTTATAGGTTAGCCTTGTCAGTTGTATGTATTATGTACTGCTATAATTAATTATTTTCGCCTAATTACGAACATGTATTATAAATATATTGCATCACACGAAGACAATCACGTTATATTAAGTAGGTACCTAAATATTTGTAAAAATACTATAGGTAGAATCACGGCGAGATCTATACACTGATTTGTACTTAAAAAGAAGGTTTTTGACCAACTTCTAAAAATGGAAGGTTATGTGTTTCCCCCGTATGTTTGTTTGTGCGCGCATTTTTCAGAAACTACACAACTCGTAATGTTAATCTTACTTTACCAGAAACACTAATAGGTATGTAATTTACCTACATGAATTATTTTAGATATCCTATTAATATAAAATTAGAAGTTTTTTTCCTCGCATCGTCAAAAATAATTCATTGCCACAAGATATTTCTGAGGCACCAAGGATTCATTGTAACTTATAATGTTATTCTATGTTGTCTAAAAGTCTTTTTTTTTTGTACTAATCCTGTATAATATTCTTAATATTATATTCTTTACATGAATCGAATGTTTTCCCCATTTATTTTAACTAATAATTAATCATGTAAAAGTAATACAGTAATTCCTTAAATATAAATCGAATTTGTGTTGTTTTGTGAACAAATTAAGTCAGAATGTAACGCAACCGATGTGTTAAGTGTGCAGTAGGATTACATTAGTATTGTTCTAAGGTGAGCCGGTTTTTATCGGCTTAGATCCATGCTTATATTGTATTACTTTAGGCTACATTTATTGTAAACCTAGCTTATATTTCATTATGAATCTCACATTCCGTCCATTTTGTTTCGTTATTTAGCTGTAAATTTTATTGTGTCAAGAATTATTCAATATACATTATGTAACTGCATTGCTTAATTTTATTTTCATGCTCTCTTAATAATAAATAAATTTAATATTAAATAAACTTGCTGAATGCTAATGGAATATTTTATTCGTTTCTAATTTATCAACACTGACGACTTTTCTATTAAATATTATTTTTTTACTGATTTGTTTGCCGCGTAGTATTTTTATGATGACGCACGGATGTTTTGAATATATTTGGATCGATGTGACTTAGACCAGTCTCATTACCAGCTACTAGCGTAGTCTTCTCTAAATCCGCCTTTTCCAACAGATGTGGCGCTAATAGAAGAAATAGTTGCTGAAACAAGTAAATTTATAATCAGGTTAACTATGTACATCAAATAAAAATAATATTAAAATAATGTACCTAGAATATAAAATATCATAATAGTTAAGGATGGCATTAAGGCTGTAATGACTCAAGATAAAAGCATTACACTGTGACTTAGACTTATTCACGCTCGGGACCAAGTAATCAAAACTGGAAAATGTATTTAAAATATCTAGGTACCTCTGCCCAAGGTATCAGTGGCAAATTGGCAAAAGTGGCTTGCCACCCCGGCAACCCCAGATGAACGAGTGCCATTCTGAAGTAATGTGTAAAAGAATCCGCGAGCCACCCCCAGGCACCTTCACGTGTGGCCAGCCACACCGACCACGAGCCTCCCGTGTAAACTAGGCATACCTGTCAATTGAAAATTACCGATTATTATCCATCAAAATTCGTAAAACAAGTTATCGGTCCCACGTTGAGCACCACTTTCAGAACTCGCAACTGTAGAATTTCGATACATTATATACATACCTTACCTATAGTTCTGCAGGTATCCAATTCGAAGACCTTGCTTTTAGTGTTAAGAACAGGTCCAGGGTTTATGTGTGGTCTCGTGAGAGAGAAATCGAGAAGGTCTTTCAAAGCTGGTGAAAGACATAGCTCATTCAATGAATTCACATGAATAGAACCGACTGGTAATATTTCATCGGCTGTTAACAAAAATATAAACATAGGTAAAAATATATGTCTAGCTAAGTACCTACCACTTGGTAGGTATATTTGATATTTTTTTATACACCCTATTTTCAATAAGCCAAATACCTACTGGTGTATTCCGGCAGCTGCACTAAACACCTGTAACTGGCTCTCGCCAGTTCCGTCTAGGCTTTGTGTGCTTACCACCTTCAGGTATATCATCACTTACAATAATGAGATTGTGATCAAACACAAACCTATACAAAGTAAGAAGCAAGCATTTAATGTGTAAGCCACCAAAAATGTTTTTAAAAACTTTCCTGAATATTTATAATGCCAAGTCAACTGAAAGCCGTCACTGGAAGCATAAAAATTACGAAGATCATCTGGTAGTACAGCTGAATGTCGTTGTTCCCATGTACATAGAGCAACGCGGTCACACGGTGTTCTGCGTTCTACACTCACATTGCATATACGAGGATCAGACTCTGAAAATAATAACAGGTAGTTAAGTAGGTACCTACATAAATTCACATTTACAAACGGTCTGTATTAAAATAAATATTAATCACTAATCAACTTCAATCATTTGAGGTCGGCGCAATAAGTAAGTAGGCACCTACTCTTTGACCATCCATTCTATCCAAAAAGCCTGTTTATGTTAAATTAAATTAAATTGTAGCTATTAACAGATTACCATAGTTCTCCGGTTAATACACTATAAAGTACCTTTCATTACTTAAATCTATAATAATATTATAAAGCTGAAGAGTTTGTTTGTTTGGTTGAACGCGCTAATATCAGGAACTACTGCTATGTTATTCTGTACCTACTAAAACTCGACGGTGAATTCACGCTTGAATAGCCCATTTATCGAGGAAGGCTACTTTCGTGTGTGGAGGGTCTATTCGCCAAATATTCCTGAATATTTGGCGAACACAAATACGCGTATCCGCACGCCTGTACCTTTTTCAAGGCACATCAAAGGAGACAAATAGGAAAATACGCAAATATACCGGCCACACAGGGTAGAGCAAACATGTTTGTTGTTTTGGTATTTGGCTCCATATGTGGACGGTCGTATCGCCTATTTGCCTATACGTCAAATATATGCCAAATACTGTCATCATGCCTATCACCAATACGCATAGCCATGTGGGGTACCGCCATAACAAACTCTTCAGCTTTATAATATAACTAACTAGCGACCCGCCCCGGCTTCGCACGGGTAGAAGAGCATAATATGTCTACATTTTTCAGCTTGTTGCGTGGTAACAAGTGGAGCGCGGGCGGAGTTGGCTGCATCAAGCGAGATGTCGTCGTGTCGCGTTGGTGCGAGACCGGTTGAATTAATTTTCTCGCGCGTAATTTTTAATTTACGATAGCTCCTAAGATATTCATTTAAATTATATGGTGCATCAGATTAAAATAATATGCATGAAATGTTAATGCCTCTAACTTATTTAAAATGATAAGGATTAATACCGTATTTGTGTAAATAGCTTTCCAATTACCGCTTTATAATTGCCCAATTTTTGAAGTATTAAAATGAATATAGTATGTTATTCTTAAGAAATAGACATATGCCATCGCGGACTTTTCTGTAGACCTATTATGAGATACAAAATTCCACCATACATCATTTTGTTATATCTCAAAGGGCTTAGGCAGCGTTTTCGTTGAAAGCTCCCAGAAGGCTTATTTTTTCCGAAACCTCCAACAAATATCATTATATTTTAGCCAATGTTTACAAAAACTTGACAAATTTTATACTAAAACCTTCCTCTTGAATCACTCTATCTATCCAAAGAGGATTAAATCACTACGTGCATAATATTCTCTCAACCAGGAACATAAAGATAAAATCAAGTGCGAGTCGGACTCGCGCACGAAGGGTTACGTACCATTATCTATAACAACGGCAAAAAAAACTATTATTTAAATTTTTATATATATTTATTTTATTTTGTTTGAGAACCTTAAATATTTATTTTATTTTGTTTTTAGTATCTGTTGTTATAACGGCAACAGAAATACATAATTTGTGAAAGTTTAAACTGTCTAGCTATCGTGGTTCTTGAGATGCAGCCGGTGACAGACAAACGGACAGACAGTGAAGTCTTAGTAATAGGGTCCCGTTTCTACCCTTTGGGTACGGAACCCTAAAAAAGTATAGATATGACGTCACGATTTAGTAGGTATCAGTACGCGGCAGTACGCACCATCAAAGAAGTCCTAGAGTTCGTTTCACCAAAGAAGTCCCGTGGAAATCGAGGAATTAATGAAAATCGATCTTATTTCTTCTAAGGCGCCAGGTCCTATCCAGAACATGCTACTAAGTTTGTGTATCCTAATGTCAATTCCGAAAAATATATTGCCAGCTATTTTTATAGCGATTTCTAACCCTTATTTTTTACGATTTATAGTTTTTGAAATAATTTTTGTTTGTGCAAATATAATACGTTTTTATATTTTAATTAATATTAATAATTTTAAATATATAAAATTATACGATAGAATATGAAGTGCTTCGAAAGCATTATAATAATTTTTCATGCACTGCCTTTAAAATTAGTTTTAATTTTAAATTAGTAAAAAAGATTTTATCACTGACCGTTATTTTCTTTTGCATTCGTAACTTTGTTTGTAAAGCGATCGGATGTGTTCTGTATTTCATAGTATTGTTATTGTTGAGTTTATCAAGTTAATTACCTTTTTGTTGAAATTTTCGTCGTAAATTCAAGCATAAATCTCAAACATTTTGTACAACAGAGAAAAGGAATATCCCCTTAGTGCACCTAAAAAACGAATGTGAAAACGGCTAATTCCTCATGATATGCCAAATATCAGTGTACAGAGTGTTGAAGGATTATAAAGAAAATCCCCAGAGTAGTTCTCTAAAGAAACCTGATCCAGAACAGAATTTTAAGGATAAATTAGATGATTTTACGCTTATAGCTAATGTGATATGTCAGTCGTCATCCCAATTACCCTTTTCAAAACCAACTCACGATTTATCAAATAAATAAAATTATTTATTTAGTCTCACTGACAAGAAACTCCGCAACGCAAAGCCAAATTATTCGAATTTTGCAAATGTTGAGTTTAATGCGCGTAGGGTTGTCAGGTAAAGACAAAATTACTATAATCATTAATATATTCAAAATTATACGATAAATTGCATAGAACATCATACCTCTCAAATCTAGTCGGTTCACCAAAAAAAAAAACAAAATCTGCGTATAAATTGGTACGTTATAATTAAAAAAATAACGCTATACTACTATCAGAGATGGTATAAAAATAAATTAATATTATGATAAGATAAACAAACAGAGCCGTGCGAACCGCATGCTGTAAGTACCTATGCATAATATGTGGTAAGACTCACATTATACAATGCTGTTATTCTCAGTACCTATTCATGTTATAATAAAAAAAAAAAAGAAACATCGTTTCAAGACATTATTTAGGGAAATGTTGCCAAAAGAGTATCCTTTAATATAGATAGGGGAATTACGAAAATGATACCTGGAAACCCTGCAGGTAACCTACAAATAAATAAATTTATAACCTCTAAATATCCCTTACCTAATATCATGCCTAACATAATTTACTATACCATACCAATGAAATCGAGCAAAATTAATTAAAAACTACTGGTGAATCAACCATTTGCGTTACAGTGTGAAGCAGATTCACAGAACTGAGCCGGAAAGAATAACAATCGAATAGCTATCTGAACTGAAACCGAGCGAGTGCTTCTGATAACGTCCATTATAATGACTAAAATAAATGCTGGGATATGTGCCATAAAAGAAGAATTTGTTATTCAAAAACCAATCAAAACCAACAGTGAAGATACTGTAAATTCTCTTGGTAAGCGTAAACTAACAGACGACATTGATGAGATAACTAATATTGACAATAAAAAAGCCAAAGGTGAAGAAACAAATATCGAAACAACGAATGTAAAGAATAAAAAGAAGGGGCAAAATAAAGCTAGACCAAAAACATTTAAGGATAACAAAGAAAGCAAACCTTGTCCAAGTATACTGAGTGTTGAATCACCGAATGAGTTGAAGCCATGTCAATACAATAACTGCAAGTATATACATAATCCCCTTGATTATTTAAAATCCAAACCTAAAGATATAGGTGATACATGCCATGTATTCAGCATTCGTGGAAGATGCCCTAGAGGAATAGCTTGTAGATTTGGCCTGAGCCACATCACAGATGATGGATTCAACAAAATTAATAAGGACAAAGTAGACCAGTGGAATGATGATATAAGAAATACTATACAACAAACATTACAAACACAATTACAGAAAAGAAAATATGATTTTAGTTTATCTGAAAAACTTGTAAAACATTTAGATAAAAGAAATAATGAATATAACAAAAATTCAATAGAAAGTGAAGAAAATAAAAATAAAACTGTTAATAGTGGAGTAGTAACTGATGAGGATTTAATAAAACTTTTACCCAAAGAAAAGAAAGCAATAGATTGGCATGACAAGCTATACCTCAGTCCTCTCACTACTGTTGGAAATTTACCTTTTAGAAGAATTTGTAAGGAATTTGGAGCTGACATCACTTGTGGAGAAATGGCTCTTTGCGAGTCCCTTCTTAAAGGAATGAAACAAGAATGGGCATTGGTCAAAAGACACACTTCAGAGGATTTGTTTGGTGCACAAATATGTGGAAACAATGCATATATAATAGCTAAAGTAGCCCAGTTATTAAAAGAAAATACAGAACTTGATTTCATAGATTTAAATTTAGGATGTCCCATTGATTTGATTTACAAAAAAGGTGGAGGCTGTGGTATGATGCACAGACAAAATGCTTTTGAATGCTCAGTGAGAAGTGCCTCAAAAATACTAGAGATACCATTCACTGTTAAGATGAGGACAGGAGTATATCAGGACAAGAAGATAACCCACACCATTGTACCAAATATGACTGAATGGGGGGCCTCTCTTATAACTATTCATGGAAGATCAAGAGAAGCCCGCTATACTAGATCGGCTGATTGGGAATACATTGAAACCTGTGCTAAAGCAGCTGCTCCATGTGCAGTTTATGGTAATGGAGATATACTTAGTTATGAAGACTATGTACAAAGAAGACAAACTGCACCAACTGTTCAAGGTGTTATGATTGGACGTGGAGCATTAATCAAACCATGGCTGTTCACAGAAATTAAGGAACAAAGGCTTTGGGACATAAGCAGTAAAGAACGATTTGAGATTTTAAAGAAATACACAAATTATGGCTTGGAACATTGGGGTTCTGACATGCAAGGTGTTGAAAGTACTAGGAGATTTTTGCTTGAATGGTTATCATTTCTATACCGCTATGTGCCTGTTGGTTTATTGGAGCATCCTCCGCAGCAAATTAATGAAAGACCACCTACATATTTTGGTAGAGATGATTTAGAAACATTGATGGCATCTGGAAACTGTGCAGATTGGATTAAAATAAGTGAAATGTTGCTGGGTCCTGTACCTGATGGATTTCAATTTCTACCAAAGCATAGAGCCAACTCTTATCAATAGATAATTATTATTCTTAAAAAGTAATTTAATTATTATTAATTTATTTCAAGCTTAGAAAATAAATGTATATTTTGCAAAATTTGATGTTTTACTATAAAGTATAGTATATGTTTTTACTAGAATCAGACAAATTTTGACACTTGCTTGTGTGTTGTGATTACCTTTACAGTAGGGCAGGAACCAAAAACATTTAAAATAAATATTTTTCCATGTTTAGGGACCTCCTTAGGATATTAATAAAATTCAACTATTATGGCTACTAATACTACACCCGTGATGCAAAGGATTTGCATGTGGCGAAAATCTATCTATAGGTAGAGTCTAGTGGACTTATGTAGGTGTACAATATTGCGCAATATAGCACCTATATCTATTAATTAATACAACTTAACAACTAGAACAAAATCATTATGTATGTAAATCAAATATAATTAATGTTCCTGTATAGTTCCATTATACGCCGGAACTATTAACTTTATGCAAACAATTATAATGAATACTAATAGGCTAACCCAGGTGTTTCGTAATGCCCAATGTTATATTTTCATAAAAAGAATCCTCCGATACTAAATCGACGCAAAAGCTCATCGTATGGCACTAATAATTTAACAAAAAACTACTTCTTCTTCTTCTTGATAGAATGGCGACTGAAGCCAATAGCACAATTCCGCCAATGTCACGTTAGTTAAACATAAACGAAGGGGATTCTTTTACAAGAAAATTTTGTAACAAAAAACTAATTTATACACATACACAATAAATTCTATTGACATAACTTTTCAGATAAACAGTTACTATTGTCATGGTTACGATTACCTCTCGGTAGAGAGTACCTAGGTATCTATATTCCTTGGAAGAAAAATCAACTATATTCTATGGTTACGGAAAATGGGGTGATCGAAAAATTATGTATAGGGACAGTTGTTAAGTACATAATCAGAATACAGTTCCACTACATAGTTATTTCATATTCTCATTTTTTGCTAGGGAGGGTAAATGAAGTGAAATAATAATAAGACTATAATAGGTAGTGCAAAACTTTATTTTCACTAACATAATAATACAGATAGTTTACTCATATCCACAAGTCAAATTAAGGGTTGAAGGTAAATATTATCATGGATAGAAGGAACTCGACTTGTCACAGTTGTCACTCGAGTATCAATATAAGACAAAGAAGTACTTATTTGAGGTTTGTTCGCATAAAAATGATTTAAAGTAAATTACATGAATTTATCCAGCTCACATAAATGTGTTCTACATTCACTGCAGTTTAAATAAAACGCTTATGATACAGGTCTTTTTGTATCTACAATTAATTCCGGCAAATATTATATAAGTACTTATATACTTACAGTATCTATTGTAATAATTTATGTGATGTAAATTTGCCAACATAATTACAGCCAATTACGAATTCAAAAGGGTAATGCGCCAGTCACACAAGAGGCGCGCCGCATCTAGGTTTTCTATGAATAAATGGCAGTGCGCTCACATACGTCGTGGCACGACGGGCGAGGCGAGGGCGCGGCGGCGTGAAGGCGGAGGCGCTAAATGTGCCCGCGCCGCGACTCCTCCGCCATTTTATCATTCGCTTTCATTCGTAGGCTACGTTTAGAAGAGAGAAGCGACTCGACTTACCAGTGGGCGACGCGCCTTAGTATTTATAATATAAGCGTATTAAAAAGACAAAATCAATCACAATGTAACCAACAAAGTAGTTCCCGGTGCAAACAGTAATTATGGTCTAAATGTTACCGGCACTAACAATTAAATACACAGGTGGAATGAAATTCATGCATAGTCTGGCTTATTATAACTTATTAAATATGTACTCCACTTAGTCTTGTTATTTCACTGTCGTTTAGCGTCTCCTTCGTCGACGTGAATCTCCATTATGTCCATTTTCTGTAAAAAGAAATAAATTCTATTTATAAATAGAAATGATGTTTTTTACACAGCCTTTTTCTGTCTAGTCACAAATGTCTTAAAATATAAATAGTTAACTAAGAAAAACAAGACATTGCACCCAACAATAATAGCAACATAGGTCCATTAATGATCGCACATTTCCTATGCGTTATATATTAAGTGTGTGTGTTAAAGAGGTGAGTTTGCATTGGTTTGAATGTAACAAACCTCGGTCGTATTCACCGTCGACGATTCCTCTGACGGTCGTTATTGTACCCCACGGAGCCATTTGCCTGCGCACCATTCAGCCCACTTTGTTCCAAACCGACGCCATATGGCCTGCCAGGACCCATATTTTGTGGACCATAATAATCCACGACATTTCCAGAAGTTTGATCATTGTAGCTTTCATTAGATCCATTTTCTGGTTGATTCTCATCATTTCGTTTGTTATTATTCTTAGGCCCGTAAGAGCCAAATGCTGTAAAGTTGGCACCTTGTGGTCCAATGTTCTCTACGCCGTTTAGTGGGAGCATGCGCGGCAATAGGCTCCCGTGAGGCACACCGAGACCGCCAGAGGAATACCCGTAGCCGGCAGCTTGCCCGAGGCCGCCGCCGTCGTTGCCACCGAGTCCTTGAGATCCGAGACCGCCTGAACTCGGACATTCCGAGTCATAGTCGTCCTGATCCCGTCCTCTTCCTCGCCGGCGCCTATCTCGGCCTCTTGACCGAGAACCAGCCTGGTTGCTATCAGAACCGAGCCCTCCGCCGGATCCGAGGCCCCCGCCAGAGCCGAGGCCTCCACCGGGGCCGTGTCCTCGCTCAGAGCTCAGGCCTGCGCCAGAGCCGAGGCGTCCACCTGAGCCGAGCCCGCTTCCGGAGCCTAGACCTCCGCCAGAGCCCAAGCCTCCGACAGAGCCCAGGCTCCCACCGGAGCTCGGCCCACCTCCGGAGCCGAGGCCTCCGCCGGAGCCCAAGCCACCACCAGAAGTCGCGCCATATACGCCTGAACTCCCAAGCCCGCCAGAGCGAGCCCCATGTTTTCTGGAATCTGACTCGAAACCGCTCTGTCCTAAACCTCGTCCTTGAGACCCGCCAGCGGAGGATTCGGAGGGAGGAGGGGGAGGGGGCGGGGGAGGCGGAGCTGGCCACCCTCCCGGGGCCATCATTGGGGTTGGTGTAAAAGTTGGCATCATCATGCCATACTGATCGGCAGGAAAGAACGGGGGCATTACAAAACCTTGACCATTCATTGGAGGTGGAGGAACACACATATTCATTTGAGGATTAATAGCCATCAAAGGCGGAATTTGATTTGGTGGTTGAAGCTGTTGTGTGTGTTGGTTATTAGTCATATTTTGAGGCTGGTTATTTTTATCAGACCGAGATATGTCATTTCTAAGAGGAGGCGTAGAGGGACCTCTGCCATTTGATCTGTCGGGTTGTGTCGGAGGGAGCTGCGGGCCAATAGGAGTTGGCAGGAGCGGTTTCGGCGTAGGGAGCAGTGCTTGTGGCGCCTGTTGTGGCGCGGAACTCGAATTTTCCTTCAGTGGGCTGCACTTGCCTGAGCGAGATCGGCTACGCGAACGAGAACGGGATCTTGAATGGCTTCTCGATGATCTGGATGATTTGCTCCTTGAAGATCTGGAGGAGCTGTGTCGTCGACGGCGGCGGTCGCGGGAGCGGGACCGCGTGCGGGACCGACGTCTGCGGGAGCGGGACCGGGACCGGGAACGACGACCACCGCGACGGTATCGGGCTCCACGTCCACGACCTTGATATAACAAACAGTACACTATTGTATCAAACTATTAACATTAAAATATTAATAGATTCCGCGCTCCCAGTATAAAAAAAAAACTTGAATTTATCTGATGTTTTAATAATTATTCTGCTATTCAGGGGAGACAAAACCAACAAATCAATAATCATAAAAATCGGTCCAGCCGTTCTTCAGTTATAAATGGTATAACTAACATGACTTTGTTTTATATACTGGGTGATTTTTTAGTCGCTGGCAATACTTACGCGATATCAAAGTTGGTCCCATAGTAAAAGTTGTTTATATAGATGAGTACTTCCACCCCTGCAAGTATTGCCAGTGACAAAAAAATCACCCTATAGATAGATAACACGATAAATTTATCACTTACGCCTGCTACCACCACGTTCAGACAGCTCTTGCAATTTAGGATTAACGACTTGTTTTGCTTCTTTTAATACAGCTACGAGATCGCCGGCCTTAGCACCGTTTGATGGCGTGAAAAATGTGTAAGCAGTGCCAGTTTTATTTGTCCTGCCGGTTCGACCGATACGATGAACGTAATCTTCAGAGTTACTGGGATAGTCGAAGTTGATGACGAATTTAACATCATCAACATCTGAAAAGTACATTTAATTTATAGTTATGTGTAAGTAAAGTAATTATTTCCAATTAACAAAATCTTTAAATAAATATCTATCTATGATTGCTTACCTAAACCTCTCGCCGCCACGTCCGTAGCTACAAGAATGGGAGCTTTCCCGCTTCGAAAATCTGTAAACAATAATTGTTAAATATAACTCAATTCTAGGAAACATAATTAGCTGTAAAATAACCATAATTTTCACACTTATATCTTCTAGTCCTTGCACCTGAATATACGTATATCAAACCTGATCCTATGTAATACTTACTGATTGTCGAAGAAAACATAAGATTAACTCCTGGGACAATTTTTGAAAAGTACATGACCGTGACGTCTTCCAGGTAAGGAGATTAGGAGATTATTCCTTTATTTTATAAATCAAGAATTTTTCATGCAGCCATTTATGAAGTTGCAGACAAATACTAATGAAATTGTCATTATAATATCTATATATGTACAATTGTACATATTAGTACAAGTAACAGAAATTATAAATATGTTAAAAATAAATGTTGTTAACACTAGAAACTGGTAATAGTTTATTCAACATAATCTATATATTTAGCACACAATGTTTAACAGGCCAAGTATATTTGAATTAACTGTTGTGACCCAGCACAGAAATGATAGCTAGACTTAATATGGGACAATATAACATAGTCATACAATACAATAATCGTATTTTACTAGTGATTCTGCACAAAAAATAATCATTTTTTGGAAAACAGCTCAAAAATTTTAATGAAATTTGGTGTTAGGTTTTTTCTGGGGGATAATTAATCGATTTAGGTACAGTACAAGTTGGTGTAATGGATGAAAAAAATAAAGGGATTTTTTTTTTCTAAATGTTAAATGTGCTACCTAATCTAATGAAATAATAATTAAACCAAACCATAAACTACCATGAGGTAGTTTGTCAAAATTATATAGGTATAGTTAAACTGTATCTATGGAGAACTTACACCATGTCCACAATCACACACACCTTACCCTCAGGTACAAATCAATACATACCTAATACAATCAAGCTTATTAGAGGTCAATAAGTTGTAGTAATATGCATTTAAGAATCAAAATTAATATGCACAACAGGATCATGGTAGATATATCATAAAAGTCGGTTAAAAATACTATTGAATGATAGATAGTTTTGATAGATACATAAATTCAAAAATGTGGGTTATTGTGAGATAATTATAAACAATATAGATAGTAGATATCTGCAACCTAGAGGTTTAATGGAAGAATGAAAACTTCCGTCCACTATTTGATTTTTGAATAAACTTACTAATAATACTGATTCCGTCAGGGTTATCATGTTGGTTATCGCACAAAAACAAAAATTGGGAGCAAGAAGCCGCCCACCAGCACGGGAGGCGAGAATCGTGAGCCGAACACCGAGCTCAGGGCTAGGCGCGGGGGCGCGCCGGCGCCGGCGTCGTCGACCCGTGACGGCGAGCGGCGCTCGGGCGGCTCCGCCAGCCGGCGAGGTGGCGGGCCTCGCCAGCCGAACACGCGAGAAGCGGCTCAGACTAGCCGCGGTGGCAAGTCAGAGTGCATAGGGCTTAGCCCCAACAACTAGAGGCGGGCGCTGCGGGCGCGGCTCGCCGCCGCCTGCAGCTTAGCGGCGACGCACCGCGAGCCGCCGCCCCCGCCTGCCGGCCGCACCTCTCCACAGCCTGCACATGCAGACACGTGTTCAATAACTGTTTGTGTGCTGTGGACGCTCACACTCGCCACGCTCATAGCCCGCTTTTCCAGTCCGATACCGCTTCTCGGAATCCTAGTGTGCCTTTGCTACAGTCTTAAATTCTCATGGAATTGAATTGTAAATAGAATAACATCATAGACTTAATAAGATTTCAATACTATGCTGCAGAAACAATAAAATAAAAGAAAATATAAATATACAAGTATGATAGTAAGTAGATATAAATAAATAAATCTTACCTTGCAATACCCAGTCACGCTCATTCTGTGACTTATCCCCATGAATACATACTGCAGGCCAACTGTCAGAAAAAAGTATTCAAAATATTTAATAACTAATACCACACTAATATTATAAATCGGAAAGTTTATGAGTGTGTGTTTGTATGTTTGTTACTACTTCACGCTCAAACTTGAGCAATTTTGATGAAATTTGGTATGGAGGTAGCTAACACCCTGGACACCCTGGATTAACACATAGGATACTTTTTATCCCAGGAAAACATAAGATCCCTCGGGAACATGGGTGAAATCGCGCGGCGGAAGCTAGCTATCAATAAATAGTCAATATCAAATAATTTTGGCTTACCCATCACGTTTCATTTTTCTTGTAATATCATCAACACGTCTCTTAGTCTCAATAAATATAATAGTCTTGTTTTCTTTTTCTGCCATAATTTCTTTTAAGAGGGTACTTAGCTTAGTTTCTTTTTCATATTCCATACAAACATCAATAATTTGTAAAATATTGTGATTTGCTGCCAGTTGTAAAGAGCCAACATTGATTTGTTGGTAATCTTTCAAGAACTCAGAGGCCAAACTTTGTACTTCCCTGGGCCAAGTGGCAGACCACATCAATGTTTGCCGATCAGGCCTAATTTGCTCAATTATTTTTCTTATCTGTGGCTCAAAACCCATGTCTAACATTCTATCAGCTTCATCAAGTACCAAATAAGTACATCTTTTCAAATTAGTTCTTCCACTTTCCAAGAAATCCAACAGTCTTCCTGGAGTTGCAATAACAATTTCTACACCAGCATCTAAGTCCCTGGCTTGAGGTCCTTTTGGAGCACCACCAAACAAACATGTGTTATGAATTTTGGATGTGTTAGCAAACTTGTCACAAACTTCTTGTATCTGTTGAGCAAGTTCTCTAGTAGGAGCCAGAACCAGTGCCATAGGTCCATCACCCCTGCTCGACTTAGGCTGGTTGTTTATATGTACAATTGCTGGCAAAATATATGAAAGTGTTTTTCCAGATCCAGTTGATGCAATGCCTACCATATCATGTCCACTAAGGGCTATTGGCCAACCTTGAGCCTGTATAGGGGTAGGTTTCGAGAATCCCATTTTGTCAATCTCATCCATAACATAACTGGGGAACCCAGCTTCATCAAATGACAATGTAGGCTTTGGGATGTTTCGACCTTTGAGGGTTATCTCATTGCTACTTCTCCAGGCTTCCACTTCAGACTCAGATCTGTTATCTACGTTAGAGTGTGGTACATAGAAATCCTTTTTAAATGGTTTCAGTCTATTTAAATCCCATTTGGGCTTACGGAGGTTTGCGCCGGGATTACTCCTGCGACCGCCGCCTCCATACCCACCACCTCCGCCTCCACCGCCGCCCCCGCCACCACCGCCGCCTGATCCTAGACCATAGCGAGGACTGCGGCTGCGACTTCTGCTTCGGCTGCGAGTTCTACTTCGACGCCTATCCCTACTGCGATCCCTGATGACAAAAATAACATTTTGAATCAAGCAAATAAGTGGATCGATGACTTGATTATACACACGCCATTTATGAACATTTACCTTCCTCTACCCATATTACGGACAAAACTTGTTGAATTAAGATAGCGTTTAGAAAAATACCACGGATTCTACTTTAACTTTAAAATTTTTCACAATAATTATTTCAACGACGCCATACAATCAAGGTAACGCATCAACGCATGAAACCGAAAACAAGATGGCGATTGGCGAGTAATGGCGGGCCGGCCGTGTTGCCAACTCGGATTTTGAAAAAGACGTAGGCATTACAAAATTACGTAGAAATAGTATAATTTCCATATAGAAAATACGTAGATCTACGTTCTTTTTTTCTGAGTGAAATGAAGAGAGTAGTGCCTAAAAGTAAATGTAAATAAAACGACAATTTATATGACCCTATATGTGCGGACAGCAGACATACAAAATAACTTTTTTTTAAATACCGATAGCAAATAAAAAAGATAAATATTAAATAACTTGACCGTAAATTTGAAGCCTAATAATACATGAGAGAGAAGCCATCATTCTGTCCTTTTTCCGCTCATTTTACCCTACTTATGTCGGCCACTATTGCCTTCTCTGTCTCTCCCCCACCGCCACCAGCAGTGACAATCGTAGATTGCTTTTGGATTTTGACTCATTGACGTCGTTACCCCGTCCTGACAACATCGGAAGGAAACAAGGTAAATTTATTTCAAATTTATATTTCATCTAAATCTAAATAAAATTATAATTCATTGTGTAAATTATTATTTAAATATTTCATGCGTTTTCTTTCGATGGATAAACGTTCATACGTAATATTCACAAGAGTATGCTACGACTAGAAGCTGTAAAGCGTGGGTACCTTGGTACTTGTTTTTTAACGTATAGTAATCAACGGTGTTTCCGTTCGTTTTTTATTTTTATTTAAACTACCTTCTTATTATTTTATAATTTAATATCTTTTGCTTAGCTGTAATTCATTGTATTGCAGCGTGAATTCATAATGAGTGATAATCAGAGTAACTTACCGCAACAAAATATGCACACTCAAGTAAATAATGATGTGCCTTCTCGCAAAAGAATGCATAAAGTTCGTGATTCAAGTAGTTCATCATCAAGTAGTCAGTCTAGTTCAAGTAGCTCCAGTAGTTCGCGTCACCGTGAGCGTTCTCGGCGTTACCGTAAAAACAAGCGTAACCATAAAAATAGAATGCTAGAAAAGTTATTCCCAGAGGTAGCTGATTTAAAGAAAAATTTTGTGCCTCGTGCTAATAAATGTGATCGCAGGTCATGTTATGAAGATAGTATAGATGATAATGTGAGTCGACAGCTTTATTGCGATAGAATTTTGGTTGAGTCTCCTGATAATCGGGATCTGGATCCAGAAATATCCCTATTAATCGGAACAAAGGTTAAGGATCCTGAAATATTAAAGTCTCCTTATGAATACCTCAAAATTTTGAAGGATATTCTCCCAATTGGACAAACGTTAAGTACGCCGAAGTACAAAAATTATATAGACATACCCCCGGTTTTACGGAGCTAGATGCAAATGACGAGGTGAAACGGTACGATGCTCCGCGATCGTTAATTAACACAGAAAGGGCCTTTGCCTCATTAAGTTTTACTCTTATCAAACAAAAAGAAATACTACAAACAGAGCTCCGCTCTTTTATAAGTTGGACACTTATAAAAGAGCGGAGAGAGACACTAATAATAAAACACTGACTTTAAAAGTGAAAAGATAACGAAAATCTTTGTGAATGGCGACCACGCTAAAATTTCATGCGATGCTTTACAAATGATTTGCGGCCACCGAGCAGAATGTATCCAGCAGAGGAGGGAGACTATTTTGGCCGCTGTCAAGGACCCTCTGCACAAGAGCATAATGAGGAAAATCCCACCTTCATGTCAGAACCTATTTGGAGCCGAGAAGTTTACTTCTGTCCTAGAGAAAGCCGGAGGAATAAATAAAGTATTTTGGCCTCGTGACAAAGATCGCACTTCTGCACCGCAGACCGATCCAAGCCATGCCATGACTCAGCGAAAGTTACCATTTCCGAGACAAAGAAAGGTGACCTATAGACCTATGGGACAAGCAGCACCAAAAGCAAATAATACACCTTTCCATAATGGCAACAAGCATTTTCGGGGCCGCGGTGGAAAACAATCGAACAACCGCAAAACTAACGACGACTTCATCCTCTCCCTCATCCCACCGGGATAGGAGAGGAAAATCCCGACGATATTGACTCGCCGAGTCTATTTTGAGCCAGTCAGCTGAGATATTTTCACGACCGGTGGAAGAAAATGGGTGCACCAGATTACATTTTAAAGATAATTTCCGGCTACCGTATACCTTTCATCCCAAAGCCTCCACTTCATACGCTCAAATTAAGCAATTCGGCTCAATCAACACCTCTCTCTACAGAGATGGACCATATAATTCACAAAATGAAAACAGAGAAGGTGCTATCTGTAGTACTGCTGTCTCAAAGTTTCGTTTCCCCAATGTTCCTGGTGATTCCTCCCAAAGGAGATGGAAAGTTCAGGCCCATTTTCAACCTGAAAGCTTTAAACCAGTACGTAGACATATCGACTTTCAGGCTTATCAATATGTACAAGATCTCAGACTTTCTCCAACCAAACGATTGGATGGTGAAAATAGATCTGTACCAGGCATATTTTCATCGGCCAATTGCAGAGGCACACAGAAGGTTCCTACGCCTTGTATACCGACGCCAATTACTCCAAATGAACTGCCTGCCCTTCGGGCTCAGTTCAGCACCGAAGACCTTTGCTTCACTGAGCAATTGGGTTGCTCAGAAACTACGGGAGTGCGAAATACGCGTAGTGGTATATTTAGACGACTACCTATTAGTCAATCAAAATTACGCCACACTGGTGTGTCACGTCAAAATCACTCTAAACCTCCTGAGACATCTCGGTTGGATGATAAAATAATGTGATATGATAAGATAATATAATATGATAAGATAATAGAACCATGTCAGTCAATAGAATATCTGGGAATATCTTGGGACTCGTGGAAAAATCAAAAAACACTTCCAGTAAAAAAGTATCGGAAAATGAGGACCATAATCACTCAATTGATCATCAAGAAAAAAGCAAGTCTAAAAGAGTTACAAAGTATCAGAGGAATGATGAATTTTTCCAGTTTTGTAATACCTAGCGGAAGGATAAATTTTCGTCAACTGCAAAGAGTATGTATCGGTATGTTACACCTAAATCCCACGATATCGCAACCATTACCGGAGACAGTTCTGACCAAAAAGAAATGTTGGCCATTCTGAAAGGTGCGACTACAAAACTGCGGTTTCGTATCTAAGGAACGAAGGCGGAACCATGTCCCTAGCGCTTGTGGATCTGACCTACCAAATTCTACATCTTTTCGACACATACCAAATACATTTTACCATTCACCACATCCCAGGTATATACAATGTAGAAGCAGACAGATTATCTCGCATGCAGAAACTTCCGGAGTGGCATCTACTCCCTCCAGTAAGGAATATGATATTTGCCAAATGGGGAGTTCC
The DNA here is from genome assembly GCA_951216915.1 of Tetheella fluctuosa. Classification (NCBI taxonomy): domain Eukaryota; kingdom Metazoa; phylum Arthropoda; class Insecta; order Lepidoptera; family Drepanidae; genus Tetheella; species Tetheella fluctuosa. The sequence goes on from OX578214.1 coordinate 4,438,525, forward strand.
AAAAATAGACTTGTTCGCTTCTCAACGAGCACATGTAGTCCCCGACTATTGCACTCTAGCTAGACCATCAAGACGAGCAGGCAGTGTTCCACGACACAGACACACAGATCCCATCCGTGGACCATCAGAAACCTGGACCAAGTACTGGTGGACATATCAACCAACCAACCCCCGCACAAAGTTATCGACATGACTCTGGAAGTGTGGAAATGTGGGGGTGGAATGTGAAACTAAATGACTGGACAGATGAACAAAAGAACCTGTTAATGAAAAGCTTGCGACCATCTACTATAAAAACGTATAAACCGAGATGGGCTCGTTGGGTTAGTTGGGCTAATCATAATCACATATCTGTGAGTGAACCCACTGGCGCTGAATTAGCTAGATTTCTCGCTGATCTTTATAAGAAAGAAAGACTGTCTTATAATACCATCTTAAGTCATAAAGCGGTGGTTTCCAGATTATGTAGTCCAGATTCTATGGAACGGCTGAGTGGGCATCCTTTAGTCAAGCGAATTTTGAAATCAATCGCGCTGGTTATTCCAAAAGCTTCGAAATCTCCAATTTTTGATGTTGACCAAGTAATATCTTTCATATCTCAACAGAATCCTGATACTGACAAACTTTATGAGATATCAAAATTTACAGCTTGCCTTTTACTTATATGTTCTGGCCGCCGTGTTCACGACTTAACATTGTTGAGTATAAATTCAAATGAATGTGAGATTACTGATGATTATGCTGTATTATGGCCTAATATGGCTCAAAACCAGATTCTGCTCAGTATCGGCAATCTGGCTGGAAATTCGTCCGTCCGTCCGGTCCGTCTAGTCTATTCACATAAGATATCATATTATGTATCTTACGATACTGCTTCATGTAATTGATTTATAATCATGTTTAGGTATGCTTATTAACAAAGTTTAATTATGTATAATGTCTTATATTTTTTTATCCTAATCACGTCGGGGTCACCAATATGGAGGAGCAAGGTGGTTGACTCCTCCATTGAAAAGGGAAGATTTTCCGCCAGGCTGGGTCATCGTGCCTGAGGACCGCGGTCCAACTGTAGATGTTGGAATCTTGTATATATGCTAAGTCATCGAAATACTTAGCGCGATGTAGAATCTTGTAGCGCCATCTATCCACGGGTAGCAGAAATGTTGATAGATGTCGCTACACAGTTATGTCAATAATCAGAACATTCCGTTGTTTCTCTTCCTATTCAGAAATGACCCGGATACTTTGGGTAAGAAGGTTATTTTTTTTAACTGCACGGAAACCCTTTTTGGATTAAGCAATCATATAATTTGGAGTTGGTTGCCTAGTGTCGTGCATTTAAAAAAAAAAACCATGAAGTGTCCGGGTCGTCTCTGAATAGGAAGAGAAAAAACGGAATATTCTGATTATCGACATAACTTTACTTTAAAAAACAAACGAAAACTTAGTCAGAAGTTTGCGCATGCGCAGTAGTATAGACTTGGTTCTACAAATTAATGCAGGTATAATTACATAAAAAAAAACAGGTATAAAGATCGGACAAACGTATTTTTTCAACCGACAAACGATATCTACTAGCGATTGATTGAAAAAAAAAAAAAAAACATTATTTCAAGAGCCAGGTTGAAGTCAAATTTAAAAAAATATATGAACATCGAACAAACAATATTTTTTTTGCGACAATCAAGGACAAACGACGAACAAACGAATTAGCAAAAAAGAAACAGAGCTCGGCCCACTTACTCTGAGGCCCCACCCGCCCCTACAAGTCCTTCCTATGTAATGTTGCCAGCTCAGGTTATGTTTGTTTGATTGAAACAAATAACAGTTAGTCGATTTAACAATTTGCTGATGAAAATGTAGACTATAATTTGAAAAGAAAAAAAAGATATCTGTAGAGGAATCCATTTTCTGCGTTGTTGTGACATTTTGGATTTGCTCTTTCTTTCTATATTTTTAGTAAAAAGAATTTGTATGTATGGACAATCGCAATTAATATTGAATGAAAGAATTAATGATTGACATAATACGTTCTCCGCATGTACCAAGAGAAGTTGCATTGCTACTTGCACAGAAATACAATGGGTTGAAGTAGTGATTGCCATCGGCATAATTCATCATTTTCGTTGCATGTTTATTATGTACTCATAATAAACTCACACTATAAACATAAGATGGAATTGGACGTATCACCTACAAACATTGTTGACAACGATATGGAATATTCAGATAATTCATCAGAAAGTAAATACATAACATGTAACAACAACGATCAGTACTCAATCATACGCATTCCAGAAGATGGTGAAAAGTCGAGCAAGCACTCGTCTAGGAAACAGTCAAAACGGAGGAAAAAAAGTTCAAATCACACAAGGCCGCTCCCTAGGATAATAGTGAAACCATTACCACCACCACCACCCCCTGACAATCGAGAATGGACAGCGGCTATATCTTACGCTGAAACGAGCTCGAGCTCGAACAAGCCAGCCACCATGCGCGAGGTTTTGGCTAGTATTCCAGACTTCTGTCTCAAACCGAGGAAGCGAAGTAGTAAAAAGTTATCTACAGCAGCTCAACTGCAGCAGACTAAGGAAGGATGCATTGATTTAGAAACACCAGATTCAATATTAGTTAACACAAATATTAGGACATTATTGAATAAGCACACATTTTCACTATTGCCATCTCTGTATCAGTATAAACTTGGGCAGCTACTTCCAAGTGTAGACAGGCTGAGCCCTTTGGGGCGCTTGAACTCATCTAGTCTTAATAATGAATTTTTTGCTCGGGCATGTATTGAGTGGCAAGATGGTTTAGCTGGAGGTGAGTTTACTCCGGAAAATCAACAAAAAATTAAGACTGAAGCTGAAAAAGAAAAAAGTAAAATTGATCCTTGGAAACTAAAACATTTTGAACCATTCTGGGGTGAAAAATCACGGAAAGATAAATCTTCAATCAGCTTAAACTCTGATCGGCCATCATTAAAAACAACAATAAAGTTAAGACCTACAGCATCAATCACGAGTAGTAGTACTGTTACTAAGATCAAAAAAAGTAAATCCTCAAGTACTAGCAAAAGAATGCGATCTGTTGGAGCAGTTACAAGGTCTTCAGCAAAAACAGAAGATGCTTCAGATGATATTGATGCTCTTGGCACCAAACCATCAGTTCCAGTCCCTGACTTGCTTCCTCTCAAGCATACAAAGAACCATGGTTATGCTGAATTGCAAATGGACTTGTGTTTCTCAGATTCTTCATCAACTATTAGAATGGATGATTCTGTATCTACAACACCTGTTGATCCACTCTTGCTACCTGACCATGAGTCAGAGCGCAATGAATCAAAACAAGAGCTGGACATCAGCATTGTGACAATAGAAGAATCATGTACCTCAAAAGACTGTGAAGAAAATAAAATAACAGATTCTGATTGTAATATTCAAAATACTTCTAAGAGAATAAGTAGTGATGACAATAATTATAGCTTTGCAAAAAGGATAAGATATGAGGATGACTATGTCTATGATGAACCAAGTTTTCTAGCTCACAATGCAGATAGTGGAACCACAAATTTTTCTGATACTGAAACAAACTATACAAGTGAACAGGTTTGTCCTAATGATGAGCTTCTCTTTACTGGTCAAGATCAGGGAGATACAAATAGTGAAGACAGTAAGGCTACTGCATCTGTCTATGAGTATGATGAAAGAAGTGAATCATCTATGTCCAGTTTAAGAATAGAGACCACTGTCAATAATGGACCAGTTATAACAGAGACAAATGTAGGTGTAGACTCACTTCCATGTGATAATATTGCACCAGAGATTGAAGAAGAGAGTGCTGATGTTGATAAGGAAAATATAAAATGCTCACCCTTGCCTGAAACTGAGTATGTATCAGAAATTACACAAGAGGAACTTAGGTTGGAAACTGTACCAAATATTGAGATTGTAAGCAAAGCTTCACCAGTTAGTGATTGTGCAGTGTCTTGTCAGAGCATTGAACTTATAAAAGAACAAATCCCAGTGCCCCAGTCTAATGAGCTGACACATGGAAGCACTGAAAATGTTAATAGTAATGAAAAATGTGAAGAGAAAGACTCAGATAGGCCTCAGCAAAATGTAATACATAACTATTATGATGAGCACTTCAAAGATGCAGAATCTTTCATTTTGGAGACTGGGGGCTTATCTATCCTAACCACACGTAAGTTGGATTTATTTTTTAATCATACAATATTTTATTAAATCCTTCAAAATAGATTATATCTAATTAACCTGTTATTGGGCCATAAATTATAATAAAATCTTATTTGAATTTGTGCCAATGGGACTCAAAAATAATAATACACAAAGTGTTGAACTGGTTCTTCATTCTAGTAATATAACAAAGAAGTTGGTTAAAAATATGTTTGTAAAATGTCTACTGTACTTACTGTAATCTATATTGTGTAGTTCTCCTACTATCATGACGGGCCGGTTGACATAGTTCGTAAGATACCCTATCTATCACGCCTCAGGTTGTGGGTTCGATTCCCACTCAGGAATTTTCATTTTTTTTATTTAATTCCACATTAAAGTTAAATTACAGCCACAAAATTTGGATGGAACTATACTATTCTGTGCACAAGTCCAACTCTCACATGATGTTTTAGTTTTTAATTCCATTTGTAATTTTTGCAGAAAGTGAAGATGTCAAATATACATCTCATGCCAACTTGATGGAGCTATCATCATACATAAGTGAAACAAGTAAGTAAATAAAATTGAGGGTAAATTGAAAAAACTTTATAAATTTATTTCTCATCATGACATGAATGTTTTCATAAAATAAACAAATTGATTTGTAGTACATATTGTAATGTGAAAGTGTGTTTTGTAACATAATTACAAAATTACAGATGTAACTGCTGTTGTGACAATGCCATTAACACAAAATTCATCGATACCAATGATGGAAGTTACTAACACTTCTGTAAGTATTATTATTTAAATATTATAAGAATACATTATTTAACCTATGTTATAACTCAATACTAATCTTAATTACATTTCATTTTAATATTATGCATTATGTTTATCCATAGCATCTAGATTTTATTGGAATCTAAACAAATATTATAAATTAGATATTCAGCTGCACTCTGCAATGTTATTACAGCATTATGCATTCACCGGTTTCACCATCGCAAATAATCTCAAAGCAGGTTTCCCAGTAGATTGAGCACCTCCACCCTTTTGATTACTCTCACACTCCACTGAAGTCAGTCAGGGAAGGCAAGCCATTCACTGAGGCATAGGTGCCGCTCGCGGGAGGTCTCGGATCCGTAGTGTCGCCACATCTCGCCAACAGCTCGCCACCTCGAACCGTGCGTTAGAGTCAGACTAATCACAAGACATATTTGATTAAAAAATATTTCAATTTTCATTTATTTATTAAACTATACTAGTATTACTTGAATCTTTACAGATGGTGTCATATCCCGACGACAATATGCAAGATCCAGCAAAACCAAAAACGTCTGCTGTTTCATGGAAAACTGAAAGTGATTGGACAAACAATGAAAACGTTATGACACTACACACATTTGCAGACATGAACACAGAGGGTGCAAAGTATGTTAGTGAAGACTCAAAAACTAGTATGGAGGACATAAATATGAATGATGAGAACTGTATGTACAAAGAGGATAGGGATGCTAACTATAATATGGAATCGTCTAACTCATCAGAGAGCTGTCAGTCAATGAAGGAGACTTCTATAAAGCAAGAATTGGACCCAATTACAAACTTAGTGTCCAGTACTACTGCCACAAATCCGCCTGTTAACTCCACTACTATGACACAGAGTATGAGGTCTATGGGAAAGAAATCTAAATCTGGGAAGGATTCAAATCGGTAATATTTCTATTATTTTACTAGCTGTCCCCCGCGGTTTCACTCGCGATCCCGAGAAAAAAAGCCCATGTCTTTCTCCATACCATAGGCTATCTGCGTACCAAATTTCATCGCGATCGGTTCAACGGTTAAGGCGTGAAAAGGTAACAAACTCACATTCGCTTTTATAATATTTTATTTTAAGAGCAACAGATGATATGTAATAAACATGTTTATATTACTTCATACAAAAAATACTTGGTGCTCATCCAATTACAGTCAACCACAAACACAAATTTACTAACAATGTTTAAATTTGAATTACTTAAACAAAATGAAAATAAAACCGTAACATATCAAAATCAAATCAAATTTAACAGAATTCTAATGAAATTACATAAAATCAAAATTACGAGCTGGGATACAATAAACAATAAATTACCAATATTAATTATATTGGTGCTAACATCTCAATACCATTGCCAATGATTTCCAGGAGTAGAAGTTCAAACAAAGTGCCCCCCGGGGCGGTGAACCTGGAGCGCAGCTACCAGATCTGCCAGGCGGTGATACAGAACAGTCCCAACCGCGACGCATTGCGCGGGCAGCTGCGGCCGCCGCCCGCCCTGCTCACGCGCTCCGCCCGCCCGCCGCGCCCGCCGCCGCCCCCGCCGCCGCCGCTGCCGCTGCCCCTGCCGCTGCCCCTGCCCCTGCCGCTGCCCCTGCAGAGACATCTACCTGTCTCCGTCATACCTCAACATGAGGTACACATATTTGGCGTTTGCTACGTTCTTTATCTCATTGCCAGTCGCCAAAGGTCTCCTTCAGACCTTTTCCATACCTTGGCCACTCAACCTCATCTTGTTCTAGCGTCCAGTTTTATGTCATCATCCGACCTTTTCTGTGTTGTAGCTCTTTTCTTTACCATGTCGTGGCCCAACCATTTACATTTTAGGCTTCTGATATTTTGAGTTATGTCCTGGACCTTTCTCTTGTGCATGATCTTGTGGCTTCTTAATCTGTGAACAACAAAATTAATAATGATAAAAACGTATACAGGCAAATCACAAGTAACATGCCAGACTATGCAAAAATAGACAGTATACTGAGTACCATTGACAGAATAATACAGTATCAGATGGATTATTGCCACTGAACATCTATGTTGTATTTTTCAGATAAACGAGAACCGATCCAATAATGTGGGGCAATATATCCTCGTGCAGAGGACACCAAACGTAGCGCCGCGGGCATCTAGCGCTCCGCCTGCCAACCAGAATTCTAATGTTGTGAGTATATACATGTGAAATCTATCTATCTATGGTGCGCTGCGTGATTGGATTAAAAACATCCATGTTGTTAAATATTTATGCATAACAGTATTTTAAAAATAAAATGTTCAATTTGAAGAGCGTAGCGCGGTGCCGGAGCGTGGGCGCGGACGAGGCGTGCGTGTGCAACTTGCGCGCCATGATCCTCTGCAAGAAGTGCGGCGCCTTCTGCCACGACGACTGCATCGGGTCCGCCGAGCTCTGCCTCACCTGCCTCATACGCTGACTGCCTCGCCGCCCCGGCCTCCTCCCCTCGAGGCACCCTCGGACGCTCTCCATTATGTACCTTATCAGTTCTACGTAGTTTTACAGTGCATTATAAGTGTGAACAGTGGAATATGGTTGTTAGGAATGGTGGTGCTATCTGTTTGAATGTATCGATCGTATTAATCTCGCGTTTGTTCCGTAGTCTGTGTAATCGCTAAACAGTGTCCTTTATAACGCTCCATTAAGGACTTTTCCTGTCTGTGAGACAGATAGTGTTTCGACTCTTGTATCAGATGTATTAACCCTCAAGTGGAAGATTAAACTGTATCAGTTTTGAATTTGCTCATTTTAGATGATATAAATATTATTTTTTGTGTTAAATTTTTCTAATTTTGCACGATTCATTTTATAATCATCAACCTTTCATTTCATGTAAGAATTGTCCATTTGAAGGTTAACTATATTAATAGTTAAGAAACTAATGTTAACACAGTGCAGTATTTTTACCACAAACGATGTAAAATATTTCCTTCAGTAAAATATAATACATGTATATGTATGTATACACCTTACTATGCGTACAGCACTATGTGTACAGTACTATCTTTTAATAATAAGTATAATTTTACAGTTGTAAGTCATATTATTTTCATTGCACAAATTATTTTAGTATCTTAATAGTTTCGTGTCATTTATTGCTTGTATTTTGTCATCATAATTAAGAACAGAATGCTGAAATAAAACATTGCATTCTTTTTTGAAATTTTAATTTATTCATTAACTTTCATAAATTGTTGTGGAGTTGAGTACATGAGCTTTCATTTTTGCCATTATATTTTTAGTGTTAGGGTTACATCACAATTTAATTTAATGCTATTGTTATTTTTATTTTTAAGTGCTACCATGCGTTGCTACAGTATCTCTAGTTATTAAAATGTAGCAGTGCCGGCGTTCGGCGTTAGCGTGGCTCGCCGAATAGTATCGAGTGGTACTCTTGCACCATCTGATTTCTCATCTAGGTATGTTTAGTTTGTAGTTAAGTGTATGTACAGATATTTATTGACACGAGAAGGCTGATGGATCGAACATCGGATGAAGTTATAATTTGTATGACCGAGAACTATTAAGTCTTAGGTATTTATAGATCATTACTTGTTATACTTTTAAGTTTTTTCCACTATGGCGTGTACACTAATACGATACTAAGTTATGCAATATATTTATAGTTGTCTATAATATTTTTATAAGGATCTTTTACAAATTGAGAAATAGCTTTTTGCTAATTTTAAGACTCCTTTATAATGTTGATACCCATATTGACCCCTATAATCTTCTTCTGATTCTTGTTTTTCATATCCCAGCAAATATACAGCTCATTATCTCATTGTATTTATATATGTTAAAATTATATTATGAAGATAACTGATTATCAACAAATAACTTGTTTAGATAGACAACAACACTGTATTTGGCTATGCCTAGCTTGTTCACATAGCAATGCCTTACCTGATGACTTACATTACAGATGCTATAAAATAGAAAAATAAAATGCATAGATGTAGGTATATAATAAATAATACAAGTGTTGCTCACTCCCCATTTGAATCACAAATGTACATCTATTATATATAAATATCGTAGCTTATATCACATTATTTAATTATCAATTACTGTTAAATATGTTTTTATATGTAAATATAATATATACCTATACATCATGTCACAAATGTCTATATATCTTTGCAATGAAAATATGTGAAAACACTACATATGCAAGCTAGTATGCAACTTACTTATGAAAGAGATGTTATACATACCATAAAGAGTACCAAGTATAAAACATTTATAATCCAATCACAATATGCCATAAATAAGAAAATTACATTGAAGCAAAATGCGTTGGAAACAATTCTAAGAAAGACAAATTAGTAATTACCAATTATTATATGTGGTGGATGGTCCCTATTTTGTTTTTTTTTTCATATTTCTGCATTTTAATTAATTACATAAATTCTATATGCAATTGATTAATGTATGTATTAATAATAATTATGCTTTTAAAATTATTTAAAACCACATATTGGTTCCTCAATAATTTGTAATTAAGAAACCAATATAGTTCTAATTTATCAGGCATGTAGGGTTCATGCGCAAATCTCAAAATTATGTCCTTGGCGCCTGAAAATGATGTAATAAATTAAAACTAGAAATATTCGTAACAAAATAAAAAAAAATAGGGACTATCCTACCTTGATGACTGCTATTTGTGTTAAGTAGGTATACACATTTTGTTTTATTTAAACAAACAAGATAAATGTGAATGTAGGTATCGTTTATAATCACAAACTATTGGAATTATTGTTATTTATTGGTAATTAGTTATTTTAGACTCATGGACATTTTTCTCAAATAAAATTATGTTCTTCTAATTAACAACTTTTTATCACTTAAAACTGTGCACTTTCCCAAGGTATGGACAGAAGTTAAGTAGCAAATTTGTAGGTGAATAAATGTAGACTAGTAATTAGCCACTTCACTTTGAATTACAGTGTTTGGGATGCTTTTTATGGCGGCTAATAGAAAATGGTTTTTATGTTTTACAGTGTTAGCCATCTTATTTTAATATGGCCATCATGATATTAACCAAGTGTAGATTGGATGGAATTTCTAGAAATAAAAACGTTTATTTCGGCATTACATCATTTTTTTAAATGTAATCTTTTTTCCTTAGGAAGGCAAAAGATTAAAAAAAAAAAATTTGACAGTTCATAAAGCACCACCTGGCGGGATAAATTAGCGCTTTTCCTTCTCATTTAGCAAGCAACGTTGCCAGATTAAATATATAAATACAAAAACTGTATAAAAGAAATGTTTCATCGCCTTAAATAAAAAAAAAACATTTTTGTTTATTTTTATGTTTTGAGTTCGATACAAATAATCATAGCAATACCTATAATATTGGTTTGTGCAAAAAAAACGACGTTTTTAGATGTCTTCCAAAGATAAGATCAATATTTTATAAGTCTCACATAATCAGAGACGAGCATAATTAAATTATGTATTCCAATATAAAACTAGCAGTATTTTTATCTTGTTTATATCATAAATAGAATATTTTTTTATCATTCGAGCAATACCGTGACGGAGGTAGAGGTTTAAGGAGAAATTGATGAGCTTGAGCTTCAGATGGAAAGAAAACATTTGGGAGGTACCCTAGCTCTATATCTTAAGTTGAAAATCTTTCGCCAAGCATTTAGTAAGTTCCATTCTAGGCTTTATAAAGGTCAGTAAGTAACACATTGGCAATCCCCTTAGTGTTGTGAATGTGTAACGGTGGACATACTGACATGAAAAAAAAAAGTGTGTGTGTGTGCAAGTCACACATGGTAGAAGTGAAACTTCTGAAAAGTCCCTGATTAAAATTCAAAAAACATTGGTTGCCATGGCAACCAATGTTTTTGGTAGCTAACTTCATACCTTTATATTTTAAGATGTCAGACATTAATTCAAAACTAAGAAGATAAATGGCTAGGCTGTATGAGCTAGAACCCTTTGCCTTCCAAAATACGGGAAAACATAATAAAAGCAACATGGCGCGTAACCGAAAAACGTGACGATGGCAACCAATGTTTTTCGCTAACTAACTTCATACCTTTATATTTTAAGATGTCAGACATTAATTCAAAACTAAGAAGATAAATAAGATAAATGGCTAGGCTGTATGTGACGATTTGCTACAAAATTTCTCCCATACGTCGATAAAATGGCAACCAATGTTTTTCGCTAGCTAACTTCATACCTTTATATTTTAAGATGTCAGACATTAATTCAAAACTAAGAAGATAAATAAGATAAATGGCTAGGCTGTATGAGCTAGAACCCTTTGCCTTCCAAAATACGGGAAAACATAATAAAAGCAACATGGCGCGTAACCGAAAAACGTGACGATTTGCTACAAAAATTTCTCCCATACGTCGATAAAGAAGTTTCACTTCAAAAAAAACGTGTGACGCTCGGGGACTGCCGCGGTAAAGCTATTGCATAGCATTTTTTATCAACTTATGCAATTATAATTTTTTATTTAGACAGATTTTTTTTCTTTGATATTAATTCAAGTTTTTTCTTTGATATAGATACCTATACACCTATATACTTTCTTACAAACAGCAAACACACACATACATACACGTTAAGCTTTTTTTTTTCCTTTGATATTAATAGATACCTAGACACCTTCTCACAAAGAGTATGTGTGTGTGGGAGGTGTTAGGTTTTTTTCGTTACGGATTTTTTTTTGTCGCCGCACTCTAACCCCGAAGCCCGCGATAAAAGCTATACAATAGCTTAAAAAATGGTTGAAATAAGAAATAGTGTCAATGGGGGCTACCGTTTTTGTGCTCACCGGTTGGCGCCACTGTCATGAAATGATAAAAGTTTCCGAAAGAAAAAACTGTGTCAAAGCACTGTCATTAATTGACCCGTAACTCTTAATTAATCTCAGGTATTGCAAAATATTCACAAAATTATTCTAATTAGAAATAAACCCGCGTAGTCCGCCCAGAAACAGTGAAGTTTGACATTCCGAAGATCTCACGCTACCGCCTCTAGTGGAAAATTCACTCGCGATAGCCCCCATTGGTTTGTATCCTCTTTGACAAAGAGTCATTGTATCCTGCCTGCCCTTTAAAGTAGATGACTATTCGACAAATTGTGTTCGTTTATAGACGAACAATATTTGTTTGGGATTGTAATAAAAAAAATACTATATAGTATAATTTGTATTTTAAACACCGAAAGAAATATATTTTTTGAAACGAAGTTCCTTAACGCGCAGTACGGACTAGGCGAAAAAAACTGGCCAAGTGCGAGTCGGACTCGCGCACCGAGGGTTCCGTACAAACTTCATCCATCGTTCGTCCATCACGGGAAATGCACAATTTTATTTAATTACTGTATTTGAGGTTGGTGCCAATTAAGCTAGACCTCTAAATTGTATGAGCGCCCATACAACTCAGAGGTCTTTATTAATTGGCGTAACTATGTGTGTATGGGGATACCCTTTAATTTTCAACTTTTTTTATTTTTTAGAATTTTCCCTTTATTTGTGCTGTAAGACCTTGCTTTTTGCCATTTTTTTTTATATTTGAGTTGATTGAATGAAAAGTAAATAGCGGTTTATATTTATGACATATTAAAAAAAAACTACTTACTAGATCTCGTTCAAACCAATTTTTAGTGGAAGTTTGCATGGTAATGTACAACATATATTTTTTTTAGTTTTATCATTCTCTTATTTTAGAAGTTACAGGGGGGGGGCAACATTTTACCACTTTGGAAGTGTCTCTCGCGCAAACTATTCAGTTTAGAAAAAAATGATATTAGAAACCTCAATATCATTTTTGAAGACCTATCCATAGCTATCCCACACTTATGGGTTTGACGAAAAAATAAAATTTGAGTTTCAGTTCCAAGTATGGGGAACCCCCAAAATTTATTGTTTTTTTTCTATTTTTGTGTAAAAATCTTAATGCGGTTCACAGAATACATCTACTTACCAAGTTTCGACAGTATAGCTCTTATAGTTTCGGAAAAAAGTGACTGTGACATACGGACGGACAGACAGACAGACAGACATGACGAATCTATAAGGGTTGAGATTTTTGCCATTAGGCTACGGAACCCTAAAAAACGTGTAAGAGTTTTCCATCACGAGTAACCGTTAGGAACCTTTCTTTAGTGTTATTCATAGCGCATATGCTATTGGTTTTTCCCAGTCATAGTGCGCGCTTTTACGTTCCAAGCGAGTAATCCACGACACTCACGATTTTTATTAATTATACAGGCTGATTTTTTAGTCACTGGCAACACTTGCAGGGGTGGTTGAAGTCATGATCCAAGACCATGGTTGAAGTAATCATCAATCAATATGAACAACTTTTATTATGGGTTCAACTCTGATATCGCATGAAATAAAATGGTTGCTTTATACATTTTGGTCAAGTAGGTATTGAACTTTTGTATGGAACAGCTGATGATTTTTTTTGTGATTTCACAGTTAACTTCCACCCCTGCAAGTATTGCCAGTGACTAAAAAGTCACCCAGTATATTTTTTTAAATATCATGTATAGTTTTATAAAATGTACTGGCAGCCCTCCTATTTAGTCAAATTTAGTTAGTTTCTATCTTGTTGTGTTGTGTACGTATTGGATGTATGTACTATCATCCTATTTATCAAAGGAAGTAGTATTTGGCCGATATTATGTAGGTAGATTTTATTATAGCCGACGTTTTTGTCTAATCGAATTACTAGACAATGTCGACGGTCCTGTTGGCTGTTGTTGCAGTCATACTGTGTGTACTTTTTCGAATATTGAATGTTAATAGCCAGCCTCAGAAACCCGTGATCTATGGAAGGGATAGAGGCTTTATTGAGAACATATTATTTATATCGCCCTTTCTTAACGAACCGTAAGTATTATTTGGTATTATGAACAGAAACTCATTCAAATACAACACAAATACAATCATCAATTTCATCAACTTCGTCGTTGGTATCACGTTCATGTGTTTGCTTGCAGCGTGAGTAATGTTTCAATGATGTCATTTTCAGCGCATCATTTGCGAATTTTATCTCGGTATTCTCCAACCACTAGTAAAATTATATCTATACTGATAGCAACATTCAAAGATTAGTGTGTAAAGTGTAGTAAATTATGTATGATATTCATAACAAGAAATAATGTCTTCAAAATATACCTTATAAAACTACTTACTTTCTGATCATAAGTTTACTTTATTTTGAAAATTCCACCCAAAAATAGTCGGTAAGTAAGTACTTACCTTCTTACAGCTAAGTTCTTTAGAAAACTGTTTTGCTGGTATACCTATAATGTAGGTACATTAAAAACTTATATAAACACAAGATCTTCTACATAGCATACTATTGAGTTAAGTTGCTAATTTACTTCATACCAGTTATTAGACATTTTCTCTGCAAATGTAGTCTTTTTAACATTCTGTCTAATAAGCATTTCAATAAAATTGTATAATTGCTCAATATCACAAGTGAAAGTACTTAAAAATTCATAGTGTATTTGGGCTAGCTGCTATTCTGCCTTCATTAGGAAAGTTGTTAGGTCTTGAGTTACAAGTTTAACAATGTATTGACTGACTCACTGATCTAAAAGTTGCTGGAGTTAGAAACTTGAAATTTTGCACACAGCTTCTAAGAAATTTCCATAATTCAATGTACAATACAACAAGTTAAGGGGGTTACATGTGAAACCACAGGCAGAAAGGCTAGTGTAATTAAACATTAATTATATGACTAGCTAATCTTCACGGTTCCATCCACATTTCTGGGATAAAAGTGTCCAAAAAAAGTGTCTGGGGTAAAATCATAGTCAGTTGTCCAAAATATGACCTTGCTGAGTTTCTTACCGGTTCTTCTCGTTTGAAAAACGAGTTCTTAACTGTTGGTAACCTTTCTGGCTTCAACAGTCATAAATGACCCTTGGAAGGGCCTCAACTAATAATTGACTGAGTTTGATCTATGAAAATCAATGTTTGTTTGTCTCCTATTGATATAAAATATAGAAATAAATTATTCAAAGTAATGTTTATAATTAAGTCAAAATCCTATAAGTAATTTTATTGGTTTGCCCATTATATAGCGGAATTACTAATTAACCCTTGATGTCAGTAGCTATTCAAACAATCTTGAGTCACACACTAGATTGTTTAGTAGTAGGTTGTTGTAGAAACCAAAAGCACTATTCTGGTAAAAATTGCTGTAATAGTATTCATGAATGTTGCAACATTACTCATCTTTATTGTTTTATTATCCTTTACTATTATAAAAGTGAAAGTGTGTTAGTTAGTTTATCTTTCTTTCACGCAGCAACATATTTTTTTCAGATGTAGTTTATGGATAGGAGAGTGAACTTTTAATCCTGGGAACTCAGAACCCTAAAAAAGAAATTGAGCCATAGCTTTGAGATTGGTCTTTTATCACCAAACCGTACTTGACTGGAAACTAAGAAATTACCTTAATTTAATTAATGTTAATTAATGACACTTTACTATGTTATTCTTAGTAAAAGATTCCATTTTATACCTTCACATCTTTGATACTACTCAACTCCTATACTTTACATGTTATTTCCTAAACGACTTTTATGAAATAATTCATGAGTTGTCAAATTCTTTATTTGCCTAAATATGGTATACAAGCTGTTAAGTATAATATAAAAAAAATGTTCAATATTCTGCCTATCAGGCGTGCAAATGTATAATTATTTTTACAAAAAAGGTTACATTTCAAAGTATATCACAAACAAATAATAATAATAGTAACACAATAATTCCATTCATCAAACAATATGTCATAATATTTATACACCTATTATATGGTTTTAGCTGATGAAAAGATGACGTCATCTATGTATATATATCCTGCTTGTTAAATAAAACCGAGATTATATTATCCTATAGTATTCTATCTTAGGTAGTCCCTCTATATGACTCAGCGAGCACGCATCACGTGTAAATTGTTTTAAGGTGTATGGAAACTCAGGAGCGCTCAGTCATCGCTTGCGACACCGCACGTCAACAGTTTACACCTGAACGGGTTTTGTGAAATAGAACAATACTGTACCCAGAGGTACCTATATGTATAATACTGATCGGTAGAGCTTAGTGAAGATAAGTCAAAGCAAATGCCTGACTTTTCATCTTAGCTTACGGATACCAACGCAGATATGCCTAGGAGTTTTACGATTTCGAGTTAGCTATTTGCTATGTCATGGCATATGCTAATTAAGTATAACCTACTCGAAAAATATTATATACGGTATAAACCTTGATCCAAGAAAATTGTCCTATGCTAATTTCGTCTCAAGTTCTGTAACAAAGAGCTACATAGTAGATAGGTAGAACCCAGAAACTCATTTATACTATACAGCTTAGGCCCTGAACCACCCTGAACGTTAGATACAATTGATCCTACCTGCACCGGTTCGTAATACACTTGAACCGAGAACACCGTCAAGAAACTCAGCAGTGATTGTTTTTTTACATGCCCATACTACTTTTACAATTGTCTATATCCTCCAGTTTAACCCTCCTCACTCCTTGTTTGCTCACTTCTCGGTGATCTTTCGAGATCTCCACGTAGTTAGTATTCTTTGCCTCCACCAAGATGCACTTTCTTGTGGACGATTCTGCCCTTTCGGGACTGGTTTTCGGCAATGTATCACATCTATACTAGCTTAGTAGGTCGTTGGCCCAGCCTTAGGATAGAGCAGCGGCCTAGTTTGGAACTAATATATGTAATACCGGTTATTGCTCTTATACATGTATAATATATACCTATATCTCGACATTCCTGATCTAATTAGCTAAATACACATTTTCTGCCACATCGACGTTCACCGATATCGATCGTTAACATAATATCTTACCCAGGTATTTATTAAAGGCTACATTAGCCTCTCTTTTGACTAGCGAATGTAGGTTAGAGCTTTGGTAGGTAGGATGAATTAGTAAGTGTGTTATTTTTGCCTTTATGTGTACATGGTATGCACCAATTATATTAACACTTTCTTTGATTTATTGCAGCTATATACCAACTCGGCTATGGGGTTTCAGTGGTCATGTGCAGACGATCCTTCACAGTTTAATAGGGCGCGTTCGGTGCCCGTGGCCTATTGGAGGTCGCATATCGTTAATCCTACCCGACAAGTCCACCCTCACTTATGATCTATATGAGCCAGTAGGAACTGAGCATCAAGGTACATTACTTACATTTAAAGGTGACGATTGATTAAAGATTCGGAGAAGGATCAATGCCTTGAGGACTCGCCTTATCATAAATCAGTAAAATTTTAATATTGTTATAGTATTCATTCTAGGTATTTATTATTTAAATAATATTTTCTCCTTCTCATAATTATTATGAGAACATTTTTACGTCCGCGTCGTGCCTGCCGACAAATGAGAAAATTGGAAAATACGTTCGATTTTGATATGTTAATTTCAAGTTCTACATTGTTATCCTGTATTATAACGTGGTGTACAAATAAAGATTTTTCTATTCTATAGATATATCGGTAGTTTTCTAAATACTTTGACTAATTCACATGTTTATAGGTAGACACAGTGACCTGGATAGGTATCTGATATCTATTGAAATCAGCGTATTTTATAGAAACCTACGCTTTTCACAAAAACTTTTACGAGTCTTCGCTGGCTATTTTTTAAGGCTCCAATTTAACTTAGGAATTAATTGCTTAGCGTATAACTCCCCTCCCTTTCATGGTCAGAACTACATTAGGAAGACCGTCCGTGCAATATTATAAGACATAAAGAATTACATACATACAACTTTTCAAACTTTCCATTGTATCATTTATAACTATAAATCTCACTAGATTATTGCGATCAAGGTCGACAAGTAACATTAGATGTAGCGTGAAAAATCGCATACAATACACATTTTTGCAAAGCTATAATGATCTGTTATAATTTAACATAGGAAACAGATTAAATGATGAAATCGGTACCTACTTTACGTCCACATCAACGTATATAACTAGTTAATTTAAATACTTTAAGCGAGCCACAATAGTTAAGTAGTGTGAAAGTTAGGCACTACATTAGGTATCTTAACACAGGGTCATTGGTACATATTCGTTTTTTATTTTAAATTATGACTTGTTTGACCTCAATCTCACCATTATCCTGATAATATTATGAACGCGAATGTATGTCTGTATGTTTGTTTAGGATTTTTCTCCATCAAGCCGTAATAGCTGAATAGATTTTGATGGAATTTGGCCCATAAATTATATTCTAGAATAAAACATAGGATATTTTTGATGCCAATGCAATGGTCATTGGTTTGATTCCCATCCAGAAGTATATATTTAAAACGAAAAGTAATATATGTAGTTATATCAGGGTTGCTTTTGACCACTACCATTATCACCGTAAGTGATAATGTGGCCGATGGTGATTAGCACTCCCAAGGACAAGGAACTTACTCAAGTGCAATTTGCTGAAAAACACACTAACAAACTTTTTTCCTTTCTCACTTGTTCAGTGACACATTTTTATTTTGAGTCAATTACGCGGGAACTAAACTGCTGTGTTACTTCATCAAAGATAAAGCTCATTGTTGGATTCGTTCGAACCCACGACCTTCACATACTAAGCTATAGCTAATCACCTTGAATAATTCAATCAAGCAAGCAAGTTCAGTGAAGTCCCGCTCACTAGATCGGACATATGTTTTGATGATGAGGTATATCTCTACAGGTACCATATCCTGTATTAAACATAATATTTATTCTAGACATGCGCATGCGCGCGTCACTGATCAGTCATTCAATGCGATCCAATAAATCTGCTGGTTATTTTCCTCGTAATTTATTTTTGGTAATGGTTTAATCTGTCTGGCAGATGACGTGACGGTGGCAATTTGTCCTGGCATCGGCAACACGTCGGAAAGTGTATACATACGCACGTACGTCCACTATTCACAATGTCACGGGTACAGATGTGCGGTGCTCAACCATATAGGAGCGCTCAACAGTGTACCGGTTACCGGCAATCGTATATTCTCATACGGTAAGTCATTGTTCCCATACTATCGTGTAGGTATATAGGCGCCTATAGACAATCTGCTTATAATGCTAATTGAACAAAACTTAGCAATAAATGTGACTGTAGGAGATTTCGAGCATTTTATGCATTTAACTAAGCGATTCATGTTTCACTAACCAATAGCATAAAATTTTGCGTAATTTTGATTGTTGTATGATTTTTTCTAGATAAAATTGCTGTATCTAATTAGTTAGAACAATGCAACTTAGTGTGTTTATATTAGGTAAAAAAAAATCGCTTACACCAATTTTCCTTTCGTGGTGTGAATTGTCTTTTATTTTCAAATGGAATTATTTTTCATCACGTCCACGGCTGTGAATTATAAAAACGCATTTAACATTGGACGTCGACGTCCACGTTAAACCGTCCACGATAACGTAAAAGCGCACAATGGCTCATATATATTCCTAATAAATAAATAAATAGCTATTTCAGACATCCTAAAATAAAACTCTTATTCATTTAGGTACATCTAAGTGCCACACATTCCTCGTATTAGGGGTGTTAGTCATCATGGCATGCATAAGAAAATAAACAGCATGTTGCTGTTCAATCGATAGGTCACATCGGACACATTCATTATGTGTCGCCCCCCAGAGTTGATTTAGGGGGCAGCTACACGATTATCAACCACTAATGGGCGGCGTGGTTAGTAACATACCATATCTATCACGCCATAGATCGTGGGTCGATTCCCCTCCAGGACAAACATTTGTGTCTATGAACACGTCTGTTTGTCCTGAGTCTGGGTGTAATCTACTATATAAATCTACATTTAGAAAAAGATGTACCTATTATGTATATCGGTTATCTGGTTTCCATAGTACAAGATCTACTTAGTTTTGAATCAGATGTGTGAGAAACATCCCAGGATATTTATTTATCTAATTAAAAGTAAAAAAGGGGTATTGAATCGATTAGGCTATAGCATTTCCACTTCAAGCTATTTGACAACTTCGATCTCCACGGTCGGTTGACTCAACGCCCCCTATTTGCCCTCGTTTGGTGGCTGGTTGACAAACGTGTAGCAGCCCCTTTAAACTGTTGAACCCGAGTTAAGTGTATCCTTCAGCAATGTCGCGCCATTCTGAAGGACGCGCTTAGCTTTGTTATCGTAACAAAAATATATAACAGTAGCAAATATTAAAAGGTATAAGTGCTTTATAGTTTATAAAGTAATTAATTAGAATTAGACTTGCATCTTAAAAATCTAGCTATCATTAAGTTTCAAGTTCATTGACTTTATTTAATCATTTACACAAATTTGACTATTGCTATGATTATTTATTTTTAATATTTTACAGGTCATACAGACGACTATAATTATATGATAGATAATATATTGGAGCGGTATCCAAGTACAAAGATTATTCTAGTCGGGTTCAGTCTGGGTGGCAATTTGATTACCAAATACTTAGGCGAGGAGAGGAAGAGACCGAGCAATATAATTGGAGGGATATCCATATGTCAGGGATACAACGCTATTGAGTAAGTATAAACAAGATCTAAGGAATTATTTTATATTTTTGTGATTTGATAGGTGCAGGTTGAGTTCAAAGCGAACGAGGTTATCAGACATTATATCGCAAACTTTAGTTTAGTGCTGGATGGCTATTAGCATTTATTTAATCTATGCTGCGTTAATTACTGATTTATGAAAAATATATATATATATATATATATATTAAAACCTCACTGCGTGATAAGCGAACTAAAAAGATGGAATCAATAGAATTCATCCAATCAAAAATTATAAAATGCAATTGGAGGCATGCGCATGCGTACCGTAGGATAGATACCTATCGTAAGTTGAACATGAGTCTAATGCCTTCTGCCAACAGTGGGGGTTATTTTATTACTCGCTCTAATCGCCAATGTAGATATTACACAACTTACCGGCTGTGTGATTCTTAAACGAGTTTATGGCTGTAAAATAATAAAAAAAAACGACTTCAAAAACTGAAAAGCATAAAATAAATATTTTCTTTCTACATCACTTTGAAGTCGGTGCCAAGTAAAACAAAAATTACTTGGTCTTCAGGTTACTTTCTTGATTTGTTTTAGCGAGTTTTCTTTATAGTTAAGTAGTATCTATAAACACATACTAAATTTAGTTAAGTTGTCATATTGTTGTCTTTTTGTCTTATTTATTTTTGATAATATTTCGAGTTAGTGTGAAAGGTTGGTTTTAATATTTTTTCGTTGTAATTTTTTGTTGTTGTTGTTTTGTGTTATCCTTAGTAATTTTAATGTTTTACTTGGCACCGACTTCAAAATGATGTAGAAAGAAAATATTTATTGTATGCTTTTCAGTTTTTGAAGTCGGTTTTTTATTTATTTATTATAAATTATATTTTTATTTAACATTTTTAAGCTACGAATGGGTAGACCTAGTAAGGCAGCTTTTCGAATTCGGAAACGACGGCTAGATGAAACGGAATAAAACAGAACCGTACAGAAACAGAAATATTGAAAAAATATGAATGAAAGTCCGTAAGAGTTGGGCCGTCGCGTCACGGTGCACAAGTTACAGGGCCCTACACTTGATGAAGCCGAACATTATAAAGAATCATTTCTGGCAATGCTATGTATTTGCCTATAATATTTGAGGAGTTCCCTCAATTCCTCAGGATTCCATAGTCAGAATTGAATTTTGATAAAAATGGGACCAATCTGGAGGTATACCCTTTCAAATAAAAAAAGCTTTTTTTCAAATCGGTTCATAAATGACGGAGAAACGAGTGAACATTCATTAAAAATAAAACATCCAACCTCCTCCTTTTTTCTTAAAGTCAGTTAATAATCAAGGAAACATCATGTTGATTTTAAAACACCTCATTAATACCACATAAAATATGATAGGTACGCGAATTTATTTTGTCTCTCCCGCAATTTCGGATTCCGCGGTCGCGATTTAGATTTTATTAATAAAGCCTAGACCATTGATGGGCTTAGACGATTCGATAGTCACCTCATGCATTGAAAACCATCCAAGTAGTGTATGTAATAAGTATGGGATACGTTATAACGTATCCCACCTGCCTCGCCGTTTCACCCCTGGGGGTTGAATTTTGTAAAACCCTTATATGCGTACCTACGTTATATGAGGAACCTGTGTGCAAAATTTCATGTTTCTAGACCCCAGCAGTTTGCTATAGCTGTGGTATAATCTGTTCTATCTAACGTTCAAAAGTGCCATAAGGGCCTAAACTGTTAGTTTGCGATTGATGTTGCAATAAAGAGCTTTATATTTTTTCAAAATTGGGTAAGTGAACTAGAAATAGTGTTCCTAATATTCGATCTTACAGCAAAATAGGTTTCGCTACGATGTTTTCCCTCAAATAATTCAATGAACCCAATGCAGTGGTCAAATCCGTAGACCGTGCACCGTCTGAATGCCAAACCAAACATTCCCACACGATATTAAACTGAATAGCAGGCCACACCTGTCTGGACTTCCATGGATTTTCTAATAAAATTATTTAAACAGGTGTCGACGGCTTAATTTTTCACACGAAATTGATTAAACAATTAGAATTTATTTATTTATTCATATACATGCGGGCCAATGTTTCTTGCTCAACTTGACCTTGTTGTGCAATTTCTATCAAGTAAATAAATATGAAGTATATTTTTATTTAAGTCTGTCCAGTTTGTTAACTGGACAAGTGTTTAACAACACGCTATCTTCCGGCATTTTAATGACACAATCTATTAGTCTTCTTTCAACTGAACACTACCCTCCTTTTGGGGCAGTCCGGTAAAAGTATGACAATCTTTTGTTATCTAAGTACGGATTTGCTTACACACTACTTAAATTGTATGTTACAGTACTATGGTCTACCTTCTCCAATGGCAAAACTTCCGAAGATTTTATTTATACATAATGACAGATAACTACCGGAATATTATAACTAGACACAAAAGAATGCTGCTGAGCCCCGACATCAAGAACAGATATTCTTTAGATGAAAATATGATAGTATCAGCTGGTACCTTGCCGGACTTAGACGAGGCTTACTCTAGGTAAGGTATTTAATTATTATCTAGGAATCCCCGCATTGGTCCGCAATAGGAACGTCCCACTTAATCGTTGTGTGGATGAACGAGGATTTTATTTTGAAACCCTAAGGCTAAAATAAAGAGAATCGTGGGTGAAACTGCGGGGCAGAATGCTAGTTATCATTTTTATTTATAACCCAAAATAACCACTAGCCGCTTAGCTTTCCTTATAATACTTTGTATACTTTAGAAAAGATTTTCCAACATATTACCATGTACAAAAAATATCTATAAGTACATTATTATGAAGATAACGTACAAGCCGTGTAGTACGTAATTTCAACTACCGCTATTGCTGTACATGAACATGTGTATAATATCTGTTTCGTAATAATGTTGTGGAATATACTAAGCGAGTTAATAACTTGGAATCGATTCACTTTTTACACAATGTAGATCATACCTTTCAGTTTCAATATAAACTTGAAATAATCGATCAAGTTATTATTTGGCGTTTAAAAAATAAAATCCGTGAAGGATAGAAAGAGGGACGGACGGCGACGTAGGATAATTAATAAAGACTTAAGAAGAACCCAAAATTTTACAGAATTATTAATAAAAATATATTTGTTTTCTTTTTCAGAAAGTTACACGGTTTCGAATCTGTAGCTGATTTATATAAATGGAGTTCCTCAGCATTTTACTTGCACAATATAAAAACTCCAATGATATTTATTAATGCCCGCGATGACCCCATAGTCCCAGAACCATTGCTGCCAACCATAAGGGAATTTGTCAGTAAGTAATTGATACCATTCTACCTTTGGTTGGACTTGGGCACAACTGCGCTTGTATACAAAACCTTATAGATGAGTTTATGAGGAAAGTCTTCATCAAACGATTAGTGGCTAGAATAACGTTTTTAACTTATTTCAGGTTCGCACGATAAAGCAATGTTTTTGGAACTCGCACACGGTGGCCATTTAGGTTTCTATGAGGGTGGTCTAATATACGCCAATCCAGTGAATTGGCTGGACCGAGCACTGGTAGGTTTGGCCGGAGGACTACTCATGGCTCATAATAAGTGCTCACCCAAAGATGCAGCTGTCGCCAGCGAATGTGCGGCTTCCGATGACGAACCAGATCTCATCAAGTCAGCTACAATCGTATATCGAGATCCATTTGAAAAGACCCAGCAAACCACAATATAAACTAACACTACAATATAATATTTATAAGTATGCCCCAATTAAAGATACACCAACTCGACTGGCTCATTGAGCATTATTATATTACGAACATTATTTATTTATGAGACAGAATAAACAACTATATTGCAGGCCAATATTACGATTTATATATTCTCATAAATGTTTGTTGTCAGTTTCCATAAATAGAAATTACATTGCCAATGTTTGGGAAACTGTCGATGACAGACTGTGGCCTCGAATTGTTACGTAGGTGTCCTTACCAAAGCCTGAATACGGGAGCGGAAAGGTTCCTAATTAAGCCCTTAGTAAGATATGAAATAAAAGGCAAAAGCATAGTCTTTAAGCTTTTGACAACTGTTGGTAACTTCATTGTTAAAATTAAGTCTACTTAATTCTACACTTGCCTGACACTTATTTATTCGTTATACGATCGTTTTTGATAGTCAAAAGTTTAAAGGCACACGTTTATATCACTTTTTACTGCATTATTTATAACAATTGAAGCATTTATATTATATTTTATTAGCTAATGTGTTGTGAATAATTTGAAGGCCCATTGTACCGAAACGCAGTTATATAAAGATATCTTAGCAATCTCCCTAAACAAGATGGATGTCGACAAATAGTCTTCGTTGTCTAAAAGCCATTTTGTATGGAATTAACATAGAATGCGATAAATATTCACGTGAACATTCCATCTCCTATATCAATCTTATACAAGTGACTTTTTTACTTTGAAGTCAATTGTAGTTTATTAATAGTAGATTTGTGATTTTAGTTAAGACAGCATCGACCGGACTTTTCCTTGATTGAATAATGGATAATCCTTCTTATTTAATATTATAAATGTTTAAGTTTGGATGGATGGATGTTTGTTACTCAATCACGGCAGAACGGCTGAAAGGATCTGGATGAAATTTGGCATAAAGATAGATTATGGTCTGGAATAGCACATGGACTACTACTTTTCATCCCGGGAAAACATAAAAACCCTCGGGAACGCGAGTAAAACCGCGGGGCGGAAGCTAGTTAATTAATAATGTTAGTTGTCAACTTGTCACTCAAAAAAATTCAAACATTGTGATATACTTGATTTATGTATTTATTGCATTTTACTTTTATATGACGATATTATTAGAGGTGCGATTTTATGTTGTGATTTCCGTGTTGCCTAATTATTTTATTGTGAGATTATTGAGACTTGTCGTGTCTGTTTGAGATATATGTATTTGTAAAACAATAGCTGCGATAGCAATAGTACAAACTAACTGAAGCACAATGTTGATGTTAAATAACAGACTTGGGTCTATGATACGTACTTAGAATTAGCATTATTTATGTTTTAACTTAATAATAACTTTGTAACGGATCGAACGATGAGTACTATTAAGTTGAACCTCACCATATACAGTAAAATTTCAGCGTATTTATATTAATTGAAATTCCATTTTAAAGTAATAGTCATTTTTAAGGTGAAAATTATTACCCCGAAAGTGTAAGTGTAGCAGAGCCATTATTTAATCCTGCTTGCTTACAAACCGCCTAGGCCGTTTACAAAATGGTTCCATTTTACAAACCGTAACCGAGTGGCTGACTTTTATCCAGGCCAATCGCGAATTCGATTCATCCGACAATATTATAAAATATAAGATAATTATCAAGACAGTTGTCCAAGGACTCGAATGTTGATAAACACCGACCTAAGAGTTAAAGAATTCGTCTGATCGTTAACCCGTTGTTTGAAAAACGTTTCGTTAAACAGCCTATAGCCGTTCGTTTAAAATATGAAATATGAAAAGCAACGCTTGAATGATTGCAATTTGCGCCTTAACCAGAGTTTTATAAAATCTTGTATTTTACTAAACATTTTGCCACGAATGGTCAGTCAGCAGTTTACGTATACATAATAATAATATACGAACGATTTTAATACTGCCAGGTAAAGTTAGGGTGTGTGTATGATTTCTTTTTTTATATAAAGGGAATGTTGATCGTTTAATATTATCACGTGATTGTTATTCGATAACGTTAAAAAATACTTTGTAACGTTTACGTTTCAACCGTTAAATTGTTTTCCAGAGCCTGAGGCTTCATTCTTCTGTCTGAACGCTTATACACACACTTGTGTGAACAGAAATAGGCTGACAGTTAACTAATAAACGTGATAATGTGAACATGTGATAATAAATCGAAAGCTTTGATGTTTAACCCGACGGCTCACGTATGTGACGCGCGTCCCAAGACTACAATAAAAAATATATAATTCCAGGAACTGCGATTTACGTTAAAGTAGGATATCTTTCCATTTTCGACCACACTGTAACTGATCTCAACCAATTACGTATTTAATTTAAAATACCATCATATCCTCTTAGTACAATTATTACGTCACGTTACTATCAGCATTAATCAACAACATTTAATGTTTTTGTGTATGAATTCTTTGGGACCATTTTATTTACTTATACATACTTATATTTTTATCGAAAATCTACTGACATGTCAATATTTCCATCCCTTGATTGCTAGATTTATTGTGTGTATTCTGTGAATACCTTGGTTTGGTTGTATAATGGTATCCCAAAATATAAATCTCACTTATACAGATTCGGCCAATGTATTTATGTTAAGAATGCTATTCTTGATAATGTATGAACTATAAACCACATTCGAATGTTTGTACTTACAATTTTAGAATAGTTGGTGCTTTTAGAGCTTTCAATGTCTTAAATTGTTTGGATAATTGTTGTCAATTTAGCAACATGATATGAACAGTGAGTGAAAAGCCATCGAAAGTAGGCACAAAACGGTTTAGGTACTACATATTGTGCTATGTAAAATCCGTCACCAACAAAACTAAATTTTGATGAGCTTAGCGTGCCTAATTGCCTAAGAATGTTTGTTGGATATATTATTATTTATGTATGTAATAAATGTTAATATCAAAAGCAATAACAAAACGTGTTTCAGTTTTTTTCATTTTATCCCATTCATATTGAAATTATTCATTACAAAAGGATTGATAAATAAGTATATATCTAAGTCAATAATATAAAATTTAAGAGACGGGTGAATTTACGCTGCCTTAAATACTAACAAGTTATTATCTAAATAATTATTATCTTAAAATATTTTGTAAATGGAATATTATGACTATGTATCTAGTCCTAGTTATCCGTCGATAATTTTAACAAACATCAATGAAAATGTGTACTGGGGTGATATAAAATGACAAAAATACATAAATATAAGTTGAGCAATTAACAAAAATGAGATCGAGTGGTAATTAAATGTTACATTAAACAGAAATTTTTAAACCAATTAACTGTTGGTAAAGGTAGCATATGAACCCCATTATACACGCCACGTCGGTATATCGGCTGCCGCTAAATAATAATAATAAAAAATAAACTTGCATTTAATGTCTGAAAACGAATGATCTCATGGATTCGTATTATTAAAAATAATTATGTTTACATGCGAAAGGAACATATATATCTCACGTGGATTCATTGAATTCAATAAATAATATTTATTCTTGTTTAAATTACTGAAAATCGTGCGTAAGATTTTCTTATTATTACAAAGTTTGAAGTCTTTAAAATTAGTGTATTTAATATGCTTTATAAATTCTGTAGAAAAATTCAAGTGTAGGTACTTACATATTAAAATATTAAACTGATAAAATGAACACTATCAATATTCCAAATACAAATATCACAACATTTTCCTTAATCAACTCTTATCTCTCTTTACACATACATCTTAGAGTAATACACATCAATAGTTAAGTATTTTAGTTACATACCTACAAATAATATTTTACATCATAATTTCGGTAGCAGATCTATATTAAAGAGAAAAATCATAAGAATTGATATCCCCAAGAGAGCAATAAATATATTAAACTAAATCATAAAAATAACATGGACACTAAAGTATGGCCACTGGGAGAGTAAATGCATTATTTATTACCTATTTCAAATAAAAAACAGGATTATAAACTATTAAAATTTGTTCCTCATTTGAACATGTGTTTACATTACATTAAATTTTACAATATATCGTAAATTTTTAAATGATGTAGATGTATAAAAGAAAATGTACGTGGAGGCTGCGCCGTTACCTCTCCAAAATACTTATGTTTAAGGATTGAAAATTCATGTAAATGAAACGGTATAGAGTACTAATTATGTCGATGTTTGCCTAACAGAAGCACACTATGTTTGTATTGAAATAAACGTAACGGCACCTTTTAAATGTTAGGAAACTTTGATTATAATCAATTTGATTTCAAACCATTGATTATAATAAATAAATATTTATACATAATTATATTCAGATTCCTAGTTGGATACACCACCGATTTAAACAACATAGTTCCTAAGCCAAAAGTAAAGGTACATAGAAACTGGACTAAATAATCTTGAGGAACAAAAAATAATTATCAATAATCCTGTATAATCGGTCAATAAGTAATCATAGCTGTAATTAAATTGACTTATTATAAGTTAAAAAACTATTTTACCGCTGATATTTTTAAATAGGCAATTAAATAATCGAAAGATCTAATGAAAAAAATAGTTTAACTAGAATATTATGGAACTGATATTTTACAGTCTTTTTACAATATCGGTTTTAAATCTGAGTATTTTCAGAATAAATTAAAGCTTCTTTTTACAAAGTAGGATTGTATATAAATAAATTACGTAAATGCAATTAAATCGTAACTTGTGTCATATAGTCAGCATATAGACGTAGGGTCACCTTCCATAGTGCACGCTATATTATCTAATTTATGAGCTAAGTGCATTTTGTTTTCTAGTCCTAATATTATTTGTTCTCTATATTTACTGACGTAGATATACAACTCCTTTAAGGCAGAAAGAGTGTCAAACTCGTTCAACTGTTCGACTGATAGTTGTTGCATAGAAGTACTTAGCTCTTGATCTGTTACTTGAGGCAATTGTGACACCGCCTGATAGAACTGAATCACCATATCTCTGTATGTGGGCAAGTCTTTAGCAAAGAGTAATTTGTTGGATGGGGAGTCTTTACAAAGTCTATGTTCTGTTAGTGAGCATGCATCCATGAAGGTCTGAGCTATAATGGACAAAGAGGAGTCTACAGTTGCTGTTTTATTTATATCAAATATAAAATCTGGATTCTTTATGAGATTTACCCAAAACCTCAAAGGCAAACTATTCGATTTCCAAGCATGTACGACTTCCGGATTCATGATTCCATGGGCTCTTGCAGCATCATCAAAAAGATCAAATAACCATTTCACTGCTGGTGGTAATACTTCGTTTACAGTAAGTATAGTGCTAAAGAAGTCGTCAACAAATTTATGTACGGTGCCTTTAGTTGATAATAGTCTAGTAAGGAATATTTCTGGTATAGCTTTATGACTATGTTCTGAAGATTTATTGACAATATGCTGGTATTCAATCGGCTTTACCAAATGGTAAAAATGTACATTTTGATCAGTTATGTCACTGTTGTACACTCTTATATGCGAATTTGAACAATATATCCCAGTACAATTTTTACATGGTATTTTATATGGCGTGTTAAAGCTGTCATTTTGACGTGATATCAAGGACATTACGGCAGATTCTTTAACACCATAATGAGCTAAAGTATTTAACTTTCGCCATCCATTGAGAGTTTTCGTTGTAAGATCTTCGTCTTGTAAAGTAACATGTCCACCTCTGCCATGTCGCCATTCTAGATCAACCTCATGGACGGATGGTCGCATTGAAAATGGAGTATTTTTGAAAAGGGCGTCCAATATTTTCGCTTTCACTTGAGATATACTATCGCAGTCTAATACTTTGCACTGAACTTTTTCATCAAAATCATCTTGTACAATATGCAGTGTTATAAACTGGTAGTCAATCTGCTCTTTCAAAAGTTTTTCTTCTGATAAAGAGTATCGAGCCTCGTGTGTTATTGCATCTACCACTCCTTTTTCAATTTGGTGTTTAATAGCTTTAAACAATAGGAATAGTGAAGAGCCTGCATAATCTTTGAGATAGTAATACATACATAGAGCCATCCAATTTGTCAACATTTTCTCAACTACACTTTCCGTTCTTCTCAACATGAGTTGAGGATGTTTGTTACACACTGATTTATCAATAAGGCGTAACAATAGAGACTTTAATATATCTGTTGCGTATTCCATTTTTCCCATAAGGATAATCATCAACAGAGAAGCTACATTTACTTTATCTCTAATATTAAATGATTTTTGCGCTTCTAATGTGTCTATAAATGACAGAAGGAAACACTTGTTATTTAATAGTTGTTCAAATTGTATCATAGCTGCGTCGTAGTTGGTTCTAGGAGCGTTAATAAATTGCCGCTGAACATTCAGTATAGGATGATCAGAAACTCCCGGAAAAAATACTTTCATGACATAATTTACATGGTCGAGTGTTGGTATACCTGAATGTTCCAAATCTGCTGCCAAATCAGACATATCAGTTTGCAATTCTGCAAATGCCAATTTACATTCCAATCTCACATTACTTTCTAATGTGTCCATTTGAATTTGTATTCGCTTGTATTCTCTCTCTGCTTTAGTACTCCGTCGTCTGTACATTACAAGCACAATCATGAAAATGAGCACTAAAAAGAAAGTTCCAGCTGCTATTCCTGCTATTGCTTCTGGTGGAAAGTTATAATTTCTCAGTAGCTCGTAATGTAGGTATCCTATAGGAAATCTTAAATTCTTGCCTACTTTAACTACCACTAATGGCAAATTTACATCAGTTATTTGCACTCCATTTTCGTCAGTATTAGATGGTTGTATCTCTGGTGGGGTACAAAGAAGTTGTTGCATAGTAAGACTAGTAACATTGCAAGGCTGTGTGCCGATAGTTACAACCACATCTGATTCATCACTGGCTCTTATTAAATTTTCACCTTCTATGACAAGGGGGTCACCTTTATAGGATTTTATTTGATTGTGGAATTGATAGACATGAGGATCCTCCACAAAAACCATATAAGTTCGAGGGGGATTGAAATATTTTTCTAAATCATGCATAGTTTCTACATTGTCCATAACAAAACCTACTTTCATGGCAATTTGAGGTGTACTGGTCTGAGATTTAGTGGCTTGTAGTATCTCAAAATACTTTTTGTTTATTGCAGGACTTGGGCATTCCATTTGATTAGAATTTAAAACAGCACAAGCTGTGTAATTTACTGGAAGTAATTCATTTGCGTAATACAATTTCATTAGAGGTTTTTGAATAGTATGCAAATTAGTACCATGAACTGTTATCATTCTACCTCCAGACACAAAACTTTTTAAGGGCTTAATCTCCATTATTGTGGGGTCTGCTGTATAGTTAAATAAATCACCTTGCAAAGATCGGTTAGCATTATCTATAACAACTATTACTGTATGAATTACACGAGGCATGTTTGCTTTGGGTGTTATGCATATCAGTCTACTGTTTGATGTTTGTGTTCTGTTAACAGAGCATGGAAACTCATCTAAGTATGCAGAAACGGATGACCCAATATTCAAATGTTGTCCTCCTATTGCTAATTGTGTACCTCCTGATACAGGTCCTAGCGTGGGATAGATGCCTTGTAGTTTAATGTTTTTATAACTAAATAATACAGATGACTCTGTATAACCAGAATCATTTTCAACAATGACTGGTGCAACAGTAGAGCCATTAGATGGACCTGTGCGACAAGTGATGCTAACTGACACCTCAAAGTCAACAATGTCACATAGGACATCACCAATGCGAACTTTACCAGTAACTTCTTCCACTCTTAAACCAAGGTTACTGCCTTCTATAGTAACAGTGGTCCCACCTTCAATAGGGCCACTCAATGGTTTTATCATGTCAATTCTAGGTTTTGGACATTCTGTTACAGGTTTCTCAAGGCATGATTCTCTGTATGAACAAGAATTGCTACACCAAGTACATTGATATATAGATTGACGTGTTATACAAAGAGAACAATCAGCATGTTCTCTGTGGGATCCTAAAATTTCACATTTATATAATGTAATAGTTATAGTGTCAATGTAATGTTTATGGTTCCACACTACTTTCACACTCACATTATATTCCCCAACATCTTCTTCATAAGAATAAGTAGTTTTATCACAAACAATATAATGATTAGACTCTACTCTTGCAGGTAATATCATGTTGGCTAACTCAATACTCACTATACATTGGAATCCTGTATGACCAGGTTGTAAATGAGGCAAGTTCTCAACTTCAAGTTCTAATTCTTTGGGAACATTATTAGGCAGTAAAATTGGTTTCTTGTATTGTCTTATACGAGGACAATGTCCAATACCATGATTTAGAAGTTTTGTTGGATTATTCTCACCACTGATTATAGTCCTTTGACAGACAGATGTATCATGAGTGCACCTGTTATCATAAATACACCAATTGCATGCCCACTCACTCATTATGCATGAATGACATGTTGTGTGCTTTGAGCAATCATAAAAAGCAAAGTTCCTTGACACAAAATCTTTATTGGTTTCTGAAGAGTGTACAGACAGGGGTACATAAATATGGTCAAAATTTTGTGGAATTTTCGGTCTGTGCTTAATATCTGGAGTAGGACATGCTAAACCATTTGATGTCACAGCTGCATCTATAGAAGAAGCATTGCCAAAGACACATTTATATTTTGCACCAAATGGTAGTTCTGGCAAAGTCCTAATAACAAGTTGAACTGTAGTGACTTCATTCATAGATATTCTGTCTGGTAAAATTTGTTCAAAATCAATGCATTGTTGTCCCGTATATTGAGATAACCATCTGGGTGCACTTTGTGTACCTTTTTGGCACATACTTTGAACTGTACAGCGTTTTTCTAAAGAACACCAACCACAATGAGGATCATTTGATTCTAAGCATGAAGAACAATTGCCATGCTCAGCACATCTCTCAGTTGGTATTTGTACAATTTTATTTCTACCTAACACATACAAGGTTTTTTGATATGGTGACAAAGTTGTGTCAGGAAGAATTATCTGTCCAGGAAGGAGTTCTTCAGAAGAGTATTCTAATGCCCTATCTGCATCAATTAGAACTTTTTTCAACACACCTTTATTAGTTCCAAGAAAAGCCACAGTATGCAGTCCTGTGATTGACATAGTGACAGAAGTTATTAAAGTGTCATTCCAGTGAATGACAGACATTGTTTTAATAGGATACATCCCACTTATTTTAAGACCAACTTCGCAGAAATTAAGAATATTGCCTGTTGAACCTACACTGGGGCATTTTCCATCTGAAATCATGCCTGATATGTAGCCCATGTTACGAGCTTTAGTGCTACCATTGAAGCACATATGAACATTCTCATTGAACTTAATTTCAATTTCTTGTAATGAAAATACACATATTGCCGATTTAGACATGGGTTCATTAGATATACTTTTAGAAGGGCTGAATAAAGCTACAAGAATGGAATCTCCTATCTTGATGCCTAGTTGTGTAGCAAGGTTGGCACCAGCCCTGGCAATCTTAGCATCTTGAACTAAATTGTAATTGACAACTTCACTCTTACCATTAATAGTTTCTTCTCGAACATGACATTCTAAAGTTACTTCTGTATAGCTATTGTAATTATCATCATTTACACATGTACGAGCCAAGCGAGAAACATAGCCAAACTCCTCATTACCTGCTAGATGGGAATGTTTTTGAATTATCAAAAAGTAAGCATAGTCACTGGCATTAAATCCATACACATATTGCACTAAAAAGTTATCTCTATACTTAACATCTATTTGGATTAAACTTTGTTTGGAGAATGTGAACTGGGCAAGGTCTAATGTCATAAGATCACGACTGGATATAGCAGGAACATCATGTCGGTACTCTCCATTGTTTGTGAAGGTTGTTCCCACATACATCACATTGGATCGGTCCCAGGAGTTATACCTTTCAGGACCAATGAAAGCGTAAGTAGAAGCTTCAGCGTCGTTAGCCGCAACACTGACCGGAATGAACTCTGGCTGCGCCGATAGGTCACCCAGCTTGTACTTAGAGCAGGAACCTTGGGCGATAGACCCACACGCGATAACTATCCTCGACTCTTGATCTATCACTAATATTTTATTAACACTATCG
Source organism: Tetheella fluctuosa (assembly GCA_951216915.1). NCBI lineage: Eukaryota > Metazoa > Arthropoda > Insecta > Lepidoptera > Drepanidae > Tetheella > Tetheella fluctuosa. The sequence goes on from OX578214.1 coordinate 4,472,956, forward strand.
GTCCATGTCGTCTTGATGTCTAGCGAAGGGCAGCCACTGGCATGGCACATTGGATTATCGAGTTTTGGTCCACTACTCACAACGTGAATCGGTTTCAAATCTGGGCTAAGCTGGTGAATCCAATTCAAAGATCCAGCGTAAACTTGTCCACTCGATTTATCTATGGCTAAATGATAGAAATAATATGTTTCATTCTGCTGCGAAGGATATTGTGATATAAACTCGTATCCATACACTGTGCATTGAAGCCAAAACGTTATGACTACCACTGTGTTAATCGTAGCCATGTTCACATCTTTAGTTGACTGCCTTGAGATTTATGTTTTTCACTTTAGCACAACCAAAACGTTGTTTTCATTTAAATTTCAACCCATTTTAGGTTTACAAAAATAAATTGTAACTCGTAAACGCATCCATCGCATCGATGCCGATGACACAGTAATAAACAATAGAACTATCTATCTATCCATCCATAGACAAATTGATAATATTTATCATCACCCACTTTATGGGGTCTACTCACTGTTAGTCATAAAGCCTTAGGCTACATACGCACTATGTGGTTAACCGGAATGCGGTCAGCCGTCCGGCTGGCCGCAATTATAAATATGTACGAAGACATTGTTTCTATATGCACTGTGTATAATTTTTTCGTACAAGTAGTCAACCAGACGGCTGGCCGCATTCCGATTAACCGCATTGTGCATAGGTACCCTAAAATTTAAGGAATATTTTCGATGAAGGCACTCTTGACTGCACAGACTATAGATAAGGTTGTTTGTAGGACGTCGCTAGACTAGAGGTAAAGTGTTCTGTGGGGAGAACTGTACCGATGGACTTAGCTAAGTACAGGTACGCTATTCGGATAACCGCAATGCGGCCAGCCGTCTGGTTGACAACTTATATGAAAAAATAGTACACACAGTGTGTATAGAAACTATATATCATACATATTTTTGATTGCGGCTAGCCAGAATGCGGTCAGCCGTCCAGTTAACCGCAAAGTGTGTAGAATTGGATAGAGTAATACAGCTGGACACTTTTCTTTTTGGATTGGATTGTGTAATAACCGCTTAAGCTGTAAATAACAGTTCAAATGGCGCTAGCGTAGATAAAGGGTATCATAATATGAACATAGACCACAGAATAATAAAAACAAACGGACTCATATTTACGTAGTCCTACTAACAGCTTTTAGGGCTTCTTCGCCACCCTAATTTATTTAACGCATTTATCTACGTATTCGATGAATTATTAATGTTAATTGGTAACTATGAATCTTCCCTTGAGTAAGAACAAAATTATAAAAAAGAATGGGAAAATCATGGTATAAACCTGCACTAAATAATACAACCTAACCTAAAAATGTTACCGGTATAAAAAAATGGAAATAATCGGGATAAAAACTATACTATCTTTTAAGTTGGAACAATCACACATTTTGAAAAATAAATACGTTAAGATCGGATAAGTAGTTTCGGAGTTCATCGCGGACCAACATCGTGTCATAAAAATGTTATGTATGAAGATAAACTAAGCACTTGAGTGCCAGTTCCTAGTTCCTTCTAAGATTTGAGTACCTATTACCTTCAGCCACATCATTACTCACGATATAATAAGATTGTGGTGAAACACAGTCCTTTGAAACGTATAGTTTAAATTATTATAATCACTATCTGTACTTAGTATTATTATTTATTATTTTAGCCGTTTATTAGCGATGGGCGATTGTTGCAAAAAAAAACATTCGAATGAATGAATCGACAATATAATTACGCATATTTGGTTGTCGATTCATTCGTCGTCATCTCGCCATGAACATTTATCGAATGAAAATTGTCATTCGAATGGTAATCAACAATCGACTTTCGCGCATTAATATTAAGTATATTATATTTTTTTCGTAGTGCATAAAATTATATAAATAAACTAGCTGTCCCAACAGACGTTGTCCTGTCCAACTCAAACACAAAATTTCATCCAAATTGGTCCAGCCGTTTATCCTATCTCTCAAGTTGGACCAGACTGCTCACGGTGTGCCAATTTAATTTAAAATCGGTTAAGTAGTTTAGGAATCCATCGCGGACAAACATCGTGACAGGAGATTTATATTGAAGATATTCTGGGACATTATTCCTCACATACGGCCATTTGATCCCAAACTAAGCAGACTTTGTACTATGGAAGCCAGATAACTGATATACTACATAAGATACTGCTTTTATTTTATAAATACATACTTATATAGATAATTACACCCAGACTCAGGACAAACAGACATGTTCATGCACACAAATGTCTGTCCTGAGTGGGAATCGAACCCACTACCTGTGGCATGATAGATAGGGTATCTTACCAACCACGCCAACCGGCCCGCGGCCCGTCAAATATAATACCTACCAAAAAAATATTTGCGTGGAATGGAATGTTTCTAAACTGTATGACAGTTTAGAAACATTTTTGAGGTGGCAGCCCTGCAAGGATGTAGCATTGAGTGAAAAAAATCGATTAATTAATAATCACTTTTATCTCTTTTCAATATAAATCGATTCTAGAAGAAAGAAATAATCATTTTTTTTACTCAATGCTAAATCCTTGCAGGGCTGCCACCTCAAAAATAATCTTTTCACTAGATCCAGAGTAAAATATTGCTAAAAGAAAACCGTTAAAAAGATGCGAAACTATTCTGTGAGCTGTTTGTGAGCTGTTTGTGAGCTGTTTGTGAGCTGTTTACAATGAGACTTTATCTTGACCACTGACGCGATGAGAAACGTACATAGCCCTTTAAGGCCAACTTGAAATTGCTTCACTACACATGGGCCTACTCCGATTCTATGCTTTATTATTCTAAGGCTAATAATAATAACCGAACAAGGTTATAGATTATTACCATGATCCTTACACGCGCGCGTCAAGTTTGCGCAAGTTGACAACAATTTTGACCAATATTCGAACAATACATACAGATTGTCATCGAATGCCTATGATAAACCGAACATTCGATTGAATGCTTCGATAAATTTTAAGTGTTGGCAACATTGAGTCTGCATGCTCACTCGCCCGCCCGGTTATTTTGTGATCATACTTTATTTATTGTGGATACATACTTTTTCTTATTGAAAGTAATTTCAGTTGAAAATTATTTTATTCGTTTAGCATACACACGGTGTATGACTATGTATAAGTAGTGTTTTTATTGTAGAGAACCATGATGCCTGCGAAATCATTTGATAAAACATAAATTTCGTTCAATTTTAATATCAAAAATGATGACTTCAATGGCACAAGGAGGCCCTGGGGACCCTCATACTCAAATGAATACATATCGCAGTTATGTGACCATGCTGGCGGACCCCGGTGCTAAAGATGAAATAAAATTAAAAGCTGCACAGGAGCTTAGCGAAAACTTCGAGGTGAGTATATACCTAAATAAATAAATTTTCATTAGGGTGAGAGTTTACAAAATAACTTGGTCCAATTTGGATCTGTCTGGGCGTGAGTGTCGTCCTATGAATGAAGAGTTAGTATGTGCTGAAGGCTTTAAGTGTATAGGTACTCTACTAACTCTTGCCCCATCGAGCCCCTTAGTCATTAGCCTAGCACTAGATACCTTCTATCTAAATTATAGTTGTCAGGTAACAGACAGTTTTGCTAAACAAGGTACTGTTACTTGATATATTTATTTCGTTAAAAAATGCCACCTAGAAATTGTTATATTTTTAATAATAATAAATGAATGTAAATTGTTGCAGGTTATTCTCAGTTCACCTCAATATCCACAATTTCTGGAACACTCCTTAAAAATATTCCTCAAAATACTTCAAGAAGGTGAGCCACATTTCATAGCCGAATACAACATACAGCAAGTAAGGAAACTTATATTGGAAATGATTCACCGTCTGCCTATCAATGAGACGCTAAAAACACATGTCAAGAGCATCTTAATACTCATGTTGAAGCTTATGGAGATTGAAAATGAAGAAAATGTACTAGTGTGTTTGAAGATATTCATGGAACTCCATAAGCAGTATAGACCAGCTTATAGTACCGATGTGGATGTAAGTAATATTGGTTGTTGCTAATCATTGTCTGTCTGCTCTGTTACCAATAATTTTTGGTCACTTTTAAAATAGCATATAATAGTTAGATGAGGAACCCCAAGGGGTTAAAATATTACATTAGAATTTACCTATCATCAGAGCTAAGTTAACCAAGATGACCAACTTTAAATCTAAATTTCACATAAGGAGTTTTTTGAAGGACTGAGCTTATTACAAGGTAGCTGAGTCAGGGATTGAAGAAAAAAAGCATTTGTAAAAAATAATTATTACCAAAATAGTCAATCATAAAAAAATGTTACCTTGCTGAGTTACTTACTTGCCAGTTTTTCTCAGTTGAAGGCTGACCTCCGATTTTGTTTTTTTTGCAAATATTTTTATTGAAATATCTGGAAAAGTTACTTATTCAAACAATGTGTCATTAATTACCTGACCATTTAATCACTATATCAGATAAATAACGGTTTATAAGTAAGGCCGTAATTCTTTAAAATTCAAGGATAACTCTTTTATTTTAATGAAGGTGCAAATCGTCGGCGGGCTATGAAATCCTCGCAAGTGCATTGCTCAAAAATTTTACAGGAGAAGGAAAAAAGACATGTATCACGAAGTTTTGTTATGAAATACCACTAATATATTGTTTTTCACAAAATTTGCTATTTACGAGCTTTTCACAGCCCGCCAACTAAATAGAGTTAACTGGAAAGTGTGCATATCCCTATCAACTTTATCATTATTTCTTTTAATTGTTTAGATACACAAATTCCTTCAATGGGTCAAAGGAATTTATTCAGACTTACCAAATCATCTGCCAAAAATCTTTGAACCAAAGCCCACAATACGGGTGAAAGACTTGTCAGAGGTGAATATTGAGCAGCTACTGCAAGAGACATACACCACTACTCCAATACATACTGAGAAAAAGTTGCTTGATGGTAGTGTTGTGACTGTAAGTATATGTAAATCATTCTAATTTAGACATAATTGAAACATTTGACCACCTCCAAGAAGTTTCTCTTGACTTTTAATGCTTGATTGTCAGCTAACTGTAATCTTTAGATTTAACTCGAAATTGCAAGTTACTACATCAGTCATTCAACATTTTATTTAATCTACTTACCATTAGTTGTGGTGATTCAGTTGTGATCACTCTTTGATTATCAAGCTGCAGATTCACTGGGCTGTACAGTGTAATCTTAAACTAGAAGTAGTACATATAACTACTTTTTACGCCTTGTGAAGAAACCAGCATGCTAGAGAAGTCAAATTCATAGGTGTGTCAGCCCACCAATTTGCACTGGGACCCTATGATATTCTTTGGCCTCATTGTTAAAGGAGGCTTGTGTCCCTACAACGGATATGAGTTGGTATATGAGTTGATGATAAATCTGCTTACAATACAATATACTTTTATTTCAGTATAATTTAATCCCAAGATCAGTGCTATCACTGAAGGTGATTCAAGAGCTGCCAATAATTGTAGTACTTATGTACCAATTATACAAACAGAATGTACATCAGGAAGTGAGCAACTTCATACCACTTATTATGGAGACTATCACATTGCAACCTGCCGCTACACATAGGTATAACATCTGTTTTTCTACATATATAAATAAATAAAAATAATTTATTGCTGACATTTATCCATAGTGTGTTTAGTAACAATATTCAGGGCTTATATACTACTAGCTTCTGCCCCACGGTTTCAGCCCGCGATCTCATGTTTTCCCGAAATAAAAAGTACCCTATATGTTATTTCAGTGTATACCCTGTATGAAACTTGGCACATACATAGATATTATCATAATATATCTATTGCCAAGTTTCATCCAAATCCATTCAGCTGTTTATGTGTAATTGAGTCACAAAATTATATTATTATCATAATATATCTATTACCAAGTTTCATCCAAATCCATTCAGCCGTTTATGTGTAATTGAGTCACAAACATACAAATCTTCCCATGCTACTATCGGGTATGTTTGGATGTTTAATGCAGCTTGGCTTGGTGCTTTGAATAAACTTTGTCTAAGGGAAAAAAAAAGTTAGGCATATAAATTTGATTATGTCTGCGCAAGCGAAGCCGTCAGCGAAAAGCTAGTACAACATACTGGGTGATTTTTTAGTTGTTGGAAGTATTCATCAATATGAACAACTTTTACTATGGGACTAACTGTGAAATCACGAAAAAAATATCAGCTGTTCCATACAAAAGTTCAATACCTACTCTACCAAAATGTATGAAGCAACTGTTTTATTTTACGCGATATCTGAGTTGGACCCATAGTAAAAGTTGATCATATTAACGAGTACTTCCACCTCTGCAAGTATTGCCAACAACTAAAAAATCATTCTGTATAGTTGTGATGAGGATCACTTCAACCCAAAGTGAAATGAAATAAGGAAGTACCTAATAGTATTTTTCCCATATGAAATTTGGAGAATATTGAGTGAAAAGCTAATCATAACCTAGATTCCTTACCTTCTTACTTAGAAAGAATAACTAATAAATAAGGTATTAACCTTTTTTTTTTTTAATTATTTTCAGACAATCTGCGTCATTCAATAAAGAAGTGTTTGTCGACTTCATGGGTGCGCAAATAAAGTCTTTGGCTTTCTTGGCCTACATCATCAGATTATACCAGGATACTATAGCTAACCACGCCAGCTTGATGGTGAAAGGTATCATTGGTCTCTTGACACTGTGCCCGCCAGAAGTGGCTCATCTTAGGAAGGAGTTGGTTATAGCTACACGGCACATCCTTGCGACCGACTTGAGGCTAAGTAAGATACAAATATGTACATCTTATTAATATTATATCATTTACTACATAACTATGTATTTGTTTATTATTTTGACTATTTGTGAACAAGGTTTTAGTAGTTATTTATTTATTTATTTATATCAGATAATTATCCATATGGGTTAGTAATATTTATGGTGTATTATTTTGTGCCAAAGGATACTAGAAGAAATTGCTTAGGCAATAAGGCTATTTTGTATTTTTTTTGTTATCCTTTAACTGCTGTACAAATAAAGTATATTCTATTCTATTAGTAATAATGATACTGATATAACTAAATACAAACAAAATACATCAACAATCAAAATATCAATATAAAATTACACTCGTGAGTTGAAAGAAAGGCGTGAGGAACTTCGTTCCTGTTTGGTCGAGTTTCTTGGCGTGGGTCCCCCGACCGCATGTATTTTTATTTTAGTAGGAGTAGTATTAATTAATAATACCATATTACAGAATTTGTGCCATATATGGAGCGTCTATTTGACGAGGATGTATTGCTCGGTGGTGGGTGGACTGTTCACGAGTCCCTGCGACCACTGGCCTATTCTACATTGGCCGATTTAGTGCACCACGTCAGGCAACATTTACCTCTAACCGACCTGGCGATAGCAGCACATTTGTTCTCGAAGAATGTCCATGACGAATCTTTACCAACTAGGTCAGTTAAATAAGTTAAATGCAATTTATAAATCATTTTCAAGCAATGTGTGTAACGTACATTCACTAACATAGGCCTATTTTATTAGTTGTTAATGCCGTAATAATTAAATGTTTTATTGTATATAGTATCCAAACGATGTCGTGCAAGTTGCTACTGAACTTGGTGGACTGCATCCGGCAGCGGTCGGAGAATGAGGGTTCGTCGACGGCGGCGGGGGCGGGGGCCGGTGCGGCGGCGGGGGTGGCGGCGGTGGGGGCGGGCGCGGCCGCGGGCGGTGGCGGGGGAGGGGGCGGGGGTGTGCAGCCGCAGGGCCGCCAGCTGCTCATGCGCATACTCGAGGTGTTCGTGCTCAAGTTCAAGACCATCTCCAAGCTGCAGCTACCGGCGCTCATGGCTAAGTGGTGAGACATTGTTATAAATTCTATATTGAATGCGTGTTCTTTTCGAGGTCTAGTTTACCATAATAGGGTATTTGCCTATATTCAAAATAAATTATCCAACACTAACCAATGTATAAAACATCTAAAAATAAAAACCGGCCAAGTGCGAGTCGGACTTGCGCACCGAGGGTTCCGTACAAACTTCGTCCATTGTTCGTCTGTAGCGACATCTATCAAGACCTCCGCTATCCGTAGATAGATGGCGCAACAAGATTCTACATCGCACTGACAAAGTTCGTCGAGTACTTAGCATATATACAAGATTCCAACATCTACAGTTGGACCGCGGTCCCCAGGCACGATGACCCAGCCTGGCGGAAGATCTTCCCTTTTCAATGGAGGAGTCTACCACCTTGCTCCTCCATACGTCCATCAAGGGAAATGCACAATTTTATTTATTTACCTTATTTGAGGTTGGTGCCAATTAAGCTAGACCTCTAAATTGTATGAGCGCCGATACAACTCAGAGGTCTTTATTAATTGGCGAAACTATGTATGTATGGGGACACCCTTTAATTTTCAACTTTCTTAATTTTTTAGATTTTTTCCTTTATTTGTGCTGTAAGACCTTGCTTTTTGCCATTTTTTTTTTATATTTGAGTTGATTGAATGAAAGGTATTTACCTTGCGGTTTACGATTTATGACGTTTTAAAAAAAAACTACTAATTAGATCTCGTTCAAACCAATTTTCGGTGGAAGTTTGCATGGTAATGTACATCATATATTTTTTTTAGTTTTCATTTTTCATTTCATTTCATTCATTCTCTTATTTTAGAAGTTACAGGGGGGGGACACACATTTTACCACTTTGGATGTGTCTCTCGCGCAAACTATTCAGTTTAGAAAAAAATTATGTTAGAAACCTCAATATCATTTTTAAAGACCTATCCATAGACACCACACACTTATGGGTTGGATGAAAAAAAAAATTTGAGTTTCAGTTCTATGTATGGGGAACCCCCTAAATTTATTGTTTTTTTTTCTATTTTTGTGTGAAAATCTTAATGCGGTTCACAGAATACATCTACTTACCAAGTTTCAACAGTATAGCTCTTATAGTTTCGGAAAAAAGTGGCTGTGACATACGGACGGACAGACAGACAGACAGACAGACAGACATGACGAATCTATAAGGGTTCCGTTTTTTGCCATTTGGCTACGGAACCCTAAAAAGGGGAAACCACGATTATTTTATTAAATTTATCCTTATTATGATTTTTAATGACCAATCTAACCATAAAGTGTATGCTGTATAATTATGAAGTCACATGCTTGTATTTCATACAAAACTCCATATGAACCTATCGTTTTGACATTTCATAAAAAGTTGCTGATTTGAATGTCAGTCAAATACCCTATTAGCCGCATCATCATTTAGGACGACGACGGTGTGATTGTTGCTGAAATTGATGAACTAAAAATACTGAAACTTTCAAATGTTTAATGATGATGTTGAAAACTATGATTGGAGATCTTTACAAATGCGGTTTCTTGGTTTAAGTATATTATTTTATTATTATTATTATTTTAGAAATGTTCTTGTACTGTCGAACATCGACAATATTCTATTTACTTGTTACAGTAAACAAACAACACCAGCCCTAAACGGTACAAACGGAACGACTCCAAGCACTCCCACCACGCCTGGTCCCAGCACAGCAATATCTCTAACAACAGTTGAAGTAAAGGTAGATGAAGAGAAACCAACTCCTGACTTCTTAGACAATATTTCCAAGGCAGATGAAAAGTCAAAGATCGGCTTCCCTTCGTCGCAAATGAACAATTTGAATGTAGGAGATTACAGGACGCTAGTGAAGACTTTGGTTTGCGGCGTGAAAACAATCACGTGGGGTTGTGCTTCTTGTAAGGTAAGGTTTTAGAAATATTTATTGACTGTTTTTATTTATTTAGAAATAAGCTCAACAGTATCTTAAAGACGCAAAACTCCCAAATCTTTAACAGACAACAACAAGCGGTGAAGGTACAACAACTACAACAATAACAGGACAGAAACAATTCAGTGCTCGAGAAACGCTAGTTTTCATAAGACTAGTGCGTTGGGGGTTGCAGTCCCTGGACATCTACACACTAGCCGCGCCGCGGGCGCCCGCGCAGCCGCCGGCGCAACCTCACGTCAGGTCTAAAGAAGAGAAGGAAGTTTTAGAGCATTTTAGTGGAGTTGTGAGTAATTCATTATATGTTTAAAGGATATTAGAGATCAAAGAAATTAAAGTGTTAACATGTCCTTTTTCTCTTATTTTAGTTCTCAATGATGAATCCACAGACATTCCAAGAGATATTCACAGCTACAATTTCTCATATGGTGGAGAGAATTAATAAAAACATGACATTGCAAATTATAGCGAACACATTTTTATCCAACCCGGCAACGTCGCCCATATTTGCTACAGTGCTAGTGGAGTATCTACTCAAGAGAATGGAAGAGATGGGCACCAATGTGGAAAGATCGAATCTATATCTCAGACTTTTCAAACTAGTGTTCGGCTCCGTCAGCTTATTTCCTACAGAGAATGAACAAATGTTGCGACCTCATTTACACAGCATAGTCAATAAAGCTATGGACTACGCGATGACTGCTAAAGAACCTTATAACTATTTTCTACTACTAAGAGCCCTGTTCCGCTCCATCGGCGGAGGTAGTCATGATCTATTATATCAGGAATTTTTGCCCTTACTTCCTAATTTACTAGAGGGATTGAATCGCCTCCAAAGTGGTCTTCATAAGCAGCACATGAAAGATCTCTTCGTGGAGTTGTGCCTGACTGTTCCCGTAAGACTAAGCAGTCTATTGCCTTATTTACCAATGCTAATGGATCCGTTAGTTTCTGCACTCAATGGCTCCCATACTCTAATATCTCAAGGTTTACGCACACTCGAACTCTGCGTGGATAACTTGCAACCAGACTTTTTATACGAACATATCCAACCTGTCCGAGCGGACCTCATGCAGGCGCTTTGGAGGACCTTGCAAAATAATGAAGTCGCAAGGATAGCATTCAGAGTTCTTGGTAAATTCGGCGGCGGTAATCGTAAAATGATGATCGAACCCCAAAGATTGGAATATCGCGAAACAGACGCATCCCCGCCTGCTGTACAAGCTTACTTCCAAGACCAAGCAAAACCTATAGATTTCGAGGTAGATAAAGTAATAGAGACAGCCTTTTCTGCGTTAAAGTCGAGCACGACAGATCCGTTCTATAGGCGGCAATGTTGGGAAGTGCTCAGATGCTATCTTGCGTCATCGTTGAATTTGGACGACGATAAAGCGACATTACTGAAGTTATTTAACCATCCGAGTTTTACCGATGGTAAAATTCAAGTACAGAATGGACCCTACTACAAGTGCACCAACAGCATCGTGAGGAACACTCATAGAACAGCTCTCACAGGGATGTTTGTTGCCGCCGCTATCAAAGAGTTACGTCACCACGTGCTGTCCACGATGGTCTCCCTGGTGAGGCACTATACGATGGTGGCGATAGCGCAGGAGGCTGGCCCGTTCTTCGGCACCTCCTGCCCCAAGGAGGGGCTGGATGCGCTGGTCCTAGTTGATGCTATCGCCGTTGTCATGGGGCACGAGGAGAAAGAGCTGTGCAAGCCCGGTCACCTAGCGCTCGTTCTGATGATAGAAACGGCGGCAACAGTGCTCGGTAGTAAGGAGCGCGCGTGTCGCTTACCGTTGATGGAGTACTTGGCGGAACGGATGTCTGCTCTCTGCTACGAGCGCGCCTGGTACGCTAAGTTGGGAGGATGTATTGCGGTCAAGTTCATGTGTGAGAAGATGGCGCCTGAGTGGGTCTACAAGCACGTGTTCACGTTCTTGAAGGCCGTACTTTTCGTGATGATGGATTTGACGGGTGAAGTGTCTTCTGGCGCCATAGACATGGCTACGGTGAACTTGGAGAAGTTGGTGAGATTCTGTGTCATGGGTCCCGGTGTGCAAGTTGCTGAACCAGAGGGAGAAGTCGCTGCGGCTAAAGTTCGAGCGCTACACGATGTACTACAGGAGCTTGTGTTGCAAGTGACGAGTCCTCACCTGCTCGTGAGACAACAGGCGATGAAATCATTAGAACTCATAGCGGAACTCCAGAATAAGACTGTGACGGAGGTAATGGACCCGCACAGGGAAGTACTTGCAGATATAATACCTCCAAAGAAGCACCTACTTCGTCATCAACCGGCCAATGCGCAAATGGGACTTATGGACGGAACCACGTTCTGCACTACTTTGAAACCCAGGCTTTTTACAATAGGTATGCATTATTTCAAACTGATTTTTAATTATACTGAGACAGTTTTTATTGGTAAATGCTTATTTTTTAGATTTGAACATAAATGAGCATAAAGTATTCTTCCGCGAGCTATTATCTCTATGTGAAGCTGAAGATGCGATATTGGGCAAACTGCCTTGTTACAAAGGCGTGAATCTAGTACCTTTGCGAGCTTCCGCCTTACGCGCACTAGCCGCCTGTCATTACATACAAGAGAAACACTGCAGGGAGAAAATATTCCAAGTTCTATACAAATCTCTCGAGAAAAATGACCAGGAACTGCAACAAGTGAGTGCGAAAATATCCTAAAATTCATAATTTATTGTGTGAACATCTTTATCATGTACTTGTCTCTTGTCCAGGCCGGATTCGAATGTATGCAAAAGTTCCTGTCCGGTTTCCAAATCGATATGGAAATGGTCCATCCGGTAATGCGACCACTGTTGCTGACACTTGGTGATCATCGTCACCTGAGTGTGAACGGAGCCAAGCGGCTCTCATATTTGACCCAACTCTTCCCGTCCACTTTTAGCGAGAAATTGTGTGAACAGTTGCTGCAACTACTCAAGAAGTTATTGGATTACTCCATACAGACTAATAGGGGTGAGTTCTGAAAAATGTTGGTTGAAACCTTTTAAGGAGAGTTATTGTTTATTTGCAGTAAATTGTATGTTCAGTTTCTATAGGTTTTGAAGAATACTTACTGTCTATTGATCATATCAACAAATTGTTAATACATTATGATTAATTGTTTAGGAGGCAACTTCCTTCAGAGTGTGTCAAAGAATATGGAAAACGAGCAGAAGATAATAATCCTGATAGGCATATTTCATCAAATACCGGCCGCGTCGCCGCGGTTCATTGACGTGCTGTGTCGGCTTATATTCCACACAGAGAAGACTCTCATGATCGAAGCAGGATCGCCTTTCAGAGAACCCCTTGTAGAATTCCTTCTGAGGTTTGTATAAGTTGTTAACTCTGATAAGTAATATATTTTATGTTACTTGATAAGAGTTGGATAATACATTTTATGACATGCGCAGGTACCCTAAGGAAACGTTAGACCTAATACTGAGCGATAATAATATCAAAGATCAACAATGGAGCAGATTCCTAGTCTTTCTTATAAAGCATCCCAAAGCAGGCTCTGCCTATAGAGAGGCTTTACAAACGTCAAAGAAACCTCGGCTTATGCAGCTGCTGGCCGCGAACACTGGTGGGGCTTCGGCAAATATACCTGTGGCGGATAAGTCGGAGATGCAATTTCAAGCGATCAGAGCTATTTCTCTTTTGATAAAATTCGATGATCAGTGGCTCTCGACTCAACAGGATTTGATTGAGTTGCTGAAACGTATTTGGTGTAGTGATCAATATCATGTAAGTGGTTTTGATTATAATAAACTATTATAAAATAGTTGTTGACTAGATTTTATTTCTTAATTTTTCTTTTACAGGAAGTCCATAAAAAAGTGGAGATTGTAGATTGCACACACTGGAAGGAACCAAAGCTTATTGTAAAGATTTTACTTCATTACTTCTGCCGTCATACTTCCAACATTGATTTGTTGTTCCAGCTACTGCGAGCATTATGTGATAGATTCATACCTGATTTCCAGGTAATAATATTATTGCCACGAATATAGTTCGGCATATGTAACTGATACAAAGTTTGATCATTGAAAGCATCTTCTAACTATTATGCTGAACCAATCGTTCCATTCTCTGTCTATTGCATTTATATCACCAAATAAATCTTATTTAGTCTTAAAAAATGTTTGTTTCAAAAAATTGAGTATATAGTAAGTAAACTATGCATCATACGAATGTTTTTATTTCAGTTCCTCCGCGATTTTCTAGAGAACACTGTAGCCCAGAACTACACAGTTGAATGGAAACGCTCGGCATTTTTCCGCTTTGTGGAGCATTTCTCAAGTGACGCCATGTCGCAAGATCTAAAAGCCAAAGTTTTGCAAATGATCCTGATACCGTGTTTCGCGGTTAGTTTTGAGAAAGGACAGAAGATAGTCGGCGGCCCGCCGTCTCCGTATCAGGATAACCCGGACAACGTGGTCTCAGTGTTTATTAATAATGTAAGTTCCCTTAGTTATCTCCTTTCAAATGTGTATTTTAGTTTTATTAAAAAAAAAAATGTTTGGTTTCGAACTCCAATGGCGAACTCGGACGGAAGTGTGATAATGCTCGGTATTTCGCGATCCCCTTCACGATATTCGTAGTTAGTTACATTGCCAAAGAAGGGAATCGCACTGTTCTGTAATCGTTTCTTGACCATTTTAACAGAAATTACAGGTTTACCTACACTGTTTTGTACTTTTAGGTAATTGACCCAGAAAACCCGTTCGCATGTTCGGACGCGGTGCGCATATCGCTGCTTCAGTTCGCATGTCTTTTGCTGGAGCAAGCGTCCGCGCACATCCACGACGCCAACAACAAGAAACAGGGCAATAAACTCCGCAGACTCATGACTTTCGCGTGGCCGTGTCTACTTGGCAAGAACTATGTGGATCCTGCGACAAGGTTAATTCACCTTTATGTGCGAGATGATAGAGTCCAATTATGTTATTCTTTTATTAATATGCTTAACATTTGTTCTGAACGTACAGATATCATGGACACTTACTGCTGAGTCACATCATAGCTAAATTTGCTATTCACAAGCGGATCGTCTTGCAAGGTGAGACTAATTTACACATGATGCACATTATATTTTTATCTAGTTTTGCTCCTATCATTTCGGTATCGGAGATATGGGATAGAGTTAGTGCTTTTCAATGATATAGTCGCTATATTATAGTGCTATGTGTACTCATTTTTAAATGTTGAGTATCACCGTCTCTCTGTCTCATTACAAATCCCAGACTATACAAGAGAAAGTCACTTATAGCTATCTATAACAAAGTGTTTTCGCCATGCAGTATTCCACAGCCTGTTAAAGGCACACGCTGTGGAAGCTCGTTCCGTAGTGCGGCAGGCGCTAGAGATATTAACTCCGGCGATGCCGCAACGCATGGAGGACGGTAACACCATGCTCACGCACTGGACCAAGAAGATCATCGTCGAAGACGGACACTCAGTTCAGCAGCTGTTTCATATATTACAGCTCGTTGTTAGACATTACAAGGTAAGTCCTTGTTAGGTATTATTTATTTCTCTTATTGTCATAGAATTATTTACCTCGGTCGGTTATTATTGTAGCGTCCTAATTTATGTCTTCGTCCAAGTGTAAGTTTTGACTACTCAAACGATTCTCAAGCTAATCTAATAAACTTTGTTTTGTGACGCTTATTTTTCTACAGTTCGATAGGCTGAGATTTTAGAGTAATCATTCGAGCGTAGTCTATCTGAAATGGTGATTAAATGTATGTGGTGTCACTTGACGTGTCAGGTGTACTACCCGGTGCGGCACGCGCTGGTGGGACACATGGTGGCGGCGATGCAGCGGCTCGGGTTCTCGGCGACCGCCTCGCTGGAGCACCGCCGGCTCGCCGTCGACCTCGCCGAGGTCGCGCTCAAGTGGGAGCTGCAGAGGATCCGCGACCACACCCACGATGACGTCGTCGTACGTTTATATACATATACCTAATACTCATCACATCCAATCAGCGGCAGTCTCATTTTTTTAGAAGTTTTTGCACATGGGGATTAAAGTCACTGATCTCGCTCTGACTCGTGTATATGTTTTATCCTGACCATTTTTTTATGATTTCCAACTACGCCACTACTACTTTATGCCACGAATACATAGAATCCAGACAAGTGTAACGTGCAAATCTTCTTCTAGTTGTCTGAAAAATAAGGCACTTATTTGTAAATGTAGGTTGCAACATCACCAAATGGTGCGATGAAGCGCATCTCTACCGACGAGGGCGGCACTGAAGCGCGTAAAGCACTAAACACTGGCTGGGCTAGTCCGCAAGCCAGCGTGTCACGGCTCGAACCTGATGCTGCTAAGCCGTTGGATAGACAACACGTGGATGTCGTCGTCAATTTGCTACTGAGACTCGCTTGCCAGGTAATAATGTGCTCAAAGTCTAAAAATCTAGTCCAATTTTGAACTTCTTTAAGAAATAGGGTGTTGAAAAATGTATTATTCACAGTCATGAAAAGTCAGGAGTATAGTGTTGCACTGTTGCGTTTGTATGGTTTAGGTCTGATGATGAAGTGTACAGACATATAAATCGTCCAAGACAGATAGTTATCGACACGATCAACCTCTTTTGACATTCTCCTATACTCATCCCACAAACACCCGTATACCTTCTCTGTCGAAAGGCCCCCAATGTCAGTGCATTTTCTTTCAGACTCCCTTACTTTATCAAGTACTTCCAGGGGAACTACCGGATTTCCTAGATAGAATCAAATTTTCGGGTGAAGTCTAATAATCCGCACTAGACCCACGTAGTAGATGATCAGCTTACCGGTATATGGTCGCCACTCGAGAACCTTTCTTGCCCATAAATTGTTACTTCGAGGGTCGTGGTCTGTCCATTTTTGTGAGTGGGATATACTAATGACAGCAACGATAGTGCGTACAAACGATACAGGTGAACGAGGGCGGCGCGGGCGCGGGCGGCGCGGGGGCCGGCGCGGGGGCGGGCGCGGCGGCGGGCGCGGGGGCGGGCGCGGGCGCGGGGGCGGGGGCGGGGGCGGGGGCGGGCTCGCCGGGCGAACAGCTCTCGCGACGCTGTGTCACGCTGCTCAAGGCGGCGCTGAAGCCCGACGTGTGGCCGCACCATTGCGAGCCCAAGCTTACTTGGCTCGATAAGGTACGTCTAAAACTATTCAAAACAAAGAATTAATATTACATACGATGTCAAGGTGCTTTCAATCAAACAATAATCAATATTGAAACATACCCCCAGGTATTCTCAACGGCCGAAGCCAACGCCGCAGGATGCGCGAACGCATGCACAGCACTGGAACTCCTCGTATTCCTACTTGGCGTTCTACGTCGCGAACAAATCTTAGCAGCGCTGAAGCCGTTGCAACGCGGTCTGGCGGCTTGCGTCTCATCGACTAATCCCAAGATAGTGCGACTGACACACAATCTGCTAGCGAAACTTACGGCGCTATTCCCTACTGAGCCTACGGGTGCTGCTCAGGCTTCAAAGGTATGTATGATGGTTGACTACATATACTTCATAATTAGTTTATATTTTAATAGGGTATTTTACTCTATATGAGAAAAAATCTAAAAATGTACAATTTAGATAGCTTAGACATAAGAGCTTAGAATAAGCAGTCTGAAAATGTAATTTTAGTTCATAAAATAACTTAGTAATTAATTTTAAAATTCATTTCATAGTTTTCAGTTTTTTTTAATCTGTTTCTAAACAAGCGAAACAGTAGCCGCCATTATCATGCCGTCATACGGTGCTGTATGTAAACTAATTTCCTGCCCCAAAATGAACTAAAATTTTGCTATTTGCTAAAATTGCGTTGGGTATGTAAATAAATGTAGTCTCTAGTTGATATAAATTACTGTATCTCTACGACACATAATAACTTTTCTATACTGCTATATATTAATTGAAATCGGGAACAGATATGGTAATTGCAGCACCCGACGGATTGTCTTAAATTTATCATTATGTTAATATGTAGGTGAAAATGTGCAGTAGTACCTCTATATTTGATGATTGCTGTCGGGGGTCTGCTGAAAATTTAATTCAATCCTTTTTTCATTCATTTCATTCATTACAATTTTTACAGCCGTCGTGGGTTTTTTCAAAATTTTTAATTTTGTATTTTTTTACACTAGTATTCATGCATTCAGGAACAGCACACTAATAAAAATACAATCGAATTGAGAACCTCCTCCTTTTTTTTAAAAGTTGGTTAAAAAAGCTCATTTTTAATTTATAAAATGTTATAAGTCCAATTGAGACCAATATCAGCGCATTTATTTACTTACAAGCGACCAAATAACGTCATGACCGTAGAGTAACATAGTGTCCCGCGTTTTCATCAAACTACGCGCGAAAATTGAAAATGTAAAATTTAAATGCATTTTCATTCCATCTATTCGGAAAGGACGACTTGGTTCGCCTTTTAGTGCACCCAAAGGTGGTGTTTTCTATAAGAAACTATTAGCGGGCAGTAATGAGTTTTAATCCTCTTTATAGTAATAAGTGCGCCGCAATTATCTTTGCCGCGCACTTTTGAACATCGGAACATCTTAGTGTTCAGCGCCAAAGAAATCGAACGCAAATATTGTTTGAATAAAGACTGGCTAGTACGACGAAAATGTCTCAAACGTAAATATATTTATGTATTTTTTTTTATTAGTCTACAAAACTGGGCGTTACACAATATTCCCAAAACTAAAGGCGCCTTTTATTTTCTCATAGAGGGTGATGAAAAGTAGAGTGTAACACTCGGGCGCAAATATATTTTTGGCTTGGGCGACGTACTTTGTATCCCTCGCTACGTTCAGCATTCTAGTAAAGGCTCGGGATTCTACTCTAGAATCCCTCACTTCGCTCTGGATTCAAAAAAACGCCCTCGCCTTAAAAATATTATTTGCTCCCTTATGATACAATCTACTATTTTATGGCACTTATCGATTGAATAAAAATTTTGTGTTTTTTTTGGTGGCTTATTAGCTCCTTAGGAACGAATTGAGACACTTTTCAAAAATGGGTGTAATACCCTATTGATGTCGTTATTGTTGACAGTACGAAGAACTGGAAACCCTATACGCTTGCGTGAGCAAATACGCATTCGAAGGCCTTGCCGCTTACGAGAAGTCCACAGGCGGCGGTGGTACAAATACTGGCGGAACTGCATTACTAGGTCCTCTGATGATGTTGAAAGCTTGCTGTACATCCTCACCGTCGTATATCGACCGGTTGTTACTACCCCTAATGAGGGTGTTGCAACGTATGGTACGGGATCATGTCGCTTCTAATCCTGACGCTGCTACTTCTGACTTACTGGTTAGTGTCTATTCTTTATTAGATTGATCTTAAATCGTAGTACGAAAAACTGAGCGTCTTTACTTTCACACAACTATTTCTAACCTTTTTTTGTAATTTTTATTCATTTTATTATACAGATATTGGCTTTGGATCTCCTAAAAGCGCGTGTGTCCGTGATGCCGGGCGAAACTAGAAAAACTTTCATTGGTAACGTGTTAGTCGGACTGATTGAAAAAACCACTGACGCGAAGGTGATATCTAATATTCCTTTTATTAAAAATATTTACTGAGTTGTTTTGGTAGGATATTGAACTGCATTGATTATTTCTAGGTAATGAAAGCAATCATTCGAATGGTGGAAGAATGGGTGAAATGGCGCGGCACAGGGGCTAGTACAAGTGCGGCAGCTAACGGAGCGCCCTCTCTACGGGAAAAGTCCATATTACTTGCCAAATTTATGCATAACGTCGAGAAGCGATTCCCAGACGATCTGGAGCTCAACGCACACTTCCTTGATCTCATAAATTATGTATACAGGTATTTATTTTTGTGAGTTTTAGATTGATACCTTAAGTTTGCTAAGTGTACCGAGGGATATGATACTTTATTCATTAGGTCCACCAACATATATTTGTACTTTTCGCCACTCGTTGAATATACTATACTGGCTATTTGCTACGATATTTCATGCCAATTTGTCTGCCATGGAGCTTGATCCTCAGTTATGATGTATTTGATATTTTTACAGAGATGACCACCTCAAAATGACGGAGTTATCAATGAAGCTAGAGCCAGCCTTCCTCGC
The DNA here is from genome assembly GCA_951216915.1 of Tetheella fluctuosa. NCBI lineage: Eukaryota > Metazoa > Arthropoda > Insecta > Lepidoptera > Drepanidae > Tetheella > Tetheella fluctuosa. The sequence goes on from OX578214.1 coordinate 4,492,959, forward strand.
CGGCCTCCGTTGCCCACAGCCGCACATTCGAGCCAAATTCTTCGAGGTATACGACCAGAGTGTGCGCCGGCGCATATTCGACAGGCTCCTCTATATTATATGCTCGCAGAATTGGGATCATATCGGACAACATTTTTGGATAAAGCAGTGTCTTGAGTTGCTGCTTGTCACATGTGTTTCGAGTAAGTTATTCGTTATCTGTTAATCAAAAAGTTCCTTAGTCGGTCTGGACCTTTTATAAACTGCCAAAATTCCGTCGTTCACTTACTATTGCAGTAACTAGATTGTGATTTTTATGTTCACAATCATGTTATTTTTCTCTATCAGGTACTCAAATCCGTTTATCAAACACTAAGTACCTCCTACCAAGTATATCATCAGTGATCAACATGGCCGACAGCGAAGATCGTAAGTCATTCGCAATATTCAGCAGCGTGAAGGAAGAATCTTCCGATGGATTCAGTGATTCACTAGATCCCGATAAAGAAGACGTACTCGATATGGATCTGGACTCGAGTTCCAACCAGAAAGATGATCTTACTAAGCCCGTCACTAATAACAGGTAAGGTCGTAACTTTTAATAAAACACCGATCACAGCTTCACCCAAACATCGCTACGTAATAAATTTTCGCGAGGTACTGAATCTAACAGTTAGTACTTAATATCTGTCAGAATGCGCGTGAACACGATAATAGCAAAGCAGTGCGAGTTCCTGGAGCTGGCGCGGCGCGTGCGCACGGAGCAGCTGGTGGGCGCGGCCGCGCAGCTCTGCCACATGGACGACGCGCTCGCGCACCACGCCTGGCTGCGGCTCTTCCCCAAGCTCTGGGCCACGCTCGACGACCGCCAGCTCGGGGTCAGTCACGAGAGCGAGCGAGCGAGCCCACGAGCGAGCGAGCGAGCGAGCTTCACTAACACAACACCTCTATATTTATTTTTATTTATTTATTTAATTGGAAGACCAACAGCTTGTACAATCGACAAAGTTCAAGCATGACCACCATAAGGCTACTTTTTGTGTGCAGCGACCAGCGACTACCTGGTTGTCGAAAATACAAGTGGACAATGCGCTTATCATAAACCTAGTCAAAATAAATGAAATTACACAATAAGGGCTTTTGTCTTGACAATGGGCGGGGCGAGCTATGTTGACTGCTTGCAAGCGAAAAGGTAAAAAAATTGATCATGCTTGAAGTTTGTCGATGGTACATCAGTTTAGTAATGATTTACAAAATGTGTGAGCCATTTAGAGGTCCTCACCAATAGAAATAGAAAAACAAGAATTATGTGAGTTGTTACGTCTAAGTAAGAACAAACTTAACTTCTATTATCAATCTACTTCATATACCGCATTAGAAACGTGAAGATATTTCGTTTCCGTTGCGAGCGAGGTATAGTTTGTTCCACCCGAGAAATCCTGATGGCCCACCTGTATCCCACAAGAAATAAGATCGATTTTCATTATTTCACGGGGCTTCATCGTTGGCGCGAGCTCTACGTGCCAATAAATCGTAATAATGTACACCTGTATTTAAGACAAAATTTATTTTAGACGGTGATGAACGAAATGGTTCCGTTCATAATTTCGGGCGTGCACTTGGTGCAGAGAGACCAACCACTGAGCGCACTCAACACGTTCATAGAAGCGCTTGCGAGATGCAACCCACCTATTAGCATTAAACCGTAAGTTGAATCATTATGATTGCCTTACATGTCCATTGATAATTGATAACCCTAAATATTTAGCAATGTTTTATTGTTAGTTTATTTTATTACTATTCACAAATTTACTTTTCGACCATCTGAATCCCTAGTGAATGTTTTATTTGGATTCCGGTCCATCCTCAGTGAAAATGATATTCACGTGTTGTCATTTTCTAATGGCATTTGAAGATTACAAAAATCACATCATGTATGTGATTTTTGTAAGTTCAAAGCGTTTATTGCATGTAATGATATTATTAATTAAGTGTAAATTGTTAATTAAGTATTATAAATTGTTTTTCGCAGGCCCATGATGAAATACTTGGGCAAAACTCACAACCTATGGCATCGTATGACGCTGAATCTGGAACAAATGGCTATTGACCAGGGGAGCGGACGCACACAGCGAGAACCGCTCGAAATATACGATTATGATGCAGAGACTACTACTCCTACTGTGAGCACATTCTTTCTAATATTGTAGTTATTTTCAGATCCTTTTTACTAGTAAACTTTGTCTAAATTTTCGGGCAAATTTTAAAATGTCCTAGGAAAAAATGGTCATTTAAAAAGTAGCATATTAATTGGTCTAAAATTTTTAAAGGAGATTTTTTTTTTTACTACAGGAAATATTAGACTCACTGAGTGACATGTACGAACTGTTACAAGAAGAAGACATGTGGTCCGGTCTGTGGCAGAAACACGCGCGGTATAGAGAAACTAACGTAGCTATCGCTTACGAACAACAAGGCTTCTACGAACAGGCGCAAGTGAGTCTACCCACATTATTGTTTTTGTTGTATTTTTTTTCTCCCTTTTAAAGCCAAAGCACGAACAACATGCCCCCTACCAGGTAATCTGACGTCCTAGATTGGGTTGCTGAAAGCCGTTTGATATAGTAAGCGACTTAGGACCTTATCTGATGAAAATCATTATTCAGTCGTGGATATTTTTCTGGTATTAATCTTCAGTTTTAATTTCTTTTTTCTAGGCTGCCTACGACGTCGCTATGGCCAAACTAAAACAAGAATACGCAGCCAATCCGTCGTCGTACAATATGCATAAGGAGTGTACTCTATGGACTCAGCATTGGTTAAAATGCGCCAAAGAACTGAACCAATGGGACTCTCTACTGGAGCTCGGACTGACAAGGAGCGGTCGAGATCCCTTTTTGATATTAGAGAGTTCATGGAGGAATCCTAACTGGGCGACTATGAAGGACGCACTCGCCGAAGTCGAGTATAATTGTCCTAAAGAGTTAGGTTAGTAAGGTTATCTACAATGAAGTGGGAAGGCGCGGGGCACGTGAAGGAGAGGGGCGCTTAAGTAGTCGGTAATGTTTGTGCTCCAGCGTGGGTGGTGTACCTGTACCGCGGCTACCTCTGCATCTGCGCGGGCGGCGAGCAGCAGCTGAGCGGCGTGGAGCGGCACGCGGAGGCGGCGGCGGCGCAGTGTCTGCGCGAGTGGCGCCGCCTGCCGCGCCTCGTGTCGCACGCGCACCTGCCGCTGCTCCGCGCCGCGCAGCAGCTCATGGAGCTCAGCGAGGCCGCCCAGATACACACCGTACGTACCCCACTACACTACACACTACACTACACTACACTACAGTGTCTGCGCGAGTGGCGCCGCCTGCCGCGCCTCGTGTCGCACGCGCACCTGCCGCTGCTCCGCGCCGCGCAGCAGCTCATGGAGCTCAGCGAGGCCGCCCAGATACACACCGTACGTACCCCACTACACTACACACTACACTACACTACACTACAGTGTCTGCGCGAGTGGCGCCGCCTGCCGCGCCTCGTGTCGCACGCGCACCTGCCGCTGCTCCGCGCCGCGCAGCAGCTCATGGAGCTCAGCGAGGCCGCCCAGATACACACCGTACGTACCCCACTACACTACACACTACACTACACTACACTACAGTGTCTGCGCGAGTGGCGCCGCCTGCCGCGCCTCGTGTCGCACGCGCACCTGCCGCTGCTCCGCGCCGCGCAGCAGCTCATGGAGCTCAGCGAGGCCGCCCAGATACACACCGTACGTACCCCACTACACTACACACTACACTACACTACACTACAGTGTCTGCGCGAGTGGCGCCGCCTGCCGCGCCTCGTGTCGCACGCGCACCTGCCGCTGCTCCGCGCCGCGCAGCAGCTCATGGAGCTCAGCGAGGCCGCCCAGATACACACCGTACGTACCCCACTACACTACACACTACACTACACTACACTACAGTGTCTGCGCGAGTGGCGCCGCCTGCCGCGCCTCGTGTCGCACGCGCACCTGCCGCTGCTCCGCGCCGCGCAGCAGCTCATGGAGCTCAGCGAGGCCGCCCAGATACACACCGTACGTACCCCACTACACTACACACTACACTACACTACACTACAGTGTCTGCGCGAGTGGCGCCGCCTGCCGCGCCTCGTGTCGCACGCGCACCTGCCGCTGCTCCGCGCCGCGCAGCAGCTCATGGAGCTCAGCGAGGCCGCCCAGATACACACCGTACGTACCCCACTACACTACACACTACACTACACTACACTACAGTGTCTGCGCGAGTGGCGCCGCCTGCCGCGCCTCGTGTCGCACGCGCACCTGCCGCTGCTCCGCGCCGCGCAGCAGCTCATGGAGCTCAGCGAGGCCGCCCAGATACACACCGTACGTACCCCACTACACTACACACTACACTACACTACACTACAGTGTCTGCGCGAGTGGCGCCGCCTGCCGCGCCTCGTGTCGCACGCGCACCTGCCGCTGCTCCGCGCCGCGCAGCAGCTCATGGAGCTCAGCGAGGCCGCCCAGATACACACCGTACGTACCCCACTACACTACACACTACACTACACTACACTACACTACAGTGTCTGCGCGAGTGGCGCCGCCTGCCGCGCCTCGTGTCGCACGCGCACCTGCCGCTGCTCCGCGCCGCGCAGCAGCTCATGGAGCTCAGCGAGGCCGCCCAGATACACACCGTACGTACCCCACTACACTACACACTACACTACACTACACTACACTACAGTGTCTGCGCGAGTGGCGCCGCCTGCCGCGCCTCGTGTCGCACGCGCACCTGCCGCTGCTCCGCGCCGCGCAGCAGCTCATGGAGCTCAGCGAGGCCGCCCAGATACACACCGTACGTACCCCACTACACTACACACTACACTACACTACACTACACTACAGTGTCTGCGCGAGTGGCGCCGCCTGCCGCGCCTCGTGTCGCACGCGCACCTGCCGCTGCTCCGCGCCGCGCAGCAGCTCATGGAGCTCAGCGAGGCCGCCCAGATACACACCGTACGTACCCCACTACACTACACACTACACTACACTACACTACACTACAGTGTCTGCGCGAGTGGCGCCGCCTGCCGCGCCTCGTGTCGCACGCGCACCTGCCGCTGCTCCGCGCCGCGCAGCAGCTCATGGAGCTCAGCGAGGCCGCCCAGATACACACCGTACGTACCCCACTACACTACACACTACACTACACTACACTACACTACAGTGTCTGCGCGAGTGGCGCCGCCTGCCGCGCCTCGTGTCGCACGCGCACCTGCCGCTGCTCCGCGCCGCGCAGCAGCTCATGGAGCTCAGCGAGGCCGCCCAGATACACACCGTACGTACCCCACTACACTACACACTACACTACACTACACTACACTACAGTGTCTGCGCGAGTGGCGCCGCCTGCCGCGCCTCGTGTCGCACGCGCACCTGCCGCTGCTCCGCGCCGCGCAGCAGCTCATGGAGCTCAGCGAGGCCGCCCAGATACACACCGTACGTACCCCACTACACTACACACTACACTACACTACACTACAGTGTCTGCGTGAGTGGCGCCGCCTGCCGCGCCTCGTGTCGCACGCGCACCTGCCGCTGCTCCGCGCCGCGCAGCAGCTCATGGAGCTCAGCGAGGCCGCCCAGATACACACCGTACGTACCCCACTACACTACACACTACACTACACTACACTACAGTGTCTGCGCGAGTGGCGCCGCCTGCCGCGCCTCGTGTCGCACGCGCACCTGCCGCTGCTCCGCGCCGCGCAGCAGCTCATGGAGCTCAGCGAGGCCGCCCAGATACACACCGTACGTACCCCACTACACTACACACTACACTACACTACACTACACTACAGTGTCTGCGCGAGTGGCGCCGCCTGCCGCGCCTCGTGTCGCACGCGCACCTGCCGCTGCTCCGCGCCGCGCAGCAGCTCATGGAGCTCAGCGAGGCCGCCCAGATACACACCGTACGTACCCCACTACACTACACACTACACTACACTACACTACAGTGTCTGCGCGAGTGGCGCCGCCTGCCGCGCCTCGTGTCGCACGCGCACCTGCCGCTGCTCCGCGCCGCGCAGCAGCTCATGGAGCTCAGCGAGGCCGCCCAGATACACACCGTACGTACCCCACTACACTACACACTACACTACACTACACTACAGTGTCTGCGCGAGTGGCGCCGCCTGCCGCGCCTCGTGTCGCACGCGCACCTGCCGCTGCTCCGCGCCGCGCAGCAGCTCATGGAGCTCAGCGAGGCCGCCCAGATACACACCGTACGTACCCCACTACACTACACACTACACTACACTACACTACAGTGTCTGCGTCTGGTCCTTCGCGAGTCAGAGGTGCATACTGTGCTCTACTTTTTCCGTTTCCACAATTCTCATAATATTTCCTATCAGCTCTTTGGCTGGCGCTTTTATCTTCGGCCATGTTTGATTTATAGCTTTTTGCGTAGTCCCTTTGGGCGTCGATTTTTCGACTACTTTGTGGCATTCGCATAACTGCTATAAATATTATTGTGCAGGATCTAGCCATATTTAGTGGAGAATCATGTTTTACTTTTCTCGCAATTTTAAACTGTTTCTTACGGAAAAAAGACTGAAATTCTGCTTGAACACGTATTTCCCTCCCAGTATTCCTTCTTCCCATGTAACATTGGGTGAGATTCGGCTCGACCCCCTCCCCCCTAAACGTCTCACGTAATTAATAATAATAAGCCGCTAATGGTGCCAACTCAGGCTGATCCATTAGCGGATGAGGAGGTTTATATGAGTATGAGCGTAAGTACCCAGGCCAATGAGCAATTGAGGAGGGCTTTGGACGACGCGATTCAACAGTACCGTGATGTATCCAATTCTAGGCCGCGACTACCGCGTTTGCCCACTCATAGACGTAATTTGGCCTTAATGGGGGCCCTGGACGCTTTGCTAGCTCCTTACTTAGAAGATAGTGAGGACCTTGTTGATACGCACTCGATTCTTTATTGCGGTGCTATTGCGGCGTGTTGCGTGGCTCGTGTCAAGTTTCCGGACACTGACCGAGCTATGCGTGGCGTCGCTGTTACACCTGCATGGCAGTTGAGAATTGAGCGACGTATTGGTACGGCCAGGACCCTCATTGCAAAACTAATCTGCTTCAGAGAGGGCAACCATCGTCCTCGTGTGATGCGCTACGTGTCTCAGGCATTTTCAGGCACTGGTATTAGATCCCAAGAATTTATGACCTGCGTCACGGAGCGCATCGACTATCTGAAGCAGAAAGTTTACGTTTGGGCGAACCGTATTCGCCGTTACAAGGAGCGTGTAAAACGATACACACAGAATCGCCTCTTCCAAAGTGACCAAAGGAAGGTATATAGAGATTGGGAGGGAATCAACCAACGTGTGGGTGACGGGAGGCCGCTAGAGGCGAGTGCCATGACCGAGTTTTGGCGCAGCATCTGGTCGGGTTCCGTCACTCACACGGAGGGTGACTGGATGAATGTTATTGAGCGCGGTTGTGAGTCGATTGAAGACATGGAAGCCATTCAGTTTGATCCAGATGACGTAAGTTGGGCAATCCATTCGACCCATAACTGGAAAAGTCCTGGACCGGACGGATTGCACAACTTTTGGCTGAAATGGTTTCGGAGCTCGCATTCGCGCTTGGCAGGGCAATTTCAGGTTGCTCTCGAGCTTGGTTCCCTTCCAAGTTTTCTGACCACTGGTATTACCTTCTTGCTCTACAAATCAGGTAGTACCACGGAGCCAAAGAACTATAGACCCATCACGTGTTTACCTACGATATATAAACTCCTTACATCTATTTTGCGCGCAAAAATTAATACACACATTGTTGCAAACAATATTTTGGCCCCCGCTCAAAATGGATGTAGGGTTGGGTCCCGTGGTACTAAGGAGCTCCTTCTCATAGACATGGCCATTAGTCGGCAGGTTCGTCGGAGTAGAGGGGCTCTCTCTGCTGCCTGGATTGACTATAAGAAGGCCTATGATTCCGTGCCTCATTCATGGCTTGAAAGGATTTTAGAGATATATAAAATTGATTCGACCCTGAGAACCTTCTTGAGCACATGTATGGGACAACGGACCACGGTCCTTCGTCATCCGGGTAGCGGCGAGATTCCGTCTAATCCGCATGGTCTGATAAGGATTGAGCGAGGTATATTCCAGGGTGACAGTCTTAGTCCATTGTGGTTTTGTCTGGCCCTGAATCCTCTTAGCACTCTATTAAAGGATTCAGGACTAGGCTATCGGCTTCGGAGAGGGGGTGAGATCATCTCCCACCTGTTGTACATGGATGATCTCAAGTTGTTTGCACCGAAATCTCAAGACTTGATGATGTTACTGAGAACCACAGAAGTTTTCAGTAGTGCCATTAGGATGGAGTTCGGTGTAGATAAGTGTGCGATCATGCATGTTCACCGGGGGAAAGTTGTAAATTCACCGAATTTACAGATTTCAGAGACAATGACTCTTAGATCTCTCTCCGAAGTAGAAACCTAGAAATATCTTGGTATATCAGAGGCTTTAGGTATCGTCGATGGAGACATAAAACAGTTGGTGCGAGAGCGTTTCTTTTTTCGCCTGTCAAAAGTACTAAATAGTCTTTTGTCAGGTGGCAACAAGTCACGTGCTTTCAACAGTTGGGTTGTGCCTCTACTCACGTATACCTTTGGTATACTTAGATGGACTCAGACTGAGTTGGACGCCCTGGATAGGAGGGTCCGTCAATTGCTAACGTCACATCGTATGCTCCACCCACGCTCGTCTGTCATGAGATTGTACATCCCACGGAAATGTGGGGGTCGTGGCTTTTTAAATGTCAAAACCCTTCACAACCGCGAGGTGTGCAATCTTAGGGAGTATTTCCTAGACAACGAATGTGGGATGCATCGTGATGTGGTAGCAGTTGATAGAAATCTCACACCGCTATCCTTAGCTAAAGAGAACTGGCGTAAACCGGCGGTACTTACAGCCGAGGACCGTAAGAATGTGTGGAAGGGCAAAGAGTTGCACGGTCGGTTCTATCGGGTCCTAACAGGGACTGATGTTGACTTACCCGCGTCGATAAACTGGCTACGATTTGGTGACCTCTTTGGAGAAACCGAGGGTTTTGCCTGTGCAATTGCGGACGAAGTTATCAAGACGAACAACTACCGGAAGTACATCCTGAAGGATGGCACTCCCGACATCTGTCGAGCGTGTCGCCGTCCTGGTGAGTCTCTCAGGCATGTAATTTCTGGTTGTTCGCATCTTGCTAACGGCGAGTACTTGCATAGGCACAACCAAGTAGCCAGGATTATCCATCAACAACTTGCCCTTCGACATGGCCTTATCGAGTCAGAGGTGCCGTATTATAAATACGCACCTATGCCAGTTCTCGAGAATGGTCATGCTATGCTCTATTGGGACCGTTCTATCATCACGGACAGGACTATTGTTGCTAATAAACCTGATATTGTGCTGGTAGATCGGTCTCAGCGCCTGGCAATGCTCATTGACATCACTGTTCCGCATGATGAGAACCTCGTGAAGGCTGAAAAGGACAAGTTAAGTAAGTACCTTGACTTAGCCCACGAGGTGACCGCCATGTGGAGCGTGGACTCAACGATCATTGTCCCGATAGTCGTGTCGGCAAACGGGCTTATAGCAAAGAGCCTCGATAAACATCTTGAGAGGCTCTCACTTGGTAGCTGGATCAAGGGTCAGATGCAGAAGGCAGTAATCCTAGACACGGCTAGGATTGTTAGGAGGTTCCTCACTCTGCAGCCCTAACCACCGGTAGCTTGGGCCCTGCCCCGCTGCTGGCGGTGTACTAAGATTAGGTTTTTTTTATAAAATTATTATTTTTGTTTAGAAATATTGTAAAAAATGTATTCTTTTTAGGCTAGATTTTTTATAATGTTTTTGATTTTGATATTAATGTTGTAAAAAAAGTAGTCATAAGATAAAAAAATAAATAAAGGACATAATAATAATAATAATTCATTTATTTCAGTCTAAAAGACCATAAAAATGTTAGTTACAATTTACTTATTCTATATTAGTACATACCTACATTACATTAAAAACATTATAATTTAATAGACGCCCATTTTTGATAAATATTGTTTTGAACTAATACATATAATTAACAAAAATCCCAGGGTCTGCTACACAGTCGTCCGACGTCGCTGCACGACATGAAGGCGATAGTGAAGACGTGGCGCAACCGCCTGCCCGTAGTGGCCGACCCGCTGTCGCACTGGGGCGCCATCTTCACGTGGCGCCAGCACCACTACCAGTTCATCGCGACGCACTACGAGTCGCAGAACGACCACGCGTCTAACCACAGCATGCTGGGGGTACACGCCAGTGCCCAGGTCACATATACTATACCTACCTACTTTGTGTTTACTATCTATGCTATGTCAACTCTTACCCGATGAACTATTTACCCATTGCTACTTTGTCCTCATTTTGATATTGAAGGTCCATAGGTTTATATTTTATATAATTATGCATTAACAAGTATACATAATTCATTATCATTTGTATATTCAAGTTGTTACCGTTTGCAAAATAATTCTAAATAAAGTACTTTCTATTATAGGCTATAATACATTTCGCAAAGATTGCAAGAAAACACAACCTTTCCGGCGTGTGTCTCGACTCGTTACACCGCATATACACAATACCTAGTGTTCCGATCGTGGATTGCTTTCAAAAGATCCGGCAACAAGTCAAGTGTCACATTCAAATGTCCTGGACGGAGGGGAAGGATGAGCTTCAAGAGGGTCTCGATATGATAGAATCTACCAACTTCAAGTATTTTACGAAAGAAATGACGGCTGAGTTCTATGCTTTTAAAGGATTACTTCTAGCGCAATTAGGCCGGTCGGAAGATGCGAACAAAGCGTTCGCAGCGGCGGTACAACTGCATGACACTCTGGTGAAAGCCTGGGCGTTATGGGGAGACTATTTGGAACAAATCTTCATAAGGGATCCGAGGCAAATTAGTGTTGGTGTTTCAGCTATGACGTGCTTCTTGCACGCGTGCCGACATCAAAATGAGTCAAAATCGAGGAAATACTGTGCTAAGGTAACTTTCAATAATACATTGTTGCCCCTTACTCATCTATGTAGATTTATAATTTACTTTTATATCACTCTTGTTATTTTCAGGTCCTCTGGATGCTAAGCTTTGACGACGAAAAGAATAGTCTCGCCGAAGCACTGGATAAATATTCAGTAGGTGTTCCACCTGTCCAATGGTTGCCATGGATACCGCAGCTACTCGCCTGCCTTGTCCAATACGATGGCAATGTTATACTCAACCTTCTGAGCCATGTAAGTACAGTGTTACCCGTAAAAAGAAATATGTTAACCTTATTGCAATATTACAAGGATCAAATTTGTGTAATGAATTTATACTTGTGATCTATTATTACAGGTTGGGCGATTATATCCGCAAGCAGTTTACTTCCCCATCCGTACTTTATATTTGACATTGAAGATAGAACAACGCGAGAGACACAAGACTGCCGAAAATATTGCGGCGCACATACCCCATCAACCCACCACTTCTGCTGTGAGTTTGTCTGCCCTGATTTATTTCGTCTCACAAGCGGTACTGTAAAGTACAAAAAAGGGGGACGTTCTCGATTCGATGCGTATTTTTCAATCTTATTTTTTATGTCAAAGGTATATGATAAAAAAAAAGTCCTATATAATTTAGCGTAACATATTTTTTCTAGACTTTTGTCAGTTTCGTTCTTTAGTGCACGCATTACAGTTTTTTTTATTACGTAAGATAGGCTTATGTTTGGCCGAGTAAGCACGGTAGCACGCTTGCCCAGAAAATGCCTATTCACTCTGTTCTTGAAGACAGAAGGAGTGCAATTGACTCCTTCGCTGTTCGCATTAAGAACGATGAACGATGATTATGCGTTGTGTTGGCATAAGTGGGAAACTAGATTATGGGTATGTTCCGAATCCGATATACATTGCAATCACTGTTCAGTCCTCACTGGGGAGAAATTCGTTCCGTTATGGACTGACAGTATACTGCCGCAGTGTCCTAGGGAATAAACGACGTCATAAATCGTCGCCATTTTTTTTACTGCGAGCACTGGCGTTTTCGAGGTAAAGTGCTCTCAATGCCTTGATCACGTGATCAACAGCGTCTAGAATCACAGTAAACATATACATGGATGACAGTATACTGGACTGCGTTCCGTTTTAATCAGTACCCAGCCAGTTTAGCTAACTATGAAGGAACGGCTTCTCAATATACTAAATAGATGTCACACCTTACAGTCCTCGCAGTGCATATCGGAACATACGGGTTATTTGATTGATATGTAACATAACATACAGGGTTCCAGCAAAGTGAATGAGGCGGCGTCGTCGTCGAGCAGCGGGTCGGCCGGCGAGGCGGGGCCCATCAAGGCCACGCTGCCCATGTGGCGCTGCTCCAAGATCATGCAGCTGCAGCGGGAGATACATCCCACCGTGCTCTCGTCTCTCGAGGGCATTGTCGATCAGGTGACCTGATTTAAATGTACTTTTTAACATTGACTTAATAATATAAATTAGAAAGTGAGTTTGTTTGTGTAAGAAATAATTGAATCCGAAGCCTCAAGTAATATCCAAAAAAGTGCAAGTAATACAGGTTTTAGGCGGCAGTTAACAGTGGCCATAAAAAGGTTGATGAAAGGTTTGAAGTCTGTATATTTCCCCTCGAAAATTGGGATGTTTCAGGAGGGAGGAGCTAAGTTGCATCTTGAGGCATATGATATCTCTTTTTGTTACATGGATGCATATGGTATCAGAAGGGTCCTATCAGATTGTGACGATTTCGTTGTGCATGTTTTTTATATTCTTAAAGGCCGCTTTTTCAATCGCTAGATAAACCTCGGCTAAGCTAATTCCACTAAAACGTCTAAACAGAAACTGTTCTAATTTCAAATGAATAGCCAGATACCGCTCATCTGACTTTTGAAAAATCAGCCCCTTTTTTATTACTTTGTATAGACTTTTGTTTGACCACAATCTCACTATCTCTATCTAACTGATGTAACTTATGGGACTGTGGTAGCCAGCCAGGCGGGTACTACAAAGTACCCTACCACCGTGCTATGGTTTCCTCACGATGTTTTCCTTTACCGAAAGCTCAAGCTCATTGTGTGATTAAAAAGTAAATCAGCTCCTAGTGTTACAAATCAAATAATAGAATAGAATGATATAGATGGTATGGTTCCGCGAGAACTGGTACGAGGAGGTGCTCCGGCAGCTGCGCGCGGGGCTGTGCAAGTGCCACGTGGTCGCGTTCCACCACCGCGCCGCCGTCGCCGACGCCACGGTCACGCCGCACACGCTCAACTTCATCAAGAAGGTCGTCTCCACCTTCGGCATCGGCATTGGTATAAGTGAGTATTGAGTATGCGTGTGCGTGTGCGTTGTTGGCCCTTAAACATATTTTGTCCTATGTTAATTTCTATTGCAGGCCTGGAAGGCTACATTGAATTGTCATTTTCCCGATAAATGTGCTACATCTTTGGCTACGTAATAACACAGTCCAGAATAAAGGAATAGAAAAATTTAATCATTATTCCGAATTTTCGAAGTATTTTAATTTATTTCTTGTTCCTCAATACCTGCACTTTGGCGGAGGAAAATTTTAAATAGGAAAAGGGACAAATCAAAAATCAAGTCCATGTCCAGTTAAAAATATCAGACAAAAAGTACTTATAAGAAAGATCACTTGAATTATATTAGTTTATTTTTATGCTGTGCGAATTTAATTATGTGCCATTTTTACAGGTTGTAATGAACAGTTATATCAAATCTCCGCCATTACAGTTCGTTCGTACAAGTTTATTTATAATTGGATATATTATTATGATATTAGCCATTTGCGAGCGTCATTTTATACAGATACTCCATTTTGTATGTCAACAGAAAGTGTTTCAAGTTCTGTAAGTGGTGCATTCTCTTCAGCTGCATCGGAGAGCCTGGCTCGCCGCGCGCAGGCTACTGTGCAGGATCCCGTCTTCCAGAAGATGAAGAGCCAATTCACTGCAGACTTCGACTTCTCACAACCCAACGCTATGAAACTACAAAATCTCATACAAAAACTGAGGAAATGGGTCAAGATACTCGAGGCCAAAACAAAGGTTCTGCCCAAGTAAGTAATTCTTCAGCACTGTCCACTCCCAAATAATAAGGTAAATATAATGGAGACTTTATATGCGATTGTGCCGTCCATTTTATATGTTTAGGCTTTAGCATCACTGCCTTTCGTAATTTAACATCATTGCGTAGTTTTAGGCGGTTTGGTTTTGTGCTTCGTTCACTCTTAGCGGCTTCCAATTCATGATTAAAGCGTTGATTTACTAACACGCTTTTAGCGATATATGTTAAACCTCATACTCATTATATTCTTTCTCTCCTTACAGATCGTTCCTCATAGAAGAGAAGTGCAGATTCTTGTCTAACTTCAGTCTGAAGACAGCTGATGTGGAACTGCCCGGCGAGTTTTTACTGCCGAAACATACGCACTATCACGTGCGTATCGCGAGATTCATGCCGCGAGTTGAAATCGTACAAAAACACAACACCTCCGCTCGGAGACTGTACATACGTGGACATAATGGCAAGATATATCCGTATCTAGTCGTCAACGATTCTGGGTTGGGAGACGCGAGGAGGGAAGAGCGCGTCCTACAGCTGCTTCGAATGTTGAACCACTACTTGGGCAAACAAAAGGAAACCTCTAGGAGGTTCCTACACTTTACGGTACCGCGAGTCGTGTCGGTGTCGCCCCAGATGCGTCTCGTCGAAGATAATCCAAGCTCCGTATCGTTGCTGGACATTTATCGGACTGAGTGTGCTAACAGGTATGTCTACTTTTTTTTAATTAAGACAGGTGTTAAATTTAGTAGTTTTGACCGTCTTAGGACCGCAGAGGAATAAAAGACTTTTTTGACTTTGATATAAAAGTCCGACTCCTTGACTGAAAGTGTGTTCATTTATTTGTTGAAGGGGTGTAGAATATGATGCTCCCGTAGCGCGGTACTACGAACGTCTGGCTGCTGTGCAAGCAAGAGGGTCGCAAGCTTCGCACCAAGTATTACGTGATATACTCCGTGAGGTTTGTACTTATTTTCCTATAATACAATAAAAAGTGAATAGTAAATATTCCATTCATAAAAATGCTTTCTTGATTTCAACTTAGTTCTATAAGATAAGATGTGGTTCTCGTCAGAGAAGTGCCACTGCCAGAAACTATAAAGGGGGTTTTGTCTTTATCTATTTTTTGTGGAATGAATTTCCTTGTATCCGCATTTCCACTCAGTATTCTCATCAACATAGCTTAGAACCAAACTATTTTAAAACAGGTGCAAGCAACAATGGTGCCAAAAGGCATGGTCCGCGAATGGGCCGCCGCCACCTTCGCCGCTCCCACTGACTATTGGACATTCAGGAAGATGCTCACACTGCAGCTCTCATTGGCTAGTTTCGCGGAGTACGTACTTCACTTAACGAGACTCAACCCTGACATGATGTATGTGCATCAGGACTCTGGCTTGTTGAACGTATCGTATTTCAAGTTCGACGTTGATGATACTACGGGTATGTCAAGTTATGTTTATATGTGTGGTGTATGCTATTGTTTTGCACGCTTCAAACTGGTTTCCGCATGCGAGTTAAGTCTTTGCTAAGCCTAGTGCGTCTGAGATCTGAGGTGACAGGCACAAGACCGAAGAGACGTCAGATGATATGGCATGACATTGGAGTCGGTGAAGCTAACCAGGATGTGCTGTTCGTTTTGCAGCTGCATGCCGTGTGATATAAGATAATGGTGTATTTGCATGTAGTTTCCTACTAAAAAAAACCGTGCACTGAAAGTTATTGATCATGTTATGACAAAGGCATAGTAAAATATTTAAAATAAAGACAAAATTATTATTTAATGGGCTATTAGCACATTCAGACCTTATCACCATTTTTAGTTATAATTTCTATGAATGCCAGTATCCATTTCCTAGGTCAGACATACAAAATCATTATTATACATTCCAGTTTCCATTTTTATACGGCACGGTTATATGTAGTGGCTATTAACTTTTTCACTATTAATACTTTGTAGATCATTTTACCTAAATATTCAATCCTCTCGCTTGCTATTTATTAGTCATTAAATCACTCCAGCATCGCTTGTTTAATTTGCAAATCTAGCTAATAATGTTGCCTTTTATTGCTCGACCATTATTTTAAAGTTCAGTTGTCTTTATGTTGTTATTAATATGCGGATGTGAAAATGTGTGGATAGATATCATGGCATTGAGTGTTGCACACGTTTTTATGTTTTGTGGGTGGGTAAGGACATACAGGTCAGTGGTTTTTGCTTTTTTTGTTACTAATACATTGCTTATTTTAAGTTATCATTTTTATGATACCGCCAGGTAGATCGTATTAAATATGTGCATTATCTACAGGAGAGTTAGATGGTAACCGTCCGGTTCCGTTTCGACTGACACCGAACATATCGGAGCTTCTGACGAACATCGGCATCACCGGTCCTCTCACGTCGTCAGCGATCGCTGTCGCTCGGTGCCTCGTCACGCCCAACTTTAAGGTACTTCACAAAATAATGTGAAACTTAAATTACTTCCGATAAAATATTTTATTACACTTTGCACCTCGTATTAAAGTGGGCAAAATTTTGAAAAACATCTTTTAATTATTTTGAATTGACTAATAAATATTGAGCATTATTAAAATGTTGATGTCTCTTAAATAAAATATTTTCAGATTCAATCTATACTACGTACGATTCTTCGCGACGAGATGGTGACCGGTTATAGGAAACGTTTAGAAGACAAATCTGGACTTCCGACAGCCGGCACATCGACCGAAAACAAATCGGTGGAAATGGACAATGATACTATCATAAATATGGTTAACAAAGCCGTGACTGTTATAATGAATCGACTCAACTCTCTAGCGATGTTCGACGGTCCCGACAGTAAGGTCGCTACTTTAGTGACCGCCGCGAACAGCCACGACAATCTGTGTCGTATGGACCCCGCTTGGCATCCCTGGCTTTAAACTGAACTCAATAAGTACCCTGCTCTTTTGATCTGCACTATTAAAATAGGCATCTGTGTTTTTGTGGCCATCCATATTTGAGCTGGTAAGTTTAACAGTACATGATAGACATTAACTATTTAAATTGTCTGCAATTGTAAATGTATGACTTATTGATCAATGTGTTATTTATTAGCATCAATGTAAATTAGGTTAAGATTTATGGCCGAATTCTAAATGTACTTGATTACGTATACCTACTTATTTCTAAGAATAGAAATTATGACAGTACCCAATGTAATGTATGTTATTCGATATATTCTATATATCGAATAACATTATAATAAAGTATGTTTAAGCGGCCATTGTGCATCGGTGCGTAACTGTGATTTGGAGAGTATTAAACTGAAAGATATATTAAGATTTGTGTAGTTTCAATCATTGCAGCAGCCCCATTATTACCTACGTCAAATATACAGATAATGGCGGTGAAGTGAGGCATATGAAATGAATCATTGTTTGCATGTGCATGAGTGACAACGAAGTACCTGCATAGGTGAAAGTACCGAGGTAGCATCGAGTGCACGGGTAACAAGCGCGTCGCGCCGCCCGTCGCCCGCCACTCCTCGCCCCTCGCCCCTCGCGAACCAATCTCACTCAATCGCTAGAGATAGTAAAACTGATTTCATCACGCTAACAATGGGAAAGAAAGTGTAATAATTGTAGGATAGTGCAGGAACTACTCTGCTGCTCTTTCTTAACACGACGCAAGTCGGTCCAAGCGTCTGATTTTGGTTTTATTAATTGGTTCTAAACGTTAAGAGCATTGTTGATAAATGATTTTGACAGAATATTACACCAAATCATTATATTATGCTTAGCATCACACAAAAATAGAACGAGCATATGAATAAAGTCTTATTTGTTTGCATGTCCACATGTTCTAGTCTAGAGCATTCGTAGAGTCAAGAACGCAGCGTTAGAAGCTATCGATATGGAAATTAATATTACGCTCTAGTTGAGCCCATGTAATGGTTACATGAAACATTTGTTTCTTAAATATGTAACGATTGGATTGAGATGTGTCATTTATAGATCAAGTCGCACATAAGGTCGGCGACGGATGTCTCGTCGTCGTCGTCGTCGTCGGCGGTTGGCGCGTCTGGTTGCTAAGCGTCGGGCGGCAGGCGGCAGGCGGCAGGCGGCAGGCGGCGGGTGGCGCAGGCTCGGCGGCGCGCGCCCGCGAGCCCCCTCGCTCGCCGCCGCCGGCCGAGCGCTGTCAGTCCGCTCCGCGGTGTCGCGTTGTGCTGGTGTGCTGCTCGTTCCCACGCTAGTCCGGCAAGTGTCCGACCTCTGTAACCGACCGTTTATGACATTCGACAACCCCGCCCTGTGCATTTTTCCGAGTTGCATTTCGATCAGTGCGAAGAGTAAGTCGGCTACGAGCGATCCGTGCCGGTGTCGGTGGCTCCTCCCACGTTTATTTATGTTGTCGTTTTGGTGTGGTGAATATTTGTGTTGTACGGACGATAACCGTATTATCTGTGCGATCGAGTCGAGTGGATATTTTTAACGATCGACAGCTCTTTTACGGAGGTGAGTGAAATTTTTGATTCCGCGAATGTTCCTCGTTTTGACGGGATATTCGATTGACCGCTACGTGGCAGGCGACCATCGTCACTACGCTCCGGAATGTCGAGGACTGTGTGCACATTACGGCCGCTCGCAAAATTTGTTCAAATCGTTATTGTTGTATCTTAATCGAATTCAATTTGCGTTCTGCTACAATCTGTTGAAGAGTAGAATCTACAATCTTCCTCCCGACTTGTTATGTTGATGTTCTGTCTATATTACCAGCCTAATTTGTCCATTGAATGCGATTGGAAAGGCACTGCGTTGATTTGTAATACTTGGTATTGGTCTTATTAGATTCTTATTAGATTCGGTCCTATCCCACTATACCATATGGTAGACGGAAGCGAATGGATAAGAAAACATGGAGGTGAGCGGCGCGGGGCGGTGCGCGGCCGGTTGAGCGGTCGAGCGACCGCATTCCATATGGAATGCGGGATTATACGCAATGTCAGTGTGACTAGGAGCTTGCGCTGTTTCTGTTGCACTGGACATTGCACATTTGCAACAATGTTTGCTTACAGTAATAATATACTTGGATATCTAGAATCTGATTGTACCTGTTAGCCGTGCGATGGACGTGACAGCGCAAGTCTCGAGTCTCATCCACCCACTCTTCAATTAAATTAACCCATCATCAATCATAGTGTGGAAAAAATCGAAATTTGAGTTGATGGATTTTACGGTTCAAACAGAACCAAGCTATAAGTATGCTCTAATGCTATGTTGTTAATTAATGACATTTTATTAGTGGTCTGAAAGATTTACCTTTTTTGGAATAAAGATAGATATTTCCAAAATCTAGTAAAAAGCTCTCTCGTATAGTTTTGGTTATTCACCTACACCCTATCTGAATGACATTATTCGTGATCTCACAGCGAGTATAATGAGCTCGATAGTGCGTGCCATATTTCGAAACGCGTCCGTCGTCGCTTCCGCCCTGTGACCCACAATGTATGATGATGACTTTTTAGGTGTTTACAAAATGCAAAAGTAAAAACGAACACCAATTAATGTTATGTAGAACGCATAAGCCTTAACTTCTTACATCTCACCGTTTTATGTTGAATGCTAATGTATATCATAAATGCATATTCATATTTTTGTTATGAGTAGGTATTCATTCATAACACGAAATCTATCTAACGATCACGTTTTGTTTTTTGAAATGGGATGTGCCACTTCCACTAAAGCTAGATAACTGGATTATAGGAAGAATTTAATACGGAAAAGGACAAAGTTGTATCGTTATAATAACATAACATTTATGAATAAATTTACCTGCATACATGTTAATACCACTGTTATATTATCCTTATGTTTTCAAAAATCTTTCAAATTTTTTACCATTTCTTACTCCTTGAAAAATCATTTTTTTAATAGGTAACCAAATTAATTTATCGTGTAGTGTCCGGGTCTCGGGTCGAATTGACACAATCTCTATGACCTTTAATCTCGTTTCAGATAGCTAAAACATGTTCCTTTGTATCAATTCTTGGAACTAGTATCATATCTCATTGTTTATTTACAGCTTCGATAAACATTCGCTTCAACATTTTTTATCTCGTTATTACAATTTAACTTATCCAAATGTTTCATTTTATTTGTATTCCTAAATATATTTGAGTATTGTCGATAACTTCCATTATAATAATATTATCTTCCATTGAGGAACTTCGATTTTGGCAAACAAGGCTCCTGTATTTGTACTACAGTACCTTACTGGAATAGGCTTTACCATATTAGTTCTAATGCAAGATTTATTTTATAGCATCACCCATGCTGATTAACATTGGCATCTTCATTATCAGATAACAGATTGCATAAAGGCAAGTTTTCGTTCTCACTCAAAGGTCACGAGACAGTTTGTTATTGCATCTGTATATATGCGTGGACATAAAACATTGATGTGTCTTTTCTTTTATCCGGTTTATTGACTGAAATTCAAGGTTGACCTTATGGCATTTTTCTAATATACTGGTAGTAAAATTGACTTATCAAGATATACAATGTATAATGCATCAACATACTCAGCCTGTCTCATTGTTAAAATAAGTCTTGAGGTAGCCCCGTCTCTTTTTATTATATGGCGTTAGACGGATATATTTAAATCCTGGGTTTTATTAGACTTCCTTAAAATCATCTCACGTAATAAGGGAATAAATTTATTACTTTTATTTTCTATAATACCAGAGCGTTTGAATGTTTGTTCTCGTAAGTCTCAACTGCGTCAATTGCATTAATAAACAAAATAGGCTGTTTCCTAACGAAAATGAATAGGTACTTATCACCGTCGACGCCTTTCGTTTGACTAGATGACACTAACCGTTGCAATGAACACTCATCCCAAATTGAATCACATTCAATTACCAAGTAAATCGGTCAGGAAGTCAGCCCCGAGATGTATACAATGTGCAGTACATTGTTGAGTTCAACCTTCCATGTCGCCTTTAAGAAAATACTACCTACTTCAATATATTTTCTGTGCATATGAATTGCTGTCTTTCACATTCTTTAAACTAAGACAGTTGCATCAATGTTATCAGACATCACGCTTAATTTTGTAAGGTAGATGAAGACATTCTCGTCTGTTTTGAGTGATGAAATATGAAAGAGATAATCGCATTCCGCGGTAAACCTCCCCTCTCTCTACCAGCCTTGCATGCCAACATCGCCGCATGGCTCCTCTTTAAGTGGGTTGCACTTAATGATGCTACCAAGGAGTTCTCGCTCTATGTTTTATTATTGAAATTATAATTATTTACATAATATACACAATATATTGTTATTCTGTAGGCAGGTAGCCTATACCTATTCGTAAGAATCTAACTTTTTGTGTATAATAATGACATCTTCATGATTGGTTAGTGTACATCGATGTATGTATGTTGGTAAGCTTCATCAATTTTGTAGTGATGGTGGTTGGGGAGGCCTTGGTAGGTGATGTGTAGGAGCACAGTGAGTAACGGTTCTGTCGTGTTTGCAGAGGCACTGGTTCGGCCCGTGTGTGTATTTGCGCCGTTCACTCAAACACACAGACGCAAAGCGCTCACGGCGTAGCGCGGCCGTTGAACCGAATACTCGAGGAATTTCTCCAACGCCGTCACTTTGCAGTCGAAGATGAAAATTTACTGCAGGTGAAGGGTGCGTGGCTTATTTTTTCGTCCAAATGGCAAAATACCATTACTTAAATGCATTCTAACGCTGTAACTATTGTTTTTAAAACGTTCGTCGGTTTGGTCTATTTTTGTATTTAAAAATCGCTACATATGTTAATAACGCAATTTGTCGCGGCACAAGTGTGCAATGTTGTCTTGCAATAGCCGGCATATTTAACCAGGGCGCGGTTTGTCTATGGTCCTAAAATCAGATTTCTTTTTTAAGATTTTCTATGACAAAGATATAATCGCGTCGATCGTCTTAAAGATAACTAAAATAAAAATTCGCCAGTGTTTTATCACTACATATTATAAAACAAAGTCCTCCGCTGCGTCTGTCTGTCTGTCTGTTCGCGATAAACTCAAAAATTTCCGATTTTCATGCTGTTTTCACAAATGGACAGAGTTGTTCTCGAGGTTGGTTTTAGTATATTTGTCAAGTTTTTGTATACATTGGCTAAAATATAATTATATTTGTTGGAGGTGTCGGAAAAAAATAAGCCGTCTGAGAGCTTTCAACGAAAACGCTGCCTAAACCCTTTCAGATATAACAAAATGATGTATGGTGGAATTGTGTATCTTATATAGGTCTACAGAAAAGTCCGCGATGGCATATGTCTATCTCTTGAGGATAACATACTATATCAATTTTAATACTATAAAAAATGTGCAATTATAAAGCGGTAATTGGAAAGCTATTTACACAAATACGGTATTAATCCTTATTATTTTAAATAAATTAGAGGTTTTAAGCATTTCATGCACATTATTGTACTCTTTTACACCATATAATTTAAATGAATATTTTAGGAGTTATCGTAAATTAAAAATTACGGGCGAAAAAATAAATTCAAGCGGTCTCGCACCAACGCGACACGACGACGGGTCTCGCTTTTATAGTGTGGTCTTCTCAGTACCCCTCACGGGGCACGGGGGATCCGAGTCCGGGGCGTACCCCTCGCTCGGGGTGTCTATCGCCACCCGCGAATACGGGTGGGTCACTGGGTTGGCTGATAAGCCTCGGGTATATTGGTGGACGTTGGTTATCTTCGCGCCGCCGGTGCGGACCGCCCTACCAGGTGAGACCGCCGGCGAACCAGCGGATGCCCAGCAGAGGGTCTCGCTTGATGCAGCCACCTCCGCCCGCGCTCCACTGTCCGCCTGTTGCCACGCAACAAGCTGATGCAAAAAATGTAGGCATAATATATTATGCTCTTCTACCCGTGCGAAGCCGGGGCGGGACGCTAGTTGATACTAAAATAATAAGCGCTAAGTTAACGTCTGATGTGCAAGACAATGGAGTACCAATTAGTCAAGCACTAGTGTACCCAGAACAACGTGACGTACCTACCAGTCCTACTTCGCTAGACGGAATTACATTGTTCTGGTCTTGATTTACATGCAGGCTTTCAAGATACTACTAGATTCTTTCAACAATATTTCACTATTTCTATGTGGAAATATTGAATTAATTAAGTATGTTTTGAGTGTGTCACAACCAGTGTGTGTTACCAGTGCTGACATATGGCACAGGGACGTGGTCTCTCACTATGGGCCTCATAAAGCAGCTCAAAGTCGCTCAACGAGCCGTGGAGAGGGCTATGCTCGGGGTTTCTCTACGCGATCGAATCAGGAATGAGGAGATCCGTAGACGAACTAGGGCTTACAAGGTAGACAGACGACCTTGTAAAGGTCGTTGGAAAACGCTGGAAGCAGGCCGCCCAAGACCGGTCCTATTGGAGATCATTAGGGGAGGCCTATGTCCAGCAGTGGACGTCTTGCGGCTGAGATGATGATGATGATGATGAAGTATGTTTTATCCCAAAGCAAATAGCAAATTATGGTAAAAAGGATGCTTAAGGACATTTTTGTTGCGAATGTTACAGTAATAGCAAGTTATGGATTCTCTAGTTTGATACATCAATAGCATTTCATTAATTTCTTGTAATATCAACTTCTTTTAATTAAAACTAGCTTTCTGCCCCGCGGTTTCACACGCGAACCCCTATTTTACCCCCTTAGAGATGGAATTTTCCAAAATCATTTCTTAGCGGATGCCTACATCATAATAGCTATCTGTATGTCAAATTTTAGCCTGATTCGTCCAGTGGTTTGAGCTGTGCGTTGATAGATGAGTCAGTCAGTCACCTTTTCCTTTTCTAATATGTTGGGATTAATCATATAATATAAAGAATCGATAGGCAAAAACTTTACCTTATCTGCATAACAAAAATAGGAAATGTTATTTGGATGGTAATTGGGTGTGCATGATGGTGATCAGTAATCAAGTTGTCGAAACTTTCACTATTTATACCTCCGAGCAATCTAACGTCAAATAACCTGCTGTTGGAAAAGTAAACAGTTTGATATAAATGCTAATTAAAGCCGTAAAACTTAAGTCTTAACATCTTATATAACTATGTTGCATAACACTGTCACGCTGAATTCTTAATTACCACTCGAGATTCTAGTACTTTTGCATCATTGCATTGTTGGTAACTTACTAATAAAAGATTGCATCACTCAGCGTTCACTTTTAGTGTTTCGAAACTATGCATGAGTTGCACGTTGCACAAACATCCGCCTCGAAGGACCATCAGAGGTCTTAGATGACAATCGATATTTCTGATGACACAGCTTTTAATCGCCTATATCATTCATTGTTTACACGTGCATCCTACATAAACTTGCAAATTTTGTATTATTCATTGACTCGCTAAATGAAAATATTGTGCCTACGGTTTCACAGTAACATTCCTTAAGGCGACGATATACGCAAAATGATTTCTAAATTATGTTTTTCTCTGTATTCTAAATCTTTATTAATTTGAGATGTCTGACCGTCAATAAGTACTCCGTATCTAATAATTTCAAAGTTATAAAGGAAAAAAACAGTGTTTATTTGTGAAAGTTGACACTATAGTGAGACACATTATATACATTGTTACTTTTCCAAAAAAAAAAAACAAAATTTAAACGTGTTTTTACTCGGAAATAGCCTTTGTTCCTTCTTTCTTTCACCCGTTAGTTTAGTGTGGGACAGGGCTATTCGCGTATATCGTCACCTTAAATGGTTTGCAGTAAGTATGCTAGTTTTCTTGGCACCACCCGTGGGATGGTTTATTATCGCTACGCAATCGCTATCGTACCGTTCGATAGTCGTTTTAAATATTATGTCACCACCGAATAATTTTTGAAGTAATAAAAAATAAATCGAAAGGTAATTTTGTGCCAGGAGATTATGTTGTGCATTACGAACAATATCATTGTCAAACATAATTCTTAATCTTGGATAAAATAAAACCCTTAGTTGGTAGCCGGTCGGTGCTGGCTGGTGGTTGTGTGGTATGGCGGGCGAGTGAACGCGGCGACCTTGGGCCCGTGCCGGCCCGCGGACGTTCGTTGAACGCAGCCCGTGGCCCCGCGCCCGCGCACTCCGCCGCCACCGCCGCGCCTGCCACCACAACTCGTTTGCGACCCGATTACTCTAAAATTTAATTTAGAACTAGGTAGTTGTTTTAATAAAAATATATACCTATATGTGATATCAAAATACAATCCATACCCACACATAAACATTTTATATTATTTGGATTCTCATCGGTAACAAAGAATACCTAATATTACAGCGTGAATTATTATAAGCCTATGGCAAAATAATTATATATGATACAATATTGCTTATAATTCGTTGCCAAATTACCTACTGATTGTAACAAATATTATGCATTTATAGTGGAATAGCTACTGTTGATGAAGTCACAATGAAATTATGTTGTAACCAAATGAACCGTTTTTATCTTCGTTCAACACACTTATACAGTAGATAATGGGCTATAATTATTCCCAAAAAAGGATATTATGATGTTGGATTTGGCTGCATTATTTTTGCTAAAGTATTAACGTGAGGCCCGACGGGTTGTGGCGTCTGCGAACATTGACCGCGCAACCTCATAGGGTCAGCAATAACATTGCTAATGTAGATATATAAAAAAAAACAAATGCTATGTTATTTATTATCATTGATTTTGGTTTCACTACTGGAATACTCGCTCACTGTGCCGCAAGTGAGTTAGGTACTTAATCTCATCTCAATCATTTCAGTTCGGTTCATGATTTCACACGAAGCTACATCCAACGGCTAAATATTTCTACAATTGATTGATTCTACAATAAACAATTGGTTTTTATATCTTCAAACGATTTGATTAAGTTACGACATAATCTTTTTTGGTTAGGCAAATATTTTGCAGCATTTTAGCTTGTTGCTGAGTGAAAAAATCATAGGGTCAACCTTGCTCATATTAACAATGTAAGTGCAGAAAATATGGCATTCATTTGTAATTCTGAGTATGCAAAAAAGTAAAACTTTCCCAAACTTGGCTTGCATGTTTATCGCAACTAACTCCTGAGACTTCTTCATCTACGAATTATCGTTGACTTTGCTATCTCGAGATTTCCTTTATACAGAAATGTTAAAACATTCGTGCGTACAAACAGGATGTTGGATGATTTTCCTCGTCGGTTTCTTGCTGCACCGACATGTCAGACGAGTTCTTGTGCATTATTTAGAGATACGTCTCGATTGTAAATGATATGCAAGCAAACTTGTTATACCCTCTGATTTTACGCTCTTTATGATCTAATGTTGTAGGTATGCACCTATATCAGAACTATTTTTGGGTTATCATCTCCGCCAGCAAAGGACATTTTTTATATTTATTTATCTTATAAATTGCGTTCCGTATTGCAACTTTATATGGTATTTGACTGACATTCAAATCAGCAACTTTTTATGAAATGTCAAAACGATAGGTTTATCTATATGGAGTTTTGTATGAAATACAAGCATGTGACGTCATAATTATATAGCATACTCTTTATGGTTTGATTGGTCATTAAAAATCATAATAAGGATAAATTTAATAAAATAATCGTGGTTTCTCCATTTTAGATGTTTTATACATTGGTTAGTGTTGGATAATTTATTTTGAATACAGGCAAATACCCTATTGTAAGA
Organism: Tetheella fluctuosa; assembly: GCA_951216915.1. Classification (NCBI taxonomy): domain Eukaryota; kingdom Metazoa; phylum Arthropoda; class Insecta; order Lepidoptera; family Drepanidae; genus Tetheella; species Tetheella fluctuosa. The sequence continues at coordinate 4,519,842 of OX578214.1, forward strand.
GCAGAGTAAACTTGATAACAAATATCGCTCCATTCTAATACAATTCGCTACAAAATCATAGAACTACCTAATGGTGATGTGGTAATGCAACCAAATTATACCTAATCATAAGATCTTGTAAATTTATTATAGTATTGGCCTTTATCAAAGGTTTTATTTACCAATACAAAACATATATATATATAATCCAATCACTTTCTAGATAGTCCCACTTTATGTTTCATGACCAGTATTAGGTAATGATTTTGTTTATGATAGTTTATCGATTAAGAAATATAAGTATGTAATTTTATTGTATATACGTATAAACATTAAACAGATATAAATTTATATGGTTTTCTAAATAAGATAAATACTTAATAACTAGGTAGGTAGCGAGTACCTAGCCTACAATATGTTTTTGACATCGCAATCAAACCTCAATTAATAATAATAATAAACTTTATTTGCTAGAATATTAATATATAAAAATTAGTAAATCTTACTGCCCTTCAAAATACAAAACAAATTACAGTAAAATGTATGACATAAAAAAGATTTTCTTGTCTTTACCAGAGAAAATAGTAGCATGTGAGAGCGATTATCGGTTGAACAATTATAATTGCTAGTAATGAGTTGCATTTTGTAAGCAAGTAGCGTCAGATGGGTGTGATCTCTCTTATACGCTGCGAGCTAAGACATGACACTTTCACCATGTCCACTCGTTTGTAGCGAGCAGCGAGCTGCTTTCGTTCATAAAAATAGTATTAATGTATTGTGCGAATTTTCTAATTCACAAACAAGGAAAATCTTTCGAGCGGCTGATGAGCTCTACAGCCAAATAAATACTTATGTTCTCTGAATTTGGGAACCGGTCGGTACGAATTATTAGGAACCGTGGGTAGTCGTTTTATTTAGTTTCTCTGAAAAAATATTATTTTATTTTTTTACATCCTGCCGTTTTTGCGTTTAGTTGATTTATAATTAACCTGAATACATTCTAGTGTAAAAGCGTTGGTGAAGTTTACTAAGCAGATTTAGAACTAACAATTATTAGTTTATCGATCGATGATCATTTGCGCAATTTCTTGGGCTCCACTCCCTATATTGTAAGTACCTAGATTTTTCGCAATCCGGCCTTATTAAAGAGGCCATCGCTCGTCATAGTTTGGTTTATCATTAATCAGTAAGTACATATTTGATTAATTGATGCCTGAAAGTTTGACGACGTAGGCCATAGCATAGCCCAATCATGAAATGATATACCTAGTTGGTGTTTAAAAGAGTGTTTTTCGAATTGGCGCCACGGAGTTCCATCAATAAATCATCCATCACTTGTAAACAGGCTGTTGACTATCAATATTAGCAAATACCTAAACCTTCGGAGCGATAGTGCTGTAGGTATGTTTACGCGTGACTGCTCACCACAATCAAGTTTCCAATTAAAATTTTACCATAAATTGGTTGGTGCATGTGTGTGCCATGTTGTATATAATTTATTATTATTATTATAATAGTTTACTACATGCCTTCGTGATTTTAACTAAAACTGCGTAGTTATCCGGTAGGTAGGCTAGTTCCAAACAAAGTTATGCATATAGGTACCTATCTACATAATATCAAACGGTTATCTAAGCATGGCAGTTATGCAAGGGAATCGATTTTAATGAATTAGGGGAATATTTAATATTCTTTCTGGTTTTTATTTCTGCATTGTAGGTATTATTACCTGCGTAGATAATTTCCTTACCACTGACAATGATTGTTGATGTCCTAGATATCCTTAACTCAGCCTTTTCGACTTGAAGTTCCTTGTGGTAGTAAATCTGATGTTGTTAATCGAAGATGGTTTCTCATCGTAGATCCAGTCTTTGTTCATCGTCATAGCTGCTCCTGAATCGATGGACCGTTTTGGGTAATTACAGCTTGTTACTGAAAGCACTGCCGCAGAACTTTATTTCATTTGTTTATTTTAGTTTCATTTTGTTTATTTTTGTTACGTATTAATTTTAATGCTTTTAGTACTTGCTCCATATTTGTTGCATGGCGTTAGATTCATAAGTGCCTGTGAAGGCCTATTTGAATGAATAAAATATTTCATTTCGTGAATAACACTACTTGACTTCTCATATTATGTAGCTTCTATTCGTGAAGTAGCTTTGTTTTGATTTTAATTAGCAGGAATAACTACTCTCACTCCATAATCATTGGCTTGTAGGTAGGTACCTACTGTTCAGGGAGCCCAACCAGTAGCAATTAACTAACCATTCTTCATCTGGGCAATAATGAGCTTATGCGCAGTAGACTTATTTCTATTCACATTTCACATTCTCAACTAAGTATATTTTATAAATTTTCTAATATAGTAGTAACTTTTCGGGTAGGTAAGGCTGAAGTCATAAAAAGATTTAATTTCTCGTAAGTACCTACCTAGTATCTACAAAAGCGAAATTTAAATACGTACCTACTTATTGATAGATTATTGATCTGTTTAGTTACTTTTGTTTTATACGTGTGATATATCTCATGCTAGTTGTGGATCATTCCTATTCAAAAAATATAAGTACGAACAGTGTTCCAACTTTTAGAGATACCACTTCTATCATATTGCGTTGGCTCCATTTTTATTCTGCTTTGCGACGAAAATAACATGGAAATAACAATCGTCTTAGAATACCTGATGATTAGCAGGATAATAAAAATACGAGTTTGGTAAACTTGGTAAACTTGGTACGATATCAGGGTATCCGAACGACCTCGCTCTTGTAAACAATCAACATTACGCAATTTACGATGCTCGTGTGTTGCCGTTGGTTGCCGTCTGGACTGCGAGTAGGTAGTGGAGTGAGAGTGCAACTGATTGGCCGACAAGACGACGCGCGCCGGGAGCTAAGCCTTGTTATCTTGCCAGATAAGGTGAACCCCGGTAGATTGCATTAACCACTAATTTCTTTATCAAAGTAAATAATCTGACTATTTTAAACGATTGGCAAAATGCCACACCGTAGTCGTTACTCTTTGCAGTTTAATTACCTATTTACCTACTCATGTCATACCTACCGTTACGTTTTCGTCACCTTATGAATTTGTTTAGGACGTAGTACTAATCATGTAGGGCCTCCAACCTTGGGCCTTGGTTTGGAAATGAGCCAATTTTGATTCCAACCAGTAAAAATACTCATGACACCATAGCTAATTAGACGTAACCTATTATTATATTATATTTTAAATATAGCTTTCTTTAATTAATTGATGTTTCCAGTCTGTTGTCTTCTATCAGCTAATGTGAATCTGGAGAAAAATATTTTTTCGCGTAACTTACTTATCCAAAAATATGTTACTATATGGCGGTAGGTACGTATAGATCTTTTACAAAACAGTTATTAGAGCAAATATAAGTATAATGTATCTTAGCTTTATCTTATTTTTAATAATAATATTTTTAACTCAAGGCAAAGAGCTAACACAATCCAAGATAGAGTAATAAGATTGGTTAACATAGATTTAGATAGTATCTAATAGGTACCTGTTTACCTATATTGGAACATATTTTACGAGGAAGAATAGGATATACCTAATATGTATAGTAAAATCCGTAAAAACAAACCCATAAAGCAAGGTGTAATCATTCGCTGATTACTTACGTAGAGTAGAGTAGAGATGTAACAAGTGGTGCATCGGGGATGCGTCTGGACGGCGCGATCGATAGGGCCCCGGCCGCGGGGTGGGGTACACCTCGTGCCACCCCGGCCCCGGCAACCCACCACCCCACGTCAGCTGTATCCCGGCCAGCCCAGCTTCTGTCTCGCTTGACACAAATAGCATCCACTCCGATACCTATCTCTGTTTACGCGATAATCAACGCTAATCCATATTATCTACTTATACTTGATTGTGACTAAATTGATCTGATTTGCAATTAACAGTCGCATTGTGGTAGGTACCTATGTACCACAGATATTACGTACCTATGTACCTAATTAATGAAACATACACATTTTCTACAACCTGTATCAAAAAAAATTTTTGTTTAATTTAGGTAGCTTATGCTGTTATTAAATATGTAGGTGCAATGGGCTTTTCCTTTCGTCTTAGCTATGACACAATAAGCTATAATTGAGATTTTTCAAATAACAATGTGTCTCAACTGTATACAGCACTAGGGGATATGTCGCTCAAAGAGCAGCTCGACTGGGGAAGTACCTCCACCTTACAGAATACCGCAGCCAAATAACTTATAGTTGTGTTCCTGCGCGTGAGTAAGGTCGCCAGAGCTCATCGGGGAGGGGGGAAGGGCCGGCAACGCACGAGTGATACCCCTGGTGTTGCAAGCGTTCATAGGCTACGGTAACCGCTTACCATCAGGCGGGCCGTATGCTTGTTTGCCGACTATGTTGTATAAAAAAAATAAAAAAAAACTACCGCTCATTGTCCTTTGATCCTTGGTGTCTAAGGTATAACAAATATTTTAATTATGCGGGGTTTATAAATTACTAGCTTTTGCCCTGCGGTTTCACCCACGTAGCCTATGTCACTCCCCGGTCCATAAACTGTCTATGCAATAAATCACGCAGATGCGTTGTTCCATTGCTGCGTGAAAGGACAAACTAACAAGCACACTTTCGCATTTATAATAGTAGGGATAAGGGATAGGGTTAGTAGGGACTAACTTTTGCCCTGCGGTTTCATCCGCGTTTCCGGGATACATTACCTACTATGTACTATGTAGATATATAGGCTATTGCTTGTGTCACTCTCCGGTCCACAACATACTCATTAATTATGCAAAAAATCACGTTGACCTGTTGCCACAGCCGTTGCTGCATGAAAAAATAACATACCGACAAACACTTCGCATTATTAATAGTAGAGAGAAAGAGATTTCATGTAAATAAACACTTTGCTAGTGATGTACCTAATCCTACACAATAGGAAGAGATTCAAAACCCTCTACTAGGTAGGTATTATATGTTTTTTTTGTGATGGTTATTTTAATTGTTGGTAATCATCATAAATGGTAATGTTTAAACTCCTATGTTTACCTATTACTGATAAACCTATAAAACCTAAGACTGGAGACATGACGTGGACTCACGTTAAATCCCGACATAACCGTCGGGCTTGTAACCTCGGCTGGCGTCGGCTTGCGATTGCGTTTATTTCGATACATTACATTAGTTAGGTACAATAATATCATCAATGAAAACAAGCCCCGCGACTGCAAAAATATCTCACGTGATATTAGTTGCATTTAGATTTCCACGAATTTTCAATGGATATTTCAGCCTCACGATGCGGGGAAAGTCAACGTGATTTATCTATCTCTGTTTTCTATTCAGTCGTGTACACAACATGACATAACTTCATCTTGAATGAGTAATGCTTCAGCTTAGTTTCTCTGACGTAACTTATTAATTATTATTAATTGTTATTTATTTAAATAGATTAGGTAGCCTACCTAACATTTTACATAGGTACCTATTTGTTTGGTCGTGTTAATAAAATGATAAGAAACTACATAGTCGTTGTGACAACAAAGATTAAGGCGAATAACTGACGTTTGTGAACTCAGCCTAGATGTCATCACAGCATTCAATAAACAAATGATAATGATAATAATAATAAAGCAGAAAACTATCACGTGAAACACTTGTCATTAAGTAGATACCTATATTATCTAATCGTAAATATTATGTTATTTTAAAACAACATGTTTGTTTTTATCTCGTTTTGAAGCCAGCTTTTTTTAGAATCAGCATTTTGAAAACAGTTTTTGAGTCATCACGTAATTTACCAAATTGTTGGTGATTTTTCCAAATTTATTCTCATTTTTGTTTAGATACATCGACAAAATTACCATAATGTGTTTAAATTTATCACTTGTTCTGTAACATTTTATTTGGTAGAATGTAATTATCTGTCCTAAAAAAAATATTTTAGATATTTGAAAATGTGTCCACGAAAAAAGCTTTTAAATCTAAGTACTTAATTGACGAAGGCTCCACCGTGCTTATATGAAAAATATTTCCATTTACCTACGTGCGTTTGCTTACGACTTCAATTTACTACATCCGTTAAATTAATAAAGTTTACATTTTATGATTCAGGCATTGTTTTTGCTTTGAGACATGAAACGAGTAGGAGACATAATATATCTCGTTGTATGTATTTAGGTAAGGTAGGTACTGTAATTGAAATGTCTCGGCTGTGTTTAAAAAAACTTGTCATTGTTACTGTCCAGTCGCTGTCGCATCATGCCGCTCATGTTTTCCTATGTCGCTCACAATGCCACAAAACAACTATCGGACATTACTTCTATCTATATCTACAAGACTCGATGTAACAACATTGCGTGTTTATCAAGCTCTCTACATTACAAATTGTATGCGTATACACTTTAAAACCCCTTGTAAAAAGTAATATTCATGTACTGATAAATATCTATGCGAGAGAAGAATGAATTAATTATGTAAGTATTATACAGTGTGTGACGTTTTGTTTTAGTAGCCTAGGTACCTATAATTGTTTGTTTTACATGCAGAAAGCATTAGTACAACGGACCTAGTATAGTAGTACCTAGTTATTTACCCGTATGACGAAAATACTCAAATAAAGAAAATTCCGAGGCAACTCGCTTTTCATAATTAGATTCATGTTGGATTATTCGCTTCATGGAAACTGTTAATACATTTAGATTGTTTATAATACATTTGAGTAGAAATATTTTGTTGGCTACATTACATTTTATTATACGAAATGCGTTACTGTGATGAATCACTGCATGCATACTATTAATATTAATTTTATATAACAATATGGGAATGTTCTTTGTTATCAAATAAATATATATACTCATAAACATCTGCCCCACATGTGACTCACACCTCATTATTACCAACTACGAACTAAAGGACTTTTATTAATTGTTTGTTTGTCCCATTACAAAACTATTGATTTTGATGAAATATGGTTTTTTTTTCGATTTGATTGTGAAATGTATAAAAATCGTGAATTCTACTCAACACTATTTGTGTTGTCACCTGGAACGAAGATTTTATTTTTAAGACCTTCTTTTATAGCTAAACTTAACAAAATTATATCAATTAATAGGTAGTTACCTAAACAGTAACATTCTCAGTTTGAGGAAAATAAATATGTGTTTTTTTTCTTTGGCTGTATATATACATATATATGCAGAAGCATAGATAAGGTTTTAAAATCAAATCGGGGACACTATCAAAATTCATTTACCTTGGCATAATCAAATTATGCGTGATGCATGTGAAGCTGAAAAAGCAGACACCGGTAGGTACTTTGTTTCCAATTTTACATTGGGTATGTCATTAAATAGAGTTTATTCTCGTTTGTACTTAACTTTTTTTTTTTTACTTTATAGGCTTGACGCCATGTAGGCTTTAAAATACGCATAATAATGATTTATAATAGGATCACCTTATTTAGCTAGGGATATAACAAATACTTAGGTATTCCAAAGGTTAGTGGTCCTCATTCCATTTACCTAATGACTGACCATGCCATGTAGATGTAGAGTTCCTGGCTCATTCGTAAATTCCATTAGCAATTTTAATATATGAGCAGCATGTTCTGGAAAATTATAAAATAATGTAAACCATACACACAGTGGTTTTGTCGCTTATACCGAGTGGTTATTTCAAGAGGGAATATATTCGAAACCAGCATTAGGTTAAAAAAAAAACTTTTACAATATACAACACAAATATATATAACAATACAAATAACAATGCTCAATCAAAATTTTCTTCATGACGAACCTAACATTAGGTTTAGAAAATAATATTTTCCCTAGGGATCTTATGTTTTCCCGGGGTAAAAAGTAACCTATGTGCTCCTATCCTAGCCTATCTATCTCTGTGCCAAATTTCATCCTGATCCATTCAGTCTTTCTGGCGTGATTGAGTAATAAACATCCATCCATCCAAACTTTTCGAAATTCTACCCCTATGGGGGTGAAATAGGGGATGTTCGTTTGTATGAAACTTTGTCAGTTTTGATGATAAGTTCATGAAAAATTGTATTTAGGTTTATGGTTAAAATTAAGAGATATGTGTTTCAAAGTTTTTGGAAAATCACTCAATAAGGGTAGAAATGGGGTGGCAAAGTTTGTATGTGAATTAATATTTTTCCGGTCTGATTTATTTGAAACTTGATATTAATATTTGTCAACACAATTAATGAAACACGTTGTCGGTGGTTTTCGAAATTCTTATCATAAGGGGGTTAAATGGGGGCAAAAGTTTATGGAACGACAATTTTTGGAATGGAGTAAGGGGGTACAGTTTGTAGGGATCGAGGCTTCTTTTTATGACGTAGGGTTAAACAAAGAAAGGATTTTCCGAATATCAACCCCTAAAATGGCAAAATAGTAGGGGTGTACGTATGTATGAAAATAATTTGTTTCTATAAAAAATATATTTGGGCTCCTGGCTAAGTAAGAAGTAAGGGAAATGTTTTGTAGCATTAATCGGAGGAAATATATTTTGTAAGTATCTTTATTGTGTAAAGTAGTTGGAATACGAATCTTGCGTAAATATTGCTCAGAGCTGATTATTAGGGTTACCTATTTGCATCTTTCCTATATGATCATCACGGCTTGTGGACCGGTCCTTTTGGAAGGCTTGCGAGGGGATACAGATCCAATACGTAGAGGCCCCTTTAAGATATGTTAATGTGTTGGGATATGTACACCTAGCGGATACTATCTCTGCTTGCACTATTGAAGAGATACACGCAAAGACAGCACCCGCTGAGTGAGAAAGGAACTATACTGGGTCTATGGGGGGGGGGGGACTGGGACGCCTGCATTGCCTGATTTAGAGTTCTGACCGCCCTAGGCTAACTATGTATGCGCCCCCCAGCCTGTCCTGTCGTACCCTTTTACAAGTACAGAAGAGAGCTTACGTAACATCTTTGAATCAAGCTGTCAGTAAGTAGGTAAACGAAAGACGAAACGAACCAAATAATTCCAACACTTATTTTTACAATCTATTTATTTTATCCTAAAAATATACAAGAAGAAATTTAAAAAAGACGTTAAATCCTTGCGACAATTGCTCTATTACAAGTGCTATGAGAAATGAGAATATTATATCAAACTACTTTTCCTTGCGCTTAGTGTGAGAGCACACGCAGGAATTTTATTTTAACGCACGTATTTTCCCAAAATTACCAAATAATATTATGTAAGTAAGTCTCAGGTCAACGCCGCGCCCGCCGCCCCCTTGGTCCTTGCGCCCTAGGCTCTAGCCTTATTAGCCTGTGGGTAAATCAGGCCCTGGACGCCTGCCAAATCAAATGTCTCAATCTTGATAATCCTGGCAGACGGTGACTAGCTGCTAACTGAACAGAGGGGGCAACATTGGTGTCAGCAGCTAAGGGTGTCGAGAGGTGTGCACCGGTTTCACCATCGCGAGAAGGCTCATGAGCGGGTTTCCTCGTTATTTCGCAGATTGAGCACTTCCACTTAGGGTTATTATCTCTCTCTCTTTTCACCCGAAAAGGAGTGCAAAAGTGTGTATTGGAAAACATATTTTTTTCATGGTATCGAGTAGGGAGGTACACTTTGTGTTTGGGGCTTCTTATAACGTAGGTAGGGGTGTACTAAGAAAGGATTTTTTGTAGGGGATCGCGGGTGAAACCGCGAGACGGAAAGCTATCTATATCTACATATAATAAAACAGTAGAATCCGGTGTGTTTGTACATTGAATAAAAGTAATAATAATAGAAAGGGGGTAACTAAAGAACAGTAATAGAACGTAAACCAGCGATTTTTAGAATTATTTCCTGTCTGCCTGTCTATTTGTCTGTCTGATTATTTCCGGAACTACTGAACGGATTTTCATGTAGATTTCACAGGTAGACTGAGATTAATTAATAAAGGAGCAGAATATTATAGGCTTTATTTAAATAAAATCGGATGTTGCAAAAAAAGTAATCGTCATTCAATGGTTTGGTTTGGAATTAACTTTTATTACTGTTCAAAAGTTATCTAGAAACCGCGTGTATCTACATATTTTTTTAGGTACTTGAAATGGAGTGTGTTGATGTAGAAAGAGTAAAATTGTAAAGAAAACATTTTTGATTTTTTGACTGTCTGTCAATCTGTTTGAACACGCTAATCTCCGAAACCATCGAACGGATTTTCGTGGGCTTTTCACAGTTTAAATCGGCTTAACTTGGCGCTTCGAATAAATAGGCATTGTTTCGTCGAAATTGGCTATCGGGGAAAAAGTTATAGACATTTTATAAAGTCTGCGTGAACAAAGCCGCAGGCGAAAAGCTAGTATAATATAATATAATATGATATTATAAGTAGGATGCCATCTCGTAATATCCATCCAGTATATAACTACTTTGTAAATTTTATTTTGAAGAGCTTCGCATTTTATTATTGCAGTTAAGGCTCCAGTCTCCCTAAAATCAGTGGTCTTGCGGAATTTGTCAGAAAAGAAATATTGTTTTTTAGTCATCAGAAAAGCAATAAATGAAATATATTTTACGTTATTTTACAGTGTGAGATTTGAAATTTCCAATACATATTTTATTTTTCTCTATCTACGTTCCACGCGTAGAGGGTCTCATTCATGCACACGCCACGAAAAAAATATAACAAAAACAAGAAATGTATTCAGATTACATTTGTCGGCAAGTCCTCTACAATAATCTTATCTAGTTACTTTTTTTCAAAATCGTCTCAATTTCTTATAACTTTAAAAAGTTATAAATTTCTGAATTTGACCCTTGCAAGATATTTTTTTTTCTATTACAAAGTAATGGTTTAGAGAAATCACACTTTAACCACTCTGAAAGCAGCTCCTTATCTGTCGAATAAAAAAATATATGCATTCAAAAAATCATTTGAAATAAATTTACCGAAACTAAACATATAACACAACGAACGCTGTCAATTCCCAGCGGAATTGAATGGAATTTTTATTTATGATTGAAAAAGTAACTAGATAAGATTATTGTAGAGGACTTGCCGACAAATGCAATCTGAATACATTTCTTGTTTTTGTTATATTTTTTTCGTGGCGAGTGCAGGAATGAGACCCTCTACGCGTGGAACGTAAATAGAGGTAAGTTTAAAGCCTCACAAAGCTAATAAAAGTGGCGTCAAATTAAAAAAATAACACTTTAAAATAACGTAAAATATTTTTCATTTATTGCTTTTCTGATGACTAAAAAAAATATTTCTTTTCTGATAAATTCCGCAAGAACACTGATTTTAGGGAGACTGGAGCCTTAAGTAATTTATTAAATGTTACTATAAGAAGTCGGTTAAAAACAAATGACAACGGTGCATCCATTCTGTAAATGTTTCGGTCTAATATTTAGATGAGAACAAACGCTATACAAAGAGATGGTGACGTGTATGTCGGCGCCAGACTTATTGAAGCTTTTATTTAACTTGTTCGGTGAATGAACGATCGTCTATTAGTACAACTGATTGTTGTCAACCCATCATGTCAGCTATACTGTACTTACTTCAATATCATTAGGTATTGCATATCAAGAGGCTTAATGCACTATTTATAAAGCATTGTTGTCTAGATAATTATAAGCTCATCGTGTCTGGTGCTTTAATTCATAGTCACAGTCTAAATCCGTCTTAAACTAATTGTGTGAGGCAACATAATTGCGGTGCCAGCAGTCCTGGGATGGTTCGTGTGACTGTCAAAACACGAGCTCGCGCTGATGAGCGTAACAGCTGAGAGTCAGCTGGTGGCATGGCCTCGCACGGTGCGTCTCGTCTAACTAAATATCGCCACGATGGATGAGTTCATCGCCTAAACTATGCGTACAGTGTACTGGTGTACATTTAAGTGTGGTCTATTGAAACTCCCGGCCACGGCCCGACGAGCAGACGTGCGCAGGGGCCACGCCGATTGAAGATCGCCTGTTGAACGTATGAGGCGCACAATCTAATGAAATTTTACCAACGTTTTAGCTGTGTAATGGGCTGTTGCAATATCGCTTGTTAAAGATTTTATTTCAATCTCCGATCCCATATGTAGATTGTTCCTATACCTAATCGGTGTCCGTTCATCATTATTTAGTGTTTTTCTTATATTATTTGGGTTATTTATTCTAATCCGCACCATTTCCCAGTTACACACTCTGCAAGTTATGAAATACCATGTAGGTAACGTAAAAGCAACAGCATGTCGGAGACTTGGATGAGAGCGGAGCATGCAAAAAAGCGAGTAATTAAAAGGTTGACAGCGAAGGCCGCTAGTTCCGTGTGGTGTCGCAACCGAACCAAACAACCGCCCGCCCGCCGTCGCACCGTGCACGGCGCGCAGGCGCAGCGCAGGCCGCTCACCTCGCCGTCTGCGGGTCACGCGCACCTTCGATTCCTTTCTAAAGTGCTTTCTATATCTTACACATCGCATCACTCGTACCTATCGTTTCGGAGCTTCGTTTTACCTTCACGCTTTTCCGCCATTCTCATCTTTCTAGGCAGAGCTTATCGGATTTCAATGCGAAATTTTCTATGTATTAGAAGCCTTCGAAGCGGATGCGATCCCTCTCTCTGCTTGCAACGCGGTCCAGTTATCCAGCGCAGTGTGTGTGCTGCGCATGCATTCTACATCAACATTCCGATAGCGGCACGTCATCCTCGATTGTGCGCAATGTGCTAGGTATTTAGGTAGGATTCGAGCTGACATCGAACCCCTTTGTTTGATATCTTTGTCTTTATTCTTATTTACAGTTTTGTGGATACTTTCGTTGAAATGCTCGTATTATTGCTTGCCTCACTTCATTTTGCCATAAGATAAATCGTCTGTCGGATCGCAACCTATCATTATCCGAAGTGAAGACGAAAGTAAAGCGAGGTTGCACAACGCCATTGTCCTCGGCGTACTTGGCCCATACATACCAGGTAGGTATCGTGTAATTCATCCGCAATTCTCGAGTAGTATCAAGTCGGTCGAACGAGAAGTTTAATTAGAGCCGATGGCGATATAAATCCTACGGCATGTTGTCAGTTGTTAGAAAGTGCGCGTGATGTAACAATGCAGCGCGGCCTCCCCTCAGCTCAGCCCCGGAGCCCCCGGATCGTGACCGATTTCGTCCCCACCTCGCGTTCCTATACAAAACTACTCACTGTGTTCCTTCTACCGTTTATTACAATCTCATATTTATTGACAAGATTAAATTGTGGCTATTTTGTAATTGCGTGAATAATATTATCGTAAGATAACAATAATTGTATTCAATCTTTCCTCGTGGCTTGTATACATAAATTTTATATCGATACAACGCACGGAATGTTAAGAAATAAGTATGTATTTAGATATTGAACGATTAATAGGTTAATTAAATAAAACTAGTAGGTAGGTAGGTACTTAATTTGTTTTATGGTGATGCTGCTAATCTGCTAGCTATTTGTTACTACTCAAAGTGTATCTTAATATTATGATGCTATGTGGTAAGAAGTTGTTTAACGAATAAGGGGGCCTTTTTAAAGATAGAGTGGAAAGATTTCCACCCAAATGTTCGAGTTGAAACTGTCGAAAGTAAAAAAAAAACCGGGTTTAATACATATTATATATGTATGACAGGTGTCACACATTGTACCTACGCAGGTTTCCACGTCAACTCATTATCGCGGCTATAATACCTACCTACCTACCTACGACTCTACATTAGCTTTGAATGATGGAACATCCATCAAACTTATATTTTATTGAAACTAAGTAGGTACCTAATCGTTAGTCAACATTTAAATTACTTGTAGTGAATTTAAATGTTTGGGCAAAAGAAAGCATCAGAAACTTATTCCCGAAGTAATTGAAAACATTGTTATTGGTACAAAAAACAAAATCAACTACTTAATATCATTCATATCATATTTTTTTTTTTTTGCCTGTACGGCTTGTGTTTGACCACAATCTCACTATGGTAGATGATGATGTGACCGAAAGTGGCAAGCACACAAAGCCTACAAGGATCTGGACCAATATTGAAATATTTTCTAAACTGCGCATTCATAGTTTATAGTATTAGTTGATTTAACTGAACTTTATTTGTAACTAGCTGTTCCCCGCGTTTTTACCTGACTTCCCGAAATAAAAATGAGCATTATTATTCCTCAATAAACGGGTTATCTAACTTTACCAAAATCGAACTATGCCAAATGTTATATGGCTTGGCATATTATTTTGTCTCGTACTCGTAAAACTGCTATTAGAGAACAGTTTAGGTATGCGTACAACATCATGCCCACGTATAAAGTCAAGTAAGCACTCGGTTCAGTTGAAAATGTAACTAATAATGAGAGGTAGTATAATGTGTTTTAGTTCCTTGTTTTACCAAATGGGCCATCTGTTGAAGATATAACATCCGTGAACCAAGACAGATAACCGTCATACTTTTGCATGAAGTTGAACAAGGATCCGTATTGTGACCACTTCTGTTTAAGATATTGAAAATCAATATCAATATCCAGTTTAGTTTTGGTAAAATAAATTTAATTCTGATAATCGGCGGCATTCATTACATAATATTGTTAGGTAGCTTTGCAGCATTGTATTTTTCTACTCAAGGTATGAAATGGAAGTCAGACAAAGCAGAGGAAGATTGAACCCAAGGTTAAAACTAACTAAAATACAGATGTAGGCAATTTGTAGTGTCTGAGATGAAGTTAGATGTGAATATCATGTTAAAATTTATTATTTTACCGTTCCTACGATCATTTCGGATATGCGTGGGTGCGTTATTAATTTATCGATTTTTCGTGGAAACAACACATTTAGCAATGAGCCGGCGCGACCGTTTGGGCTTATCTCGACTAGATAATAGTGTCGCAAGAGTCTAGCGTACGTACGCCACGATGCGGAATCGCACACGCGGTCGCTTGCTCGTCCTACATAGCCACGGAAAATATTATTGTTGAAATTAGACGAGCGCTTCGGGTTGATGCAACGTTCTTTGATAATGTCAAGGAACTACCGGTATCCAGAATCTACTGATAGGTGTGCGTGACGAGTCGCACGATGCTTGGCTCTAACCTATAGGTACCTAGTTAAACTACGATCAGTGTTCTTAACAGAAATTGTACCAATCATACTAATGGACATTTTATAATGCCTAAGGGACATTTATCGTAAGTATGTATAAGTATTAGCAATGAATGTCATTGATAATGAACAATGAGGGAAATACTTGTTTTATATACGAGCAGCGCAGTCTCGCCGAAGCGATTTTTTCGATAGTAAGTAATCAAAATTAAGTAGATAGGCCTTTTGGCCAGTCATTAGAGATATTTGATTATTATAATATTGAGATTAGAAGCAGTTGAATTTGTTTCACTTGATATGGATTATAGATGTTATTTCATATTATTTATCGTTAAGAAAAATAATTTGGTGATCATTAAAATTTATTCAATAATACCTATACCTATTTTTACTTTTCGACACATAAAAATTAGTCATATATTTTTGGTAGGCGTAATTAATTGTCTTTGTATCGTTATATCAAACTGGCTGAGTACCCCTGCGATCCGTTCGCAACTGGTTTATTGACATTCAGTCCGGCTGTCGCGGACACAAATGAATCTTAATTCGTCGCTTTGAATAAAGGAGCGTTCAGTTTATGATATTAACATTTGTTTAAATTCTTCATAAAATTATCGCTATTCGGTCCGTTGAGAACAATGTTGACTAATACTTCGATATACGTATTTATGTAAATTTTACAAGGCACTAGATTCAGTATCTCGAGAAATAGACAATAGTATATATAATACTTTCTTCTCAGTTCGTTGGAGGTCTTGATGGTGACATCATGATCTTTGACCGGATGAATAAAACAGGAGGCGAGTTGGACCTAACTATGTGTGAAATTTAAATGAGCTTCGGCTGCACCGAGCACCGCACCATGTATTTGCGTCCGTTGCTTGTGAACCTTCCACCTTGTTACCTACCGGCTCTTATCACAAAATCTTCCGTTTGTTATGTTCAGTTAAAATTACATGGTTAACTACATTGATTTAAAACCATGTTAAAAATACTACAACTAGGTAAAAGTCGAATTTCATTCATACGGTATTGAATGAAATTATGAATAAAATTGCATGTGGATTTGTTCCGTCGTCGTCGATTTCTCGGTAACTAACCGCCTATAGATTTACACGAACCCAATTATGCGACTGGACATTAGCGCTGCGTAATGGAATAATTATTGTGCTCGCGCCATAGTAACTGTTGGTTAAAGTCAGTTATGTTGCAGTCTGGAGCTAGGGACCTGCCGGATGGAGCGAGGGGTAGGGTAAGCAGGGGGGTTTGAGGAACATGTAATCCACGGTTTCTTTCGCGTGGGAGCTGCACCTGCGCTCGGCTCTGTTTTGTAGACGGTATTAGCTACTATAACGATAAATTAACATACCTATTACCCATGCGTTTTTTCTTGTTAGATATTCTCTACACTATCATACCATACACAAAACACGCAGCGAAAATAGACAATCACTTATTTCTACCCAAGAGGAAATCATATATGAAAGATAGATAGATAAGATTTTATTGTTTCCTTTGCACTTTAAGACGGATGGTAGAGTACTTTGTCGTAGGTTGCTGGCTGCTACTACCCTCAAGTTGAAAATCTGTTTCCAAGCCCCTACCAGTACTGCAATTGATACCCAGTTTTCTAGCCTTTGGATGGGTCGACAACACAATTGTAATTCCCTTGATATTTCTGATTTCCATTAGTGGACCTAGTGAAATAAAAAAATAAAATAAGACGTAACGCACAAGCGCCTCGTATTGAGGTGTTGCTGATACTAGTAGAACGTAGTGATTATATCCTCTTTGGATACTAGATTGATGATAGCTACGACTAGCGGACAATGCAGTAAATATTATTCCTAAATATCATTGACCGCAATTTATCAGTGCGGGCGGTGCAGACTCTACTTTTAGTACCAACCAGGGCGCGTGCGCTGGCCTTTGAGCTTTTATACACATGTCCGGAAATAAAGTTATTTGAATATTTACTAATTTATGTATTCGTCTCCATTTTATTGACAGATTTGCTTTTATTTATGACGAAAACACAAGCCTTCCTGTGTTTTTCACAGTTTATTTAACGTATGTTAACAATAGGAATGGGTGCCTCAGAGTTGACTATACTACTATATTGAGGGTGGTGAAACTCATGGCAGCAAGCGTTTACAACAAAGCTGTGTTGTTATACATTAGTGTAAGTGACGTTTTCCGCCACCCACCACACGCACGGCTCTGACGGCCAACATAAGCCTATGAATGGTGGAACGGGGTGGATTACTTCTATACTGCTACCGTGTATTAATAATTCCTCATGAGGCCGGCTTCATTCATGATAGTCGCGTGAATGGGCTCCATTAAGGGCTGCTAAGCTAATTGACCGGCACCGACACAATGAGGACACGCGAGCCTCGCTTTATTGTGAACCATACGCGGATTGTTGCAATAGAATACATGATTTTGCAAAGCCTACGTTTTCTGAGAAATTTCCATTGCTCCACGTAGGCTTACGGACTTCAATCGACACGGTAAATTGTAGTCAAATAAATGAGTACCTAAGTAAATGTTAATGATTTTTGCACGCTGTAGATAACATTTAAAAACATGTCTGCGAAATTCACATAATATGAGATTAATGACTTCATGTTGTTTTTTATTGTATGTATTTGTATGTCACTAGATCAAGATTATCCATGTAATAATACTCAATGCTATAGGCTCATAATATAATTAGAACGTTCAATAATATGATTCAATTTGTGCTTCTGAGAAGTATGATAACTGTCCCCGTTTGTTGGAGACGCGCAAATAACACAGAACAGTGTTCCATTTCTGGATAAAAGTTTTGACCAACAATATTCTCTTTCAAGAATTAAAGCGACAGATAAAGGACCACTACATCGTCTGGATGTCTAGAATTTTGTTTTGAGGGACCAACATGCTATAAAATTGTGTACAGAGTAATTATCAGTTTATTTAGGAAACAGGGGAGACAGTTAATGGTCCTCTCTGATAGACTAGTAGGGAGAATGTAAAAACCGATACTATTATAAAGAGATAACAAAATTATTAATTATCATTAATATGATACATCAGCAATGACAGTGTATCTAGAGCGTGTTCTTGTTGACACAAAATAGTTACTTATACTAGGTATTTATAGGAATAATAATTAGGAAGAAATTGCCTACTATAGATGCGCGACCACTTGATCGGCATCGCCTACGGAACGGATTCTCACGTAGGTACGATCGTCTTAGGAGCTGATATTGAATTTGATATATCAAAGTTTTAGAGATGCTGTTATATAAATTGAAAGCTTGCCATCTTAAATAAGTACGAGGACACAATCGTTACATGTAGGATGGGAGTTTGTCAAAAATATTGGTAAGTTGAACAGTATCAGCGATAGCAATTCGGGGCAGTCGGTAGGTGCAGTAATAATTTAGGAAAACAATATATCGTCGAGTAGCTAGGTTCAGTTGTTCATGTTGAAGTTTATTTATTTTATTTGCTTACTTACTTATCTACTGCTAAAAACAAAAGTTACAAAGCAATATTTGCCCACTAGCACGGAGTTCCAAACTGCAGTTGGCAACTTGCTTCACATATTACTTTGTTTAGAGATACCGATAAATTAAAATTAATTTTAGATTGCTGCTTACTGAGCATGTGGGCAGTAGTGGTTACTTTTAAAGGCTAGTTAGTACCTAATACTTACCGGGTTATTTTGTGGTTGGATGAGGACGGGACGGTGGGGTGGGGGGCGTAGGTGGCGCTATCTTGCCAGCGGAAGAGGCGCCCTGTATCCTGCGGAAGATAAGGCTCAGCCTCATCGCAGCGCTTGAATTAATACTGTCATTGATTGTTTTCATTATATACTTAGTTCGATACCTTGTATTAAGTCTTATTTAAGTATAATTTTGCACCAATTATTAGCTTTTTCGATGTGCTAGATCACAAACATAAATACCCACTAAGCATATAGAAATGAAACTCATTTCAAAACTTCCCCGATATGTAATCAGTACAAACAGTTATGTGCATAAACAGATACCTACACTTAATGCTAATGACATTTTTTTCACATTGAGTTTATGTGATTGCGCGTTGCAGCATTCCGTGCTGCACATTGTAAATAATGTATGCGGCATAGTTTGTGCTCCATTTACGTTATCACGGCGGCGGTAAATTATTTATGCTTGTTATTTACGACATGTGTGAGATTGCCAATAGATAGGTAGTGTGCATATCATAGAAATACCAACCACTATCCTGGAAGGAAAAGCCAAAGATTTTTGTTTTTGTTTTTATATAACTTAATAATATTCCTGCGTTCTATCTCATAAAGGAGCATAGGTACTTTTTCTGTGATAGAACCTCTCTCCTGAACAACATTGCTATAGCAAGATAATTTTATTGTAACATGGGATCATTGCCATTAATTTCCTTATCAAATCTGCGCAGACGCATAAATAAATGTCTCATAAAATCTATTGGTGCGTATAAATGCGACGAAAAGGTACACATTGCGTACGTAGTTTCGTTGATTGGTAGGATGGAATGATGCTCCGCCAGCGACCGTTATGTGTCTCTACATAAGTACAATGCTGACGCAGTAGATATATGTATATGTTGATAATGTCAGTGTGAACAGTATTCGCTTGATTGTTATTCAGTTCAGCTACCGAACGAGACATGATGCCGGGCGACGTTAGCCAGCGACGATCGAATCGTGGCTCCTACAACACGAATGATTCGGAGGTCGATGTACGACCCCTCCCCACAAGACGATAGTCTGAGTTTGTCCATCACTAATGACTAAAATTAAATTACACGATACATTTATCATACAGCAGTGGCAGAGACGCCAGAGAAACAAAATAATTTTAGTGCTGTAATCGATGTTAACTTGAATGGATTTCACAACCGAATAATTAAACAAAAAATTGTCGGAGGTGTTTACGAGCAATTGTTTTATTTATTCAAGACTCAAGTCATAATTGTAAGTGGTCACGACTCACGAATAACTGCGCTTTAGAGTCTAACTGAGTGAAGTTAGAATATGTAAGTTTGCTTAGATGGATCCATTAGAGTCTTCCATTTATTTTTATTTATATTTTATATTATTTAGATAGAAGTGTGCCCAACTGGCCTGCAGCCCTTATTCATTATCAGCGCTCTTCGCTCATTCATTACTATGGGCATTATCTTAAGTTATCATCACAGAACAATTTGATATATAACCGTTCTGTGCTTATCATCTTATTTTTTCCTTTGTATAGGTTTGTGTTTGACCACAATCTCACTATGGTAGGTGATGATGTGGCCGAAGGTGGTAAGCACGCAAAGCCTAGAAGGTACTGGCTCTCAAGTGCAGCTGCACACCGATAGGTGTTTGGCGACAGACTTTCAACTTGAGGGTGGTAGCCAGCCAGGTGGGTACTACAAAGTACCCTACCACCGAGCAATTTGATAAATTATTGACCTAAAACATTCAAATTTTTCCGTCATTACAAAAATAAAATAGAAAGTTCGTCAAATAAAATTGTTTGATTGTTCATAATTGTTCCATCAAACAAATGTGTTTAAAATTGTTTAAGTATATTTATGTTATTATTCCAGGGGCCGAAGTCGAACAAGGAACCCTTATAGTTTCGTCATGCCCGTTCGTTGTATCTCACAGACATTTGACTTGTAAATAATTGGGCTAATGGGTCTCGAAGGTCCATTCCAGTCCTTTCATTCCATTCATTAAAATGTCTTAAAAAACATTGATAGGTTCTTTAATAATTTTTAGATGTAAAACCAAAAATAAGAACTTAACTTTTAAGAAATGAGGGGTAAAAGGGCATTTTTATGAGTTACGTGTCCTTACCCTTCCCCTTCCCCTTCCCCTATAGCTAAAACTGCATTATGGGAAAATATATAAGTTCACGAGCTATACCTACTCGAACACATGTATCTTACTGCCAACAAACCTTACGTACCTAATCAAATGCTGCAGCAGTAACCTTGTTATGTAAAATTGGGTGTACATAAGTGTAATAACTTCGGAACCCAACATTAGGCATGGAGCTACACTTGGCCGGTTATCTTTTAGGCTTTTATAATAATCTTCATATAGAAGTGTCCTCCGAGATTACTTTTCCACCCACATCCGATTATTCATTATTCGCTCGCATGGAAATGAAACGAGATAATGTCATGACACAGGGTTAGCTTTTTATTTATCTAATTTGTTTGCTTGCGTAAATGTTAAACGAAATACCGAATACTTACTTCTTTTTGTAAGTAACAAGATATCAGTCCGTTCTCGTGTCAATGAAATAGGTCAAATGTTATAGTTTCGTAATGTCCCACATAACTCATAAGTCTGATGCTACAGATTCATTTATTTTATTTGTTTATCACCATATCAATGTCCAAAGAGCACAGAGCTTTTTATTGATGATTTAGGCATTTATTTCATTGTTTAAAACTTTTAAATGAATATCGTTTTAATTTAGTGATAACGGTAACGTTGGTACTAAATGCAAAATGAAAGATTATATCATATAAGTACCTACCATGGACAGGATTCTATCCACAGTTCTAGTGTACCTACACAATTTCTGGACTATAATTTTACTCCCGAGTCGGTGCCTCCATTGTAATTATTTGTAATACAGTTAAACTCCATGCTTCTGTATAATCTAGCTACTTTTTCCATTAAAACATTTTCGGTGTTTTGAAGTAAGCGGGCTAGTTTCTATGAACTATTATGTAGTACTTAGTTTGATTAAAAATCAAATGTTCGTTTGCAATAACATAAAAAATTATAAATAGTTAAGAGAAATATTCTATCGTGATTTTCCTTTTCATTCTTTGGAAATTACTAAGTTTCTCCGGGTTTCAGCTGTCAGGTTAAAGGTTACATAAAGTGCCCTCGTCGCGTAGGTGTAGGAGGTAGGACCCAGTGGAATTAAGTATTATTTTTCCTGAAGGATGTTGGTAGCTAATGCGTCAGTCAGTGCGTGGGCGCATCGACGCGCCCGCCCCCGCCGCCAGACGCCAGCCCACCCTTCATTGTGGGCGGGCAGAGCCTCTAAGCTCATACTGTACCTACACGGACGATTCTTCAACCCCGATGGACATCTATCGCAGACACAATTAAACCAAGGTGGTGGAAAAATAAACGTTCAATTTTGGGAGTACCTATTGCTAAAGCAACGCCCCGCCCGTGTGTCGCCTCGATGAACGGATCAGTTTTGGCGGTGATCAATTTGCTCCCGCCTGTTGATTTTTGAGTTAGTCCCATGATAAAAGTTCTTTAGCCTGACGGACCTAACTCAGGTTTCGCAGAGAGGTATCTGGGAGTATCTTGTAACATAAATCAAGTTACCAGACCGATAAATAAAAAAATGTTGATGAAAGTATGATTGCTGACAGTAATCAGTACTCTACCCAGAGATTTCAATCGACTCTACCACCATGCGTTAGTTTCCGTACAAATGTTTTCCTTCACTGAAACTACGATATTTACTGCGGTAATCAATGTTTAATGTCATTGATATAAATAAGTATTCTCAATAATAAAGACCACAGCTATCATTGATCCTTGAGGGACCTACTGTACAGTACCCCACAGTAAGTATCGCTAGATACTTCCTGACTAACTACTGCTAGTCATTGGAAACAGACTTGATAAAGCATAGTATTCTCAAACATTACATTATGTAGAAATCTCAAAATTTTAAGCTTTCAGTAATTTACAAAATACATAATAATAAGTAATATTGGTAATTTTTTTTCGTAGTGGGGAAGTAGGTTAATCTATACATATTTTTGCCTCTGGCCGATCGGACGCTCGGCAACCAACATGTGATTTTAATGCGCCTTTTCTCGCTACCGTCTTCAGTCCATATTTGCTATGTAAATTAATTCTCAGAACGTCTCGGCCGAGACGTGTTCGATTAGACTCTTCCTTTTGCACTTCTCGACATTTTGGGAATCCCAGTGACGAACAATTTAACGGTTGCCAAGCTGGATAGGCCAACGGATTCCATTACCTACAAAAGCGGAAAGATTCCATATGATTATGTGATTAGTGAATGTTTTATTTCCATTGATAATATTTTTAATGACGATTTTATATTATTTACTGATTCTGTGATTTCCGGAACTGACAAAAAAATAAAAATGAATTATTAGTTAGATATCTCAAATCTGTAAATGGAAACTTTTCAATAAATAAATATCCTTGGACATTCTTCACACACTGATCCCAAACTAAGCAGTTTGGATTGTGTAAACCAGCTACGTACCACTATATTTACAATTAGTTACCTGTAAACATAGGTACTCATAAATCAATAACTACATAGATACACAAAAGGCATCTCAAAGCACCTCTCTTACTTGTCAAATTCATAGCTCTGAACTTTAGTTGAATCTTACATAAGTAAATACATAAGTATGAACCTACATGGGGTGAAATATGAAAATATTACTAAAAAACATTTGCCGTTTCTTTTTGCAAAGGTTGTTTTATCGAATCGATCGGCAGCCGTGGCAAGTGGACGTGCGTCAGCGGAGCGAGATTATGCTCCGCTTCAATTACCCACCGATAGGAAAATCGTAAAAATGTATTCACCAAATTGGCTATGACCTAACGTGAACGTGAAACCAATAGAGCCCAGCCTTGGCGGATTATTTACTTTTAGTTAGGTACACACGCGCTTCATTCTAAATGCTAGATCAATTGACTCTACACGTTAACTCATAATATAATAGGCACAACGATATGTGGAGCGTTCGATCCGCACAATAGATAGTTAGATAACGTTTAAAAAACATTTTGGTGCCTAGAACGGTCTCGATTTAATACCAACATGTAGTAAAGCATCCGGGGGATATGGCTTACTCGATGGAATTTCCACGACAGTTCCACATCAGTAGCGAATTGTTTGGAATACGGCACTGAAAAGCTTTGATCTCAGTCCACTAACAAGTGGACTGGGACTGACCTAGGATAGCGTGCATCAATATTTTCTTTAAAACTAGTTTTAGAGCAGTTATTTACTTGGAATATTTCATATTTTAAAAACATTTATTGCAAAATGACACAACCAATATCACGTCGAATGCTGAAATGTAATATACATTAATATTATATAAATGAGGTGCGTTAATGATTGTGTTGTGAGGGCATCGAGCGTACGGGCGGCCGTGACCCTGCGCCTGCGCCGATGTTGGGTCCGATCCGAGACTTCCAAGTAGAGCACGAGGCGAGGCGGCTCATCTGCACCACGACCCTATTTACATAACAACACACGTCGATTCCGGCGTTAATAGCCAACGCCACGCCATCACCTCTTATCCGCATTTATTCAATTGAACATGATCGAGAGCAATGAATGATCGTCTTGTAAATTCAAGGGGCCGCCAGCCTGCTGCGAAGAAAAGTTGATTATTCTTGCTTGATTCGCTTCGACCTTTAAACGACGTAATCATGTAGGTATAGGTATACCTAACTCTTCTCACAGATCACTGTTACTCCGCCTCTACTATAGGATGCGAAGTAAAACTCTAAACCATGAGGCTGCCGATAAATAAACAAATTAAGTAAAATAATTTAAGATGATATCCTCCAACAATGTTCTCAGGCATTCTGCCTTACAAACTGTAGAGCTAGACGATAGATTCTGGGAACAAAATCGTTGTTTGTATGCACAAGGCTAACAAGACAGCACGATTTGGACTGTGAGTAATTCGAATTGTGTTATGATAACAATTCATTGAGGATGCATATGGTTGTGAGACTTCCGCAGACATATTACAAGATTGGTTGCCATAACATCGTTGAGGATTTATATTATGCATTTTTAGGAATTTATTCTAAGACTTCTTAGCACAGACAATAAATAAATTAACTATGCTTTGGATATTCTCGATTTCTCGAAGAGAATGCCATTGATTTGCGGTTTCCGCTTATTGACTCCAGTTTATCTTTTTCACAGGGGAACCCCCTGAAGAAAATTGATTACCTACGTAACACTATGTTCGTAACTACGTAACAGATAGGTTTAGTGTTCGATGTACCTCTATCATATTACGTGTACTTCAGCTGTTTTATCTATAAGGAGAGAGGATGGCATTTTAGATAGACATTTTTCAAAACAATCTGCCTTAGCCTACTTACAGCCGTATACTGATATTTATTAATTACTAGCGAAATGAGCTTTGAAAATTATATTTTTTTTTGTGGCATGCATGTGGCATTAGCACTTCATTTGGAAGTTTATTCCTATTAAAGAATCCTATAAGCTAATTTGTGTGTATGTGAGAGAGAGACAGAGAGAGAAAGAGGGTGAGAGAGAGAAAGATCCAATAGTATTTCAATCTTTGAAATGTTCAATAACTGACATTTCCTGTTTATTTACAAAGGTCCATTATAAAAAAATTGTTAGGGAAAGTACCGACAAAGACTGCAAAATTTTAGATAACTGTTTGACTGGTGTTGAACAATTAACCTAGCGCATATTATCTAGAACGGAAATGTTTTAGGTTTCTATTACACAGTTATTATACATAAACATTGTAGTTGCATGCCGTGTTGTGACAAAAGATAAGAAATAAAATGTCTCTTATCATATAATCATCTGTATCCGCTATTCAAATGCAGGGAATCCTGCCAATGAATATTTTCCTACCCCTACTATACAAAGTAAGGTAGTCGTTGCGTTTTGTAGTATAATAATATGCCATTGCCATATCTGTTCCCGATTTCAATTAATATGCAGTATAGAAAATTTATTATGTGTCGTTTATTTACATACCCAACGTAATTTCAATTAGTCACAAATTCATAAAATAGCAAAATTTTTGTTCATTTTGGGGCAGGGAATGGCAGCCCCCCGACGGATTATCTTAAATTTATCATTATGTTAATATGTAGATGAAAATGTGCAGTAGTACCTCTATATTTAATAATATCCTTTATTATAATACTAGCTGTCCCCCACAGATTCACCTGCGTTCCCAAAATAAAAATCCCTCAACCGCCTTAACCCCGCACCCCTTATACTCCCA
The DNA here is from genome assembly GCA_951216915.1 of Tetheella fluctuosa. Classification (NCBI taxonomy): domain Eukaryota; kingdom Metazoa; phylum Arthropoda; class Insecta; order Lepidoptera; family Drepanidae; genus Tetheella; species Tetheella fluctuosa. The sequence goes on from OX578214.1 coordinate 4,545,945, forward strand.
CATCCCATAATCTATACATTTGTATTTCAGCAATAAAGAGTATGAGGGTAACTATTTTATTATGTTATATAGCTGTTCCCCGCGGTTTTGTATGCATTCCCGGGATAAAAAGTAGCCTATAACATTCCTCAAGAATTGGGCTATAAAATGCAAAAAGATTTTTTCTAATCCGACTGGTACTTTCAGAGATTAGCCCCTTTAAACAAACAAACAAAACTCTATTCCTTTATTATATTATTAGTATAGATTATTTGTACTTCTTGCTTCTAGCTTCCAAAAATCCTTTTTTTGTAGAAATTTCATTGTAAAATTCTTCACATGTCAGATTTTTAAATTATATTGTTGTTATTTATTAATAAATCATGACGAAAAATTCGGTCTCGAATGAAATCCGGGCGGAGTCCGGTCTATAGTCTTAAAATCGGATTTATCCGGTCAGATGGTAACAATATAGTCAAGGCAGAACCCTACACAATTTTGTCTTCCTATTTTTAATTGTATTTAGCTACCTTCTTACCATTATGTACATTATTCACTTAATCTTAAATATTACTAGCTTCCGCCCCGCGGTTTCGTTCACCCGCGTTGCTTATGCTAGTCTATGACTACAGACTGATTAGAGATTACATAACAATTCCCCTAGCATTAATTAATTAGATATTATATTACTATTCCACGACCGTTTATGGACAGGATAAACGAAAAATAAACAACAAATTATATTGTAACCGCAATATATCGGTACGCAATGCACACACCGACACACCTATTGTGATTTGGCATGAGTCAGTCGACACTTCCCCGGTCAATTACTCATTCATACATTCGACGATGACTGATTACTGTTTAGAGATTGAATAATTATGCGAAACTCAATTAAGTACCCGGTCACAATGTAACAGATAGATAGATTTGTATCTTGACCCGAAGCAGAGACGTGATTTCTCACAACACACCTCTAAAAAATATGTTTATAAAAATATATACATACGTACCTACCGACAACCACCGCATGAGAAGTAGGTAACTTTCTAGAAGCAATAACGTACCGTAGGTTCCTGACAGGCTTTACATTTTTAAAAACATTTTTAATTTCTTTCAAGGACTTATGGTACATAAGTTGAGAAATAGCTATGGATTCCTTTGCTGAAGTTTGTTTTGTATTGGGAAAGAACCAAGTTACTTTGAAAAATTTCTTACGCAAAGGTTGAGAATTGAAATAAAATTGAGAAGCCAGACATGTTTGTTAATTTCTTCATAGGAACAGTTTCATAACAACTCTGAATACGATGCTAGGTATGCATGATATGAGCAATGCTCCTTGAAAACTTTACTCAGGCCACAATCACTGACACAGATTGCGAGCTCATCCACGCAGAACTCGTGAGGTGCCATGACAGCACCCCATTTAAAAGGCAAATACGGTCACGATGTGCACACACGGATGTGTCGATATCGTTGCGAGCGATGCGACGATGTCGCGCTTGTGCAACTTACCGTAATGCGCTTGTGAGAGACTATTTCTAATATAATTGACGAATTTAACATGAAGTCGTTTTGCATTGTTCCAGATTGAAGTGTGTGTGGAAGGTGCGTGAGCGCAGCGGATGCGCGGGCGCCAGCGGGCCATGCACTTCTAGAGGCCACGATGGTGGGCGTGGGCGTCGCGGAGGGGGGTGGGGGCAGCGGCGGCCCCGGCGATGGCTACTACGGCGAATACTACCCTCCTGAGCAGTACTTCGTGCCGCAGGAGATGTGCCCGCATCCACAGCAGCACCCGCAGCATGCTCACGTGTGCACGATGCTCCCTGAATACAGTCAGTAGCTTTTATTGTGTTATGTGTGCGTATTTACTTATCTCCAAACAACCAACTTTATGGCCAACTTCGATAAACAGGTAAATCGAAGAATATAATTCAGTTGGGCAGTAATCCAAAAGCTATGGCATTCACGTTCAAATATCTCACACATTAGCTAGTTTCCCTGTCTATATCTTTTCGTCCACGATTAAGTTTAGCTCCACTAGTTTCGGCTCTACGGTGATGAAACAATCAGACAATCGATTTAATTACCTATATAGATATAGGTATGTATGAAAATAGTAAGGTAAAGCAAACAATCCAGAACGGAAGAGGTGCTAGTGGCTATGCTAATTTAATCTTGTTCCAACCCCGTCCCATGCTCCCAAATAGTCCCAATCTGCTGAACGTATCGTATTACAACTTTTATTGGTTATTGTTTCTTTCGACTCATATCCGTGGTTTACTACTGGCATTTTTTATCTTTGTTCTGAAATTAAAGCTTTATGATTTATCAGCTGTCCTGCTTTTAATTATAATGACAGTATGTTCTGTTGGTATGGCCACAAATATATTGAATACTAGCTTTCCGCCCCGCGGTTTTACCTACGATCCCATATTTTACCCCCATAGGGGTTGAATTTCGAAATATCTGGCCTTATTACTTGTATATCTCGCAGATGGATTGTCGAATACGCCGTTTTATAAAAACGCTGTTCAGCTGGATTGTCATTGCGTTAGTTTTGACAAAACTGCTACCCACGCTTAGAGGTAATGCAGAATGGCTTATCTGTAGTCACAAAAAGCGTTTTGGTGTAGGGAATGTGTAGTGAAATATGCAGCATAAACGTTGACTTAAAAGTTTGATTTTTTCTTAGCTCCAAGAAATTTTAGACTTGAATATTTTATATTAATTTCAACTTGATACCTCCACGCGTTCCTGAGAAAAAGGTCTTGACAGAAGGTTTCCATTTGAGGTACGGAACCCTAAAAACGCTAAACGTCGTTCAGTTTTTTTACATAACGGCGCCGTTTTCAGCCTTCTAGGTCCAAGGTTTGACGTTGATGAGTCAGTCAGTGAATGATTTTTATGCATAGTTTTATTAGATAGATGACACCAAAAAGCAGTTAACCAAAAATTACATGGATTGTAATTGAAACATAAGTACTCAATATTAATATTTTATTTAAATTGTTTTGTTGCGTCGTATAGAATTCTTTTTCCCACGGAATGTAAATTTTATGTTCCACTTTATTTTTATGATTATAGGCCTACGTTTTAATCAAATAAAACTGAGAATATTCTTAATTCCTACGTTGCGTTGTCAGATATAAAATTGGCCATTATCGCTGCAAAGACCACATGTATTGACTTTTATGATTTACGGAGGTTGACCTGTGTGATACCAAGATGAGTATTAAAAATTGAAAATATAGTACTTATAGGTATATTACTATTAGTAATTTATTCGTATATATTTTTTATAGCAATATGTCGCTCAAAGAGCAGCTCGACTGGGGAAGTACCTTACAGAATACCGCAGCCAAATAACTTATAGTTGTGTTCCTGCGCGTGAGTAAGGTCGCCAGAGTTCATCGGGGAGGGGGGAAGGGTTGGCAACGCGTAAGTGATACCCCTGGTGTTGCAAGCGTTCATAGACAACGGTAACCGCTTAGCATCAGGCAGGCCGTATACTTGTTTGCCGACCATGTTGTATAAAAAAAATATTGTCTGATCGTAAAACTAATTAGGTTCTGTTCCCACTGAAATTAATATAATTATTATATTATCTCAAATTAATTTCAGTTGTAGGTAATATGTAATTATGTTGCCCAAACATAGGTACCCAACAAACCACATTCAATTAGCGATTGTGTCAGAAAGTTAAGTAACCATTCCGAATTAAAACTGAGAAAAACCCTTTTACTCTAATTTTAAACAAAGAACTTCAAGGTTCTCGTGGGATTCCTATGCACCGTGCGCGGGCGCGGGCGCTAGCGTTACTCAAGACTCTGCCACGCTGCGGTTAGATTGCATTGGGAGTTTTTGCATTGCCTATAATGACAGCGGCCCGATACCGACATAGGTACTTTTACTATGCTTTGCTTATATTTATAATACGCTTTCACTTTGTATCGCCTATCGTTGACGATACCAGCGACGATGCTGTGTGGTGATGGAAATTACGGCAGAGTAGTGTCAGAGGTGTCACATGTCAGCGTTATGTATAGGTACCTAAAGAGTCTATCGGGTCGACATGACGTTATCGTCTCAGTATCGGATCGGTATCGTTATCGGCTAGTGAATACGCCCATTACACCCGCGCTAGGTATTAGTCTCAACTATGTGCTACGGTTCCGTTGCCAGCGATTCATTGATCCTACAAAGAGCGATTTCTACGAATACCTACCCAATCATTCATTCGCAACCGCAATATTGCGCCGTGGAACTACAGCCGCCCGGAACGCCCGATGCCTTTGTCAAAATAAAAGCAAAACAGCCATATGTGAAGTGCCTAGGTATTGCCTTCGTCAATGATAGATAGTCGGTATACCTATCTATTCTTTGCCGTTGCATTGTACTCCGTCTTTCCGTAGGCATCGAACTGGCAACATAGATATATAAAATAAAAACAAAATAAAAAAATTTGGAAAAACAACAGACTTGTAATCGAATAAAAGTTGTGATCGAAAAAGGATTAAATAAAATTTTCAGCAGACCCCCGACAGCAATTATTAAGTATAGAGGTAGTACTGCACATTTTCACCTACATATTAACATAATGATAAATTTAAGACAATCCGTCGGGTGCTGCCATTACCATATCTGTTCCCCATTTCAATTAATATATAGCAGTATAGAAAAATTATTATGTGTCGTTTATTTACATACCCAACGTAATTTCAATTAAACAACAAAAAAATCAAGAAGAAAAATATTTATTACAGTGCTCCCTGGCGAATTAACACCATAACACCTATCTAAGATTATATACCCATCAAACCCAAACCCATAACTGAAAATTGCATCAAAATCGGACTAGTAGTTTTGGAGAAAAGTGGCAACATTGATTTGCACATATAATGTTTGCTGCAGCGCCCCCTGTTGAGTTGTCACCGTAACATCTATCTAAGAATATGCACCAATCAAACCCGAACCCATAACTGAAAACTGCATTAAAATCGGACTAGTAGTTTTTTGGAGAAAAATGGCAACATTGATTTGCACAAACATCCTCTCACTCCAAACGCATATATATACGGTCTCCGTTCCGTCGCGGGTAAAAATAAACGTCAAGTGAGTTCAACCATTCATTTCTCTGATATCAATCGTATGTAATGTATAAATCAACAGTAACATAGTAATTTTATAAAGTAATAGTAAGTAATAAATTAAGTATGGCAGATTATATAGAGATATTGTGTATTGTAATATTAATCCACCATAAACTTTAGATAACTCATAACAATATCTCGATACGTTATCTTAGTCATTCATGATTCTTAGGGTTCATCCGAAGGGGTTAATAAATATTCTGGGCCATTCCTCACACAAGGCCATCTGACCCCAAACTAAGCAGAGCTTGTAGTACTATGGAAGCCAGATAACTGATATACTACATATACCTACTATTTTTCTTTTGTAAATACATACTTATAGGTTGTTAGTTGAAATTTTCACAGAACACATTACTATTACGCACTTCTATCATGAATATGATAAAAATTAGTTTGGAAAATCCAAAAGTGCACGCCTCGTAACGCTCATTTAATTGTCAAGAAAAAAATAAGTCGTATTACTGACTTTCTTGTATTTTGTATTATATTATATGGACAATTCATCTACTCATATTATCGTATAAGTGCCAATTGGTGGAGATAGAGGCAGTTTAAGATCAAAAAATTGCTTAACTTTGACGTGTCGAGAGTAGAGCACTTGACAACCTCACCCACTTCGCGGTGTAAGGTGTGCAATTACAACAAGTCAAACCCAATGGTCCTCATACAAGAAACCTTGAAAAAATGCCATTGTTTCAACGTTTTTTATACCCGCTTTATCTTCAAAGTGGTAATTTATACAAGCGTCAAACTTGGTCTGATTCTAGTGCATACTCTACATATAGTAAAACTACAAAAAAATACTTAGGTAATAAAAAGGTTGTATAGATATATTAAACAAATAAATAAATAAATGTCTACTAAACAATATCTAAATCGACAATGCCCAGTAATTGGGTTACAAAACCATTCAATTGAATTAGTTTTATTCGAAATTATTGTATGGTCCCTCCGTGACTGAGTCCAACTCGCACTTAGCCAATTTTATTATTGTTTATTAAATTGATGAAATGGAAAAGTAAACAAAGTGTTCGATATACCTACCTAAGTTTTGACTTTTGTGAAGATTATTTCTTTACGTGTGCTGCTCCTGTAAGTCAATCTTAACTAGTCCCCCGTGTAGGTACTACAAAGTATTCTAATGCTAATGGCTGTTTTTGAGTCATCAATATACCTATGTGTGTGTGTGGAGATGCTGTTAATTACATATCATGTAATGCTTCTAACTCAAACACATTATTAGCCATAAAAAACATGTTTACCTTATCTTACTACGACGAATAGTGAAGTGGAGAATAAAATAAATACCTATCTAATAGATACTAATATAATTCATCTCAAAGTTATTATATGAGGTATTATAGGTATGTTATAAAATATGGAAAAGAAAGTTATCTACAAATCTACGTTACATAATAATAGGTAATGCGCTGTGATTGTGATTTTGTTTATAAATTGATAACCTTCATTATTATCGAATATCATGTAAAGTAATAAACATTAAATGAAGTAATTAGTATGCTTATTTTTATCAATGTTGTAGCTTTAATCGGTTAAAAATAACAAAGTGGTACCTAGGTATCTACATACTAGGCCGCCCCGTAGTATCGCCTGCGTTCCAGAGGAATAAATCAGCCGTTCATGTTTAAACATAAACAATACAAAACCTATATACTTACAACGTTATTTTTGTATATCGGATAACCGATACACCTCAAAATATGTAGGCGCCTGTAATAGGTAATATAGGTACCTACCTTATAAATTCGAAAATAATTATTCCTAATAAATTTTAAAATTACTAAGTATTCTCATAAAATCACAAAATATTATTAAATATTGGTTTTGATCAGTTTTGCCACAAAATCAGATGGAATGAATTCTACTATACCAAAGAGGTTTGGTTATACCTACCTACTAAATGAATTCACGTTCTTGTTTTTGAAATAGAGTTAATAACATAACACTTATTACTTTTATGAATCAGGATAAAAAGAAAATCAAAAGAATCATGTTGCCTCGATTTGTTTGTACAATAAAAATAAAGATCTTAGAGACATGACGGTATAACATTTTTTTTCATAGCTTGGTGCATATTTTAGAACCCTAGATAAAAATATGATATATACTAGCGACCCGCCCCGGCTTCGCATGGGTAGAAGAGCATAATATATTATGCCTATATTTTTTGCATCATCATTGTTGCTTGGCAACAGCGGGCAGTGGAGCGCGGGCGGAGGTGGCTGCATCAAGCGAGTCCCGTCGTCGTCGTGTCGCGTTGGTGCGAGACCGCTTGAATTTATTTTCTCGCGCGTAATTTTTTATTTACGATAGCTCCTAAGATATTCATTTAAATTATATGGTGTAAAAGAGTAAAATAAATTATTAAGTTAGAACTTATTTAAAATGATAAGGATTAATACCGTATTTGTGTAAATAGCTTTCCAATTACCGCTTTATAATTGCCCATTTTTTAAAGTATTTAAATGGATATAGTATGTTATCCTTAAAAGATAGACATATGCCATCCCGGACTTTTCTGTAGACCTATATAAGATACACAATTCCACCATACATCATTTTGTTATATCTCAAAGGGTTTAGGCAGCGTTTTCGTTGAAAGCTCCCAGACGGCTTATTTTTTTCCGACACCTCCAACAAATATCATTATATTTTAGCCAATGTATACAAAAACTTGTCAAATTATATATTTAAACCTTCCTCGAGAACCACTCTATGCATTGGTGAAAACAGCATGAAAATCGGTGCAGCAGTTTTTGAGTTTATCGCGAACAGACAGACAGACGCGGCGGAGGACTTTGTTTTATAATATGTAGTGATTACATAGTCAATGAGATTAAATACTACTTTAAATGTCTTTGCATATTATGGTCAATCAATACACACCACAGATATATATGTACACTAGATAACGCAAATGCATGTACTTCCCGTGTCCGAACCCCGACAAAGCGTCAAGGTTGGCCGCCGCTACTTACAGTCCGCGCGCGTCTGTTGTTGCAGCCGGACGGCCGCGAAAACTAAAAAAATGCCTCGTTGCGTGATAATTAACTGCAATAGCCCAAAAATTTCGAGCCCCCAAAGGCAAGGACATATTTCCTATCATAGGCAAGTTATTTTAAAATTATATTATTCGTAAATATTCTGTTGAAAAGTTGGCACGCTTGGTTTCAATACAAATCGTGATACTTGCGTTATCTAGTGTAATATATTTATATCTGTGATACATACTTTATGTTATATTAAAACTTTTGAAAACACATTCAATAACCCTCTACATTTATTTTTTGTATATCAAATTTGTCAATGATTCCTCCTCATCATTATGGAACATTGACTTGCCCTACTAAATTGGATGCTTTCAATGTTTCCAGGCGGCATGCCTGTAGTGACTTCGGGAACGATGATCCCGCCGATGATGCCGCAGGTGCTCGACGAGAACATGCACAGGCACTACCTGGTGCACCAGCACGCGCAGTCTCATCCACACCACGCACCGCACCATGCGCCGCACCACCAGCAGCAGCACCACCAGCCACCACCGCACCACCAGCCACCGCATCTCTACGTAAGTTTTTTTTTATAAGACTTCCTTAGTTGGCGGCATCGAATCAACCGCCAATTTCAGTTTCAGTATTATGAACACATTCATTTTTTTTTTAATGTCAGAAGCCTTGACAAGCATATCCATCCAAGGTAAGTGGTCCACCTAATGGTAGATGGCTTCCGTCGTTTAAGGACATAAGCAATACCAGGTTGATTGATAATGTGTTGTCGACCTTTGAAAGGCCTACTTAGAAGGTAACTGGCTCTCAAGTGCAACTACCGAAACACAGGTGTTTGGTGACAGATTTTCAACTTGAAGTTGGTAGCCTGGCGAATATTACAAGTAGTTACACTATACCACCTTGCTATGGACTCCTCACGGTGTTTTCTTTACCAAAATCTCAAGTCCATTGTATACAATAATAGGATTCGAACCCACAACCCTCGTCACGCACGGTTAAGATCATTCAATGTCACGAAATTCGACCGACCACTGAGCTATCATCGCTTCAAAAGTTAGCCAGGTAGTTAAAAATCTCCCTGAAACAAATTAAGTGGTTATTACACTACCCGATTTAGGGACTCCCTAATTCGGAAATCGGGAGGTGTAATCGTAGTTAGAGCAGTTGCTTCCGATTGAGTGCGATTGGAAGGTCCCGATCCTAAATTGTGTACGATTTAGGGTAGTGTAATCGCATCACAACGATTTAGAGCGACTAGTTGGCGCCCGCGCCGGCTACGGTACGACTCGTCTGTCCGATTTAGAATTCAATTTAGTGTAGGTAAGTGTGATCACTAGTTTCCAACCCGATTTAGGGCCACCCTAAATCGGAGTCCCTAAATCGGGTAGTGTAATAACCACTTTATAAAGATTATTAAAATAAATTAAAATACCTTGTGGACAATGATATTATGATCAAAAAAGAGGCAGATATGTTTCTAGCGCGTGCATAGTGTAGACTCGAAAACGTCCCAATTGCGACGTTGTGTCTTTAGTCCGCGTCAGGCAGGGCGACGAGCTAAACGCTGTGTAGTCACGTGTAGTGCGATCAGATTTTAAACGTCGGTTACTATAACGTTAACATATCTTGAGTTCAAGATGTCTGCTTGTGTGTGGAGCAACATTTCGATTGTCGATATTTTCCGTTACATTTTGAAAGAAAATTGTCATGTTCCGCCAAATGTCTAATATCTACAACATTGATTTCAAAAGCTCGAGAATCGGGAGTCAAGCCTGGGATCTCTTTTTCAAACATGTCGTCTTGTCCTTTAAATGCTACGCATGAGGTTACACTCCTTGTCAATGCATTTATAATAACTGGACGTTTTGAAGTATTTGCGTAAAAAAATACAGAATGGTCACTATGTACGTTACGTAATCTGCAAGCCGGCCTTAATAAGGAATTTTAGGGTGTAAAAAACAACTTAAAATTTAAGGGTGTTTGGGGATATTCGATTTTATTTTGAAGGGTAAATTATTTTGAGAAATGGCAATTCTATACTGTCGTGCGTCATGCATTGCTTCAAGGGATGGAACATTGTAACAAACATCGATGTTCTGTAAAAAACATCGTTGTTTTTCATCATTCATTTTTAGTGAACGAAAAAAGACCGGTGAAATTGTTTATATTATTTACATTGTGTTTTAATTATGAAATAATTATTTTGTTCTTAAGTAAACAGACAAGTACCAGTGCCATCTATTCTCATTCCGAAAATCCGAGTTAGTTGGACAAATAGAGAATGGAACTAATGAAGTGATTCGAACTTCGATATCGATCAACTAGCAAATGTAGTTGTACCAAAGATTTCAAATAAATTAGAGTTAGTCGTTTATTTCCAAACAAAGCATCGATAAACAACATAATAACAATGCATCGATATTTTGAAGTTCTTAAAATCGATATGTACCGTTTCATCTGTCTGGATCATTCGACTTCTTAGGTCCGTCACTCCAGTCACTCATCAGTAGGGATGTGACATTGAGTGAAAAAAAAACGATTATATAAAAATCGTTTAAATCTGTTTAAAAAATCGATTTAAAAAATGTGTGAATTATATAATCGCTTAATTAAAAATCAATTAATAATATAAAAAAATCAATTACTAAAAATCGATTATACGATAAAAATAATCTATTAATATGATAATTGATTATTTTTTCACATCCCTGCTCATCAGTCAAAACAAAACTTGTTGGTGGTGTTTGTTTTTGAGAGTATGTGCAATAATGCGATTTGTACTCTTCTTTTTTTAATTTGATTGAATGAAAGGCAGACGGCAGCATCTCTCCTTGATACCTATTAATTGTTGTATTTGTATTGGTGATCTACTGATTGGTTTCCATAGTTTCCCAGTAAGTACTTGCTCTGCTTAGTTTGGAATCAGGTGACCATGTGTGAGCCTCTGACTCAGACTAAAAATGTTCCAGGATATTATTATTATAATCTATCTATCTATAACCTACCCATCGTATATATCTCACATTTCAATACAGAATATGAATTTGTGGTTTAAAATATACTTTATTATTCGGAAAGGTTTTCTACGAAGTAAAAATATTTCAACGGTGAATGTCAGTCAAGTGCTAGTGTTATAGCAAATAAATAGCAGTGCTATTGTTTATTATGAACGATGTACACTTGTGTGGAAACATTTCCGATGATTTATCGATTGTTTCGCCTGTAAAAACTCGCATACCATACAGGCGCTTTTTAATTTTGTAAAGGTATGTTATCGAATAAGCCGACTGTTTTAAGTGGACGTCTTCGTTAGTAGCTTTTCGATGTATGCAACGTTAATCCAGTCGTAGCGTAGTGACATTATACCGTTGGCGTGTGATTGTGGAGTGTTTGTTATCAAAATCGAACAGTTGGCGGTACGTGGCAGTGACGTGCACGAGTATCGCGCGCTGACTTGTTTGTAAATGTCGTAAATATTTAATAATATGAGTGATCCCTACCAAACTAAAGAGAAGCCTTCTCAAATAGGATCTGCCAAGGTCAGTAGCATTATACAGGAAAGGGATTTCTGAATAATCAATATACTATCAAATATCTAAAACATAATGTGATAGATAATAAAACGAACTTATTGTAATAAGTTGTAGCTCTGTATATTGTAATCACATTTGTACAATATGTTAAAACTTATGTGTTAAAAATGTAATGTTAGAAACAGATAAAAATAAAATTATTTATATAACTTTATAGGGTCCCACCAATGGTGCCGGAGGTCCTCAGCATTTCTACGGTGCAGGATATCCAACACACTTCCACCAGATGCCTCAGCATCACATGCAGCATTCCCCACCTCCGCCTGTTTACCAGAAAGATGAACGAACCCAGCGACAGTACTCTAAACTTAAACAGAAATTAGAAAGAAAACAAACTAATAGGAATAATGGTATAGGTAAGTCAAATAAAATACCTAAAGCTTTTGATGTTATCTTAATTTTTTAAGAAAAAGCAATTGATGCAGATTTCAAAAGTGACAGAAGTAATTAACCTTTTAAAAAGAGGAAGGGCTTTGATTTCCAATTATATCAGAGCTGACAGTAATTTTATTATAATTGAAAAGATTACAATCTTGTTGTGGTTAGTAAAGTTTAGTAAATCAATTATGGTAAATGATAATCTGGCCGAAGGTGAGTATGGAGATAAAAAAGGGAAGTGGTTTTCAAGTGGACTATCTTGTCTTAATATAAGAGATACAGTTTTGGTTTATGATAATGATTAGGGACTATTGTCAATTTGGTTTTTAAATCTAAAACTTAAGCTTAATCTTGAATTGGGCAGAAGTAAATTCGGGCGCGAGTACGCCATCGCTATCACCGCGCAAAGAAGTGAACGGGCGCGGCGGCGGTGGCGGGGGCTTGGGCGTGGGCGGCGGTGGCAGCGGCGGTGCCTCTTCTGGCGCGTGGTCGGAGGGCGAGGGGTCCTCGGCCGGCGCCTCTGTGCAGGGCGACGATGACAACGAAACGCAGGTGTTGCTTGAACTGCTCTCTGTGACGCGCACGCCACAGGTAATGTCCAGTTTAACTTAATTCGATCAAACTAGAATAACACTGAATATCTTACTCGGGTTATAATTGCGAAAGTTTGTGTGCATGTTTATTTTGATATGACATGGCTGGTAAGCCCTGAATGGTGATTACGTCAGCAATATTAATTTATTTACTATTATTTTTTTACAAAATGTAGCAGATTCTGATATGAACACATAATGGCAACATAACTTGTCTATGCTCATACATAAGCGAAATTCAGTTTCCACGAATTAAAATTCACCAAAAATTATTTGTGTTTGAATAAATATTAAATGAGCATTAAATTCCTTTATAATTCCTAAATTGCTTATTTCATTCAGAGATGTTGCCTGGGAGCAAGCAAGGCTATAATTTAATATACAAATACAATTATCCTTTAGGAAAACATTACAGTAAAAAAAACAGATTCCGATGAATTAGAACCTCCTCCTTTTTTGAAGTCGGTTAACAAATTGATTTTGTGTGATTATAGATAGCTATTTTTGTTCCATGTTTTATGCAAGTGTATAAAATATAGATTTTCGCTTATCGACTTGCGTCATTAATTCTTTAACCTGTTCAGTGTTTATTAAATGTACTTTTTTACTTAAAAACAACATGAAAATAGTTTTTATTACTGTCTATTGTGTTAGCTGTGTTTGTGCAGTTGATATATTTATCGTTCTTATTTTGAACACGAAGCGAAGTAGTGATTATACAAAATGTTAGTGTAATAATTCCTATTATTTCTACCTACTGCTGAAATAACAATCACAATTTTGTAATAAATATTACCTGGTTTTTAATCTTATAATTTTAATTACATTGTGAGTGGATGTAGTATGGAATTACTTCGTTATTTACCGAAACATACAAAATTTGTGGTGTTTAATTAAAAAATGTAATTCTGGCCATATTGGGTAGTCAATTAAATTTCAAGGTGGAAATTTCACTGACGCGCATTAATTAAATTTGCATATTTTTTCATTACCTAATTATAAATTTAGCTATCCTTTTTTACGCTACCCTTTGTTCCTTGAATAGGGTATTACACCCATTTTTGAAAAATGTCTCAATTCGTTCCTAAAGTGCTAATAAGCCACCAAAAAAAACACAAACATTTTATTCAATCGATAAGTGCCATAAAAATGCATTTAAATTTTACATTTTCAAATGTCGGGAGTAGTTTGATGAAAACGCTGGACGTCATGTAACTCTACGGTCATGACGTTATTTGGTCTCTTGTGAGTAAATAAATGTGCTGATATTGGTCTCAATCGGATTTGTAAAATTTTATAAATTAAAAATGAGCTATTATCCTTTTTATTAGTGTACTGTTCCTGAATGCATGAATATTAGTGGAAAAATAATAATAATAATACTTCAGTTGACACTTTTTATTGTACATACAGCGCCATATGACGTCATTATAATGGCGGCTACTGTTTCGCTTGTTTAGAAACAGATAAAAAAAAACTTAAACTTTGAAATTAATTTTAAAATTAATTAAGTTATTTTATGAACTAAAACTAACATTTTCCGACTGCTTAATAGTGCTTATTGCATAAGCTATCTAAATTGTACATTTTTAGATTTTTTCTCAATGGAGTAAAATACCCTATTGTATCGTGTACTGTTTTTTTTCGCACAGTAATTATTATCCTGAATTGGTTTAATATAATAAACCGAATTCACTCTGTGTTCTAATTGTTGAATTTCACAGAGATTGAATGAGTATACCCTAAAGATGAAAGTGGAAATTAAATATAAATTATATACTAATAATTGTAATTATAATTGTAGGTTAGTGACATGACTCCGACCAGCGCACTCGTACAATGGAATTCTCCGCTACCGGAGGGCGTGAACCTGCCCAATGTGGAGTTGACTTACGACTTGCTGCTCGGCGATCGTGACAAATACAAAGCGATTTACAGCGGACCCTCGCTTTCGTGCCGGTCAGTTTTTTTTTATTACGATTTAATTTTATATTTTTAAAATTACTCCTACTTTTTATATCAACATACAATTTAAGAACGGCGTAATTAAAGATGCTTTTTTTGAAATCCAAATCATCCACAGCATCTGAAATGGCATTATAATAATGTGAACACATCTGTCTCCGTGTTTAGAGTGAGGGACCTGCGTCCCGGGTGCGAGTACTCGGTGTGCGCGCGTCCCCGCGCCGGCTCGGTGATCGGCAACCCGAGCGAGCCGGCCACGTTCCGGGCGCCCCCCGCGCCCCCCGAGCGCGCCCCGCCGCCGAGCGTCGTGCCGCGCGCGCGCACCACGCTGCTGCTGCGCTGGCCCGCCGTCGCCGACAACGGGGCGCGGCTGCTGCACTACCAGCTGGAGATGGACGCCGGCGAGGGGTTCGTCGAGGTGGCGCGCCCCCGCACCCGCCAGCACACCGTCGCCAACCTGCGCCCGCAGACACGTTACCGGTTCCGCCTCGCCGCCGTCAACGAGTGCGGCCGCGGCGAGTGGAGCGACGACGCGGTCGCGTGGATCTCGGGCTCGCTGCCCCCCGCGCCCGCGCCCCCCGCGCTGCGCTCGCCGCCCGCCGCCGACGCGCTCGCGCTCGGCTGGGACCGCCGCGCCGACGAGGAGTTCACGCTGCAGATGAACGACGCGACCAACAGACACGGCTTCCTGCCCGTCTACGTCGGCCCCGACCGCGAGTACGTGTGCCTCGGCCTGCGCCGCGCCACCGACTACCGCTTCCGGCTGCGCTGCGAGACCGCCGACGGCCAGGGTCCCTGGTCCGCCGAGGTGACGTATCGCACGCTGCCCGAGCGGCCGGGCGCGCCGGGCCGGCCCACGCCCCGCGGCAAGATCCACTCGCGGGCCTTTCGTTTGCGGTGAGTACCCGTTCATCGTCGATCCGACTCTTCGATATACAAATAACTGAGAAAGTATATGATCCGTTTCCCAACTCTTCTTCAATGAATTCTAATCGGTCGAACAGGTGGGAGGCCCCGGTCGACGACGGCGGCGCCGCTATCGAATGTTACACGCTCGAATTAGACGGCGGCGAGGGGTACCGACAAGCGTACCGCGGGCCCGAGCGCGAGGCGCACTGCGACCGTCTGCAGCCCGGCGTGCCGTACCGCGCCCGAGTGCGCTGCGCCAACCTCGCCGGCGACAGCGAGTGGTCCGCGGCCGAGACGGTCGCCACCGAGGCGACGTGCCCGGCCGCGTGCGCGCCGCCCGAGGTGGCCGCCGAGCCGCGCGCCACGCTGCAGGCGCTGCGGTGGCGCGCGCCCGACTGCACCGGCGGCGCCCCCCTCACCGAGTACCGGCTCGAGGTCGCCGACGACGCCGGCCGCGCCCGCCTCGCCTACGCCGGCCTGCAGCCCGAGTGCGTGGTGCGCGACCTGGCGCCCGGCCGCGAGTACTGCGCGTGGCTCACCGCGTGCAACCGCGTCGGCGCCGGCCCGCCCTCGGCGCTGCTCGCCTTCGTCACCGCCCCCGCGCCGCCCGACGCGCCCGACGCGCCCCTCGTGCACCTGGAGGGCGCGCGCGCCGCCCGCCTCGAGTGGTCCCCGCCCGCCGACAACGGCGCCCCGATCCTCGACTACCGGCTCGAGATGAGCTCCACGAGCGCCGCCGACGCCTTCGCGGAGATATACCGCGGCCTCGAGACGAGCCACGCCGTCGCGCGCCTCGCACCCTTCTCGCCGTACTTTTTCCGCGTGTGCGCGACCAACGCGGCGGGGCGCGGCGCTTGGTCGCCGACGCGAGACGCGCTCACCCCCCGCGCGCCCCCCGCCGCGCCCTCCGCCCTGCGGCACGAGGCGACCCCGGCCTCGCTGCGGCTCCACTGGCGCGCGCCCGCCTGCCACGGCGCCGACGTATTGCGGTACCGCGTCGAGGTCGACGACGACGCGTTCGATACCGACGGGCCGACGCCCGAGCGGCTCGTGGAGGGGCTGGCGCCGGACACCTTGTACCGCGTGCGCGTCGCGGCGCTCAACGAGCTCGGGCTCGGCGAGTGGTCGGAGGAGACGCGCGTCGCCACGCGCCCCCCGCCGCCCGCGCCGCCGCGCCTGCGCGTCGTGCAGCCCCAGCACAACCAGCTGCGTCTCGAGTGGGGCGAAGACGGGGGGGCGGGGGCGACGGTCGAGGGCACGCAATACTGCGTGGAGATGCGCGCGGACGACGGCCGCGAGTTCCGGCCGGTGTATCGCGGCAGCGCGCGCTGGTGTAAGGTGAAGAAGTTGCGCGAGGCGAGCCGGTACTGGTTCCGCATCCGCGCGAGCGAGGTGCGGGGCGGGCGCGGCGCGTGGTCCCCACCCGTGGGCGCGGACACCGGGGCCGCGCCGCCCCCCGCGCCGCGCCCCCCGCAGGTGCACCTGCCGGCGCCGCGCGTCGCGCTCGTCACCTGGGACGCTCTCGACGACGCCCACTATGTGCTGCAGTGCGCCAGGGCAAGGGACACCGTCTATAGACAGGTGGGTTCTTTTCCGTTTATTGATTTCTTTTATTTGCAGCTGCATGCGCCCAGCTCTTCCCTAACGACGAGGTGATCGAGATATTCTCATTATGTTATGGGCTCGATGCGATCGATTTTACATTTTCAGTATAGTATTTTTTATAACTATTGAAGGAAAACTATGATGACAATAATGCAAATAATCAATTCAAAGTTTCCACAGATCGATGGTAGGATAGGTAAAGTGACAGAATCGAAGGAGACGTGAAATGACACTTCCCATATATTTTGTTGTTTTATTAGGTTCCCGTTTAAGGTATTAATATTAAAGTGTACCTCGTGTTGCAGGTGTACGCGGGCGAGGCGACCCAGCACCAGATGGAGGAGCTGGAGCAGGGCGGCGAGTACTTGTTGCGCGTGTGCTGCGCGCGCGGCGGGCTGACGGGCGCGTGGTCGGAGCCGGCGCGGCTGAGCGTGCCGGCCGCGCTCGCCGCGCCCCGCGTCCGCCGCGCGCGCGCCGTCCGCGCCCACAACCCGCACCACGCCGCGCTGCTGCTCGCCGCCGGCTTCCTCTTGGTCGCCGTCTTCGTCTCGGTCGTGCTGCAGAGCTACGTCGAGTCGCACCCGTGACACGAGCTCGTTGCGGCCGGCCCGCGCGCCCTCGCCCGCCTCTAGCGGCCCTCGCCGGCGGCCCCGCCCCGCCTCGCCCCGCCCCGCCCCGGCCCACCGACGGCCCACCGTCGGCCCGGGGCGAGGTTCACGATCCCTCGCCACCCGGCGACCCGCGACGGCTAAATCTCTTGTACATATTATGTAGATATTCATATCGGTGGAAATGCAACGCTGTCGATATAGGTGGCGGATTAAATCGTTATCTTTTTTATGAGTGGTTAAAATGAGGAGCTCCTCCGATGTTTCGCTCCGGTCGAACGTTCGTTGGATTTATTTTTTGTCGCAGTATATTGTACAGTAGCCCGGCCCGGCGCCGACCGGGACGCCGGCCGCTCGGCTCGCCTTACGGCCTAGCGCACGTTCGCGTGTTGAATGTTAGAGATTAAATTTGATATATCTATTTGAGAATATTACAGCTTCACTGTGACGTGCAGAAGATTTTGTGCATGAATGTGAAGTTGTCAATTTTATTTATATTTTTACAATCAAATGACAGGCTTTTATATTCTATCTCGCGTCTCCTGCGAGTGATATCTAAACTCACAATTTTTTTATAATCTAGTCTATTTAACTTGTTATTTCGTTATCTATTTGCGGGACGTGCGGCACATTTTATTTATTCACTTAGTGCAAATGTCAATATGTAATACAGACTTGGGTTTCTTTCGATAAGTGACGTACATATTATTTCCAATTGTATTAGTCTGCTTAACTGGTCGTAAGTTTTCCACATATTTGATATTTTTATAAAATTATCGATTGGTATGTTGCATGTTTTATCAGATTTAATTGTAAGAAGTTAGCAAACAAGGTGCTCTATTATTATTAATGTTTTGTTAAGAGGGACGTGGCCCCTCGCTCTGCAACGAGTTTCCAGTGTGTGTGCTGTGATCACTTCCTTATGCGAATGAGACTGATTTTACAAGTAAATGCTTTGTTTATAGAAATGAATGAAAATGCTTACATAATTCTTAAATGAACTGTGTCTGTGCTATTTACATTGCGATGTGGACATAACGTGTGCAGTTGTTCGAGATGAATACATCCGATTAGTATAGTCGGGCACATCAGGTACAGGTACATGGCGTGTGAATAGCACTGAGCCGCGGGGACACAATCGTGCAACACAGTTAACAATCCGATTTTATATACTCCGAATGCTTATTTGATAATATCGATGTACCTAATTATATTGTAGCGTCGATAACAATGTTGTATTTATTCATAGAACATGACTTTTTATTGATGACATTATGTAATATAGAGTAATTTGTTTATAAATTTAGAGATAACGAATTATTGAGATTGTTACCACCCGGTATAAAGGTAAGGGATTGTCAAATTCAAAATAAACATTAGGGAGTTAAGTTCCAAATAGAATGTTTCAAAAATGTGTAAATCCCACATTGGTTTGTTATTTTTATTAAATGATTAGAAGAATGTTTACTGATTAGTTTCATCTATAAATATAATTTTAAACGAATTTCATTGTAGTTAAGAAAAAATGAATTTAAGTATTGTTTAATCAGAAAATTAGAGTAAATAATACATTGTACACGATTTATATTTAAACTTGGATGTTTCTTAGTATAATAATTCGCAATTCAGTGTTGTTGTTTTGTGAAAGCAGTATCGTATATACGTTGTCGAACCTAATTAATAAATAAATAACTGAGTACAGTAATCGCGACGCAGGCCTTGCCGTATCAAGCGACCCCTGCGCCCGCGCACCGGTAGTACGCGAGACGGTACTATTTATTGTGTATGAGATTACCGTGACGCACCAATAGACATTAATATTTCGTAAATATATAATATTTACCTGTGATTAGCTTATTCTATTCTATTCTTTCTATATATCATTGTTGTCGTTGTCCTAAACATTCCTAGGGTACGTGTTACTTTGCGATTTCGATAAATGTTATTTGAATTCGTCTCTGAGATATCCGCTGCGGACGACAGATTCACTTGGTGCCTATTTCCTAACGGCGCATAATAATGCGGTAAGCGCAGCTTACACTCTATAGAGGTACTATTTAATTTTCGAAAATTTTATAATAATGATGTGCAATTAACAATTTATTTATTCTTTATTGCTTAATATAATATTTATTTATTAGAAATTATATCGAGATAATGTGTCGTATATCAATAAAGGAATTGATGTTCCTATGTGAGTTTTACATGTTGTACATTACACCAATCGCTAAATTGTGTACTACAGTCAAGCATTCCAACTTTATTCCACTTGTAAATAGGCCTAATGAAATCTACGACTTCTGTTAATGTACATCTTGCTTTAATATTGAATTGTAAATAAATCTGATGTTGACGAGCTTCTTGTGAGGGGCATGTTTAGATACTGAACGTGTATGCCAACTGAAATTACTACACTCTGTTGAGACTAAACGTTTAAATAATTACATGTTTAACGGGGATAACATCTCATATTGTATTTGTGTTTGAATTAAGTAACGTATAACGAAATGTATATGTTTATAATATAATATTTGATGATGTTATGTATACAATTTATTAAACATGAATATATCAATAAAACTATATTTTGTGTATGTTGAATGTTTAATTTGTTTGGTCTACAATACAACACACAGAAAACAAAATACCTTCAACTGAACCACAAAGATTGCACATCGGCAAACTTAATTTACTTAGTATTTTACATTATGGAGTGTGTACACTGAGAATAAACCAGTTATGTTAAGTTAATTTCTATTGCAATGCTTAATGAGATTGCCGTTTGTGCCAATGTTTGTGGGAACTACACAATATTTTTTAAGTTTTAAGTATTTATCTAAAAAGATATGTACTTAATTAGTAAAAAACAACTAGCTAAATACATGTACAATACGTAGTAAGACAACATTGGTCCTATTAGAGAAGACTAGAAACTTTTTGTACTTTGAGTATTCAACAGTTCATTTCAGCAACTTTCGTTCACAAGACCGTAGATATGTGGAGTGGAGATACAAGTACTTGAATCAAATAATTAGAAACCATGTGAATAAGAAATACAAACCATCGTTATGTATTGTCTGAACGTAAAATTAAGTTATTTTTAGTATTTCATAAAAATCGGTTTGAATATTAGGGTCAAATTGTCCTTAAACCCTAAAGCTTTTACATGTTTTGATAAGTAGGTACTTCTATATTTCACGTTGGGTGATCAGCCACTCTGAATGGCATATTTTTTTTTAGAATATAAGCTTACAGAAAAATATGACAATATTATTTTGACCATTTTAAATGGTTTTTCTACGGTCTCGTTCACGCATGCGTCGACTTACCTAAGTTGAGTGGGGAGTAGAATTATGTCGGTGGGAATAGTTGGCACGATTTAACATTTTCGCTGTACACATCTGTGTAGTTGGTGATATAGGAATGCTCCTCGGTAGATATGCGATCGATGCAGCCTTTGAAGTTCTTTGGGAACGTTTTCTTCGCCATAGCATTAACTTCTTCTGTTATACCACCTGTAGGAGTAAACGTGTATGGGTAAGAATAGTTCTAGGTAGTAGTATCCTAACATCCTAACTATCCTAATCCTAACTAATATTATAAATGCGAAAGTGAGTTTGTTTGTTTGTTTATTACCTTTTCACGCTTAAGCTGCTGAACCGATCGCGATGAAATTTGGTATGCAGATAGCCTATGGTATGGAGAAGGACATTGGCTACTTTTTATCTCGGGAAAATATAAGATCCCTGGGGAACGCGGGTGAAACCGCGGGGCGGAAACTAGTAATCCTAACTAATATTATAAATGCGAAAGTGAGTTTGTTACCTTTTCACGCTTAAACCGCTGAACGGATCGCGATGAAATTTGGTATGCAGGTAACCTACGGTATGGAGAAGAATATAGGCTACTTTTTATCCCGGGAAAACACAAGATCTCTAGGGAACGTGGGTGAAACCGCGGGGTGGAAGCTAGTATTTTTATACATGAGTGCGATATCAAACAGCTCGGAATTTTTTTCGAAATAAAATGTGGTCCTTTGAGCCGGATAACAAGTATTTAATAGTAGAGTAAAGACGTAGTTCCTCCATAATGTTATGTATAGAAGACTTACCTATAAATAAGTCGACGTCATCATAATAAAGCTTATTGAAACCAGGCTCCTCAATGTACGCCAACACCTTGTCAACTGTAATTGAGATATTAGTCTTGACCAGTTTCAAGATTAACGTGTGCCATTCACCGTCAGCAAGGAAACCTGCGTGCGGTACTAGTCTGGAAAGCAGCCTGGGAGCTTCTGGAATTTCTTGATTGATAGAACCATCGATGACTGAGTCGGTATGGCGGAAGGACCACACCAGTCTGAGGAATCCGCCTTCAAGGCCGATGCCGATGTAGTCTATGTCCTACGAAAATGAACAGCTTTAAAGAAACCTTTCAGTAGCACAAAAATGCTTGACAGAAAGACACTCCCAGGAAGAGGATTTTACATAGTAGGTAAAATCCTATAATTGATAAAGTATTAAAAAGAGGCTTTTGTAACCGACTTCATTTATATTTAAGTATTATTGTTTCAAGGTTGAATCATAATCATTACTGTAGTTTCGTCTCTACAATACTTATCTTACAAAATATAACTTTTAAAGTCCCTTCACCATTTAGTCACAAAATTCAGCATATGTTAATATAAAAAAAAATATTGTGTAATTGTTTACGGGAATTGATACAAGGTAGTTGCCTCACGATGTTCACGAGATCAAGCTCATTGGCAGTTACCGATACCACGATGTTCGTTCGCTATGGTTGCCACTGAGCTATCATCGATACAAGTTGTGATCTTTTAGTCTTAGGTACTTACCATAACTGACCACAGCAACAGTCCATCAGGCTCGGCAGTAGTGAAGTTGAGTGCTACGTAGCTAGGGCTGGCGAGTGTGGCGCGTTGTTCTCCCGCGAGTCGAGGGCCGGTGCGCCGACGCCCTAGCGATAGCAGCGACTCGCCCTCAAACTGTGGTATTGTTACGTTTATTCCTGCAATAGGGAGGAACATTGGAGTTGTAAAATATGAAAGTAGATACATTCATAACCATCCAACCATCATCGGTTAATTAACGTCGATGTCATCTTTGAATCATGAGACTGTTGAAGCTTGTCTAGAAGACAGTAGTGTAGTAATACTCACTAGTGTGACAGGTGTCCCCGGCGTACCCAGCGGCACAGACGCACACGTGTCCATGTCCGTGACACTTGCCCGTCGGCGCGGCGCAGAGCGCGGCGTCGCAGCGCGCGTGCCGGCGACACCGCGCGCCCGCCGTCGCGCAGCTGCACCGCGCGCGACCCTCCACTATACTGCACGTGCCGCCCCCGCACGCTTCCACGCCGCAAGCGGTGCCGTCGCAGTCGACCACGTTTTGGCCCTCTGTTGATAAAGTTTTCGGTTTTTCAGTCATCATGATTCATGTCAGATAGGTTCAATACATCCATCTCCTCCATTATTGAAATTGGTTAAAAATTATAAACAGTAGTAAAGCTTTTCTTTTGTAATTGGTGAATAAAATCTATACTTTTAACTTTATACCATTTGGTTAGGTGCGGAAAGTGGACTGTATTTTTTGGGCTGATACTATTTAATTTAAAAACTTAATTTAATAAACTATTTTGTTATCAAAATAAACACTTGTACGAAGGTAAGACACGGGATAATACGACTACGATTTTTCAAAAGTTTTCGAAAGAAGCGTAGCCATAGAGGGAAAGAAAGCATGCAATACTCACGGTGTAGATAATGTCCTTAACGTCTTCCGTGGATCCACGTTTTCCTTCAAATCTTAAAAATATACGCACACTGCAAATTGTCTATATAAAACACATACAAATAGTCCCTTTTCACGGTTTTCCAATGATGGATGATTAATATTTTAAAGGATTTCTGATAAATCAGGCGGGTGCACGCGCGACACAGACCTCAGCCTTTCAAAGTTCTTCGGTAAGTGACGTATTGAAGTATTTTGACACATATCGCACGCAGGATTGGAAAAAGAGGGTAGGAAAACTACCTCATACAAGTGTACCTTCATAAGCGCAATTAAATAATAAAAAAAACAAAAACAAAATCCAACAGTAATTAAATTTAAATCGGCTCCAAAAAACGAATTTGTTTAAGTTTCTGGACATATTAGTTACATTATAGTCTAATGTAACTAAGATGTCCAAAAAAATAAATGATTAGACCATAATCTCAGGACGTAACGCTGTAGGTATAATAGTAGATATAAATTGTTATAAATTTTGGATCTAGCCTTTCGAGTGCTGCCACCACTAATTCGCACAGAAAACCTAAAATCAAGCTACAATAGGACCACCTTATTTTAGCTAACAAGCAAGGCTAAGTAGGTATTACCTTTCCTCCATTGCTGTCAACCACTTAACCAATAGCTTTAAAATTGAAATATACCTATGCAATGCACCACTCTTTTTGATTACAAAGTCATAATAGTCTTACCTAATATATTTTGCTGTTCCAGGGGCAACAGAATATTATTGACATGAAGATTTCTGATGCAACCCGAGTATGACTCGGGAGGGCCCGACGTCGCATCAAACGGCAGGGTGGACAAATCCTTAACACCGCCTATACAATAAAACAGGGAAGTGTTAAACTCAACATCTTTGGTAATTTAGATAACGAGCAGATGGAACAGAAATTTACAAAACCTAGCAGAATAGAAGCGTTGCTAGCGGTATGTGGGTAGGCGTGTGCCAACATGGCTTCGGTGCTGAGAGCGCCGTCCACCCATACGTAGAGCCGGCTCCCGTAGCGACCCGCCTTCACGCTGTGCCACTGCAACATCGATAGGACCACTCCACTGCGGACCAGTGACGTCACACCAGACAGACGGTCTGGAATACATAGAATAGGCCTTCAACTCAATATGATTAACCTCTTATGATATTCTTGCTATTTATGTAATTTAGAAATCCCATGTAGTGACAAAGGCTCGCCCATAGTCATATTATTATAATGGGGAAAGGAAGAAGATATACTTTCTAACAGTTTGTTTTGTTTTGACTGCGCCTTACCTGTCCACCGATACTCCAACAAGCCTCCTTGCAACGAAAGAGCTGTATAGAAATGGGGGGTATCAGCAAACACGACCAGTCCGCGCTCCTTCGCAGGCTTTATCTCTGCTTCCAGAGATAAACTCACGCTCGAGATGGTGCGACGATGTAGTTGGAGGTATGAACGAGTGCCCGTAAAAAGGACGTCTGTTGGGAGCAAATCTAGAGTGGAGGAAAATATTATATTTATAGGTAATGTTATTATATTTAGCTGAATATAGTCCTGAATATAGTCTGGGGCCTGATTCTCCATGTTCAACATCGACAACAGAAATATCGCAAATATTTGTGTTGTAGTGTTTCGTTTGTCAATGAAGTTGACGCTAGAAACGGGCTTCAGAATTAAGTAGGTACATAATGTAAATATAACTAAATAGTAGGTAGGTAATTCATTGAAAATTGAAAAAATCTGGTAGGTACTTATTCAAAAATTTCTTGGCATGTGTTGATATAATGTAAAGAGAGTATTTAGCAATAAAGAGTAGATAATCGCTTCGACAGGTATTTATGTACCTTGATCACAATTAACGCCGGTCTTGCCATAAGGACAGTCACAGACAGCGCCGGCAGCGGTGAGTGCGCAATGCCCACGACACGCGGTTAAAGCACCATCACACGGGTTCCTTTCACTGGCACATGTCGCACCGAACCAGCCTTCGTTGCAGATACATCTGTTTATTGCATTTTTATTAATAATCGGCTTCGTTTGATGAGAAATCGACATTTCCGCTGGCATCATCATTACCATCGTTCTTATCATTAAAATCATTGGTCACGTCACTATTGTTGTTTTCGTCAGTCTTTATTAAAAAATTGAAATTCTCACCCATAAGTAGCAGGCGAGTGTATACAAACACCCCTGGGAGCGTTGCAAGACTTGCTGGTGCACTGTGCCACGCCACACTGACCCACTCCCCTTCCTCCGACCGCCTTCCCCGTCCCTATTGCTTGCCCAGATACCTCCCAGATACAGCCTCGCCAGCCACTATGCAAGGGTAGGTCATGAGGCAGATCGTGGAAGCCTTGTGATGGGTGCCCACCTGGTAAAACAATAGTTGGGTTAGGCATTGAAATTAGGTTTCCACTGGTGATCGAACTAATGGAGACTTATTACAAATACGGAATGTTATTTTTTAAATTACAATAGTATATTTTTTATAACAAAAAGCAATTTTGACTGACTGAATACTGCGTTCCGGGTTGCACAATTAACACTGTATAAAATCGACTTTTATTAGTGAGGGAACGGCAATAAGAAGAGAAGTTGATGTCAAGTTGTGCTGCCAAGACAGCCAATATATCTCTCTACTCCACTCTTATCTTAGTTTACTCATGTAACTGAGCGAGGAGATCAATATTTTGCAGACTATAATGAAGACGATGTAGTGAAGTAGGATGTAATATATACTTAAAACTACGTATCAAAGTTAAAGCCATTAATTTAGTTAAGCCCAGTGGTTAAGCCCCTAATAGTGCACTTTAGAAGGTTGAAATTTTGGAGGTCGTTATGAACTGTGAAGGTGAACCTCATTTTAAAGTAAAAGAGGGGAATAATATTAATAAAGTAAGAATGTTATATCTAATGTAAGTAATTTTGCAAACCCAATTTTGTTTAGGATTGAAACATGACAACGAATTGTTTCGAGACTTTTTTGGTTGACAGCCATTGTCATTAAAATTATCATCATTATCATGGGTCGTCCACTGCTGAAAATAGCACGACAGACGAACGTACCTAATTCATTGTATCCAGCAGTTTCTAAAAATCTTCCTGGTACTAACCAATATAAATATAAGGCAGCATTGTCATCTTGGCATCATGCGTAGGCGCATTCCCAGATACATTATGTCGTCCGTCCACGCTGAGTCCGGCAGAACGCGCTCGTCTCCACACTCGTACCGCGTGTCCACCGCGACGGTAGCCGAGTGCCCGCGACGTGAATACACGACGGGGACCTGACAAACAATAATAATTTAAAAGAGTTTCGAATAACTCCTCTCATGTAGACAAGGAATGGTTTTTCCGAAATTCAACTCCTTGGGGGGTAAATATAGTTTCTACGTAACTTTTTTTTGGAAAGTAGCTGGAATAAAAAACATGGTGTAGATATTTCTCGAAACAGCTGCCTAATATTTCATTAAACTACGAAACTAAATGGGTAACTTACCCGAGCCCATATTCCATGTCAACATAATGTATCCTTTAACAAAAGTCAACGCCATGTGCTGGCTTCTTGAATCATGGCGCCCATTCTGCCCAACGAACGCCAACAACGCGATTTGGTCCATGTCCGGGGTTTGGAAGCGTAGACGCAGGTCGAAGCGATCAGAGTTCAATGCAGTTGGGGAAAGGGGGTACATGAGATATGATGATATGCCCGTGCTTATTGGAGCTAGAGATGGCCGAGTTATTTCTACATCTGGAAATAAAATATGATTACTTATTTAAGGGAAATAGTAAAGTTTCCGAAAACAATAAAATTGTTCCGAAAAAAATACTAAGTTTCCGAAAACAATTGTTCGTGGATTCGTTCGTTGTACATGTAACTTCATCATCAGGGGCCATGTATCTGATGAATATATCGCCTCATCAGGTGTACCTCAGGGCTCTCACCTCGGTCCTATACTGTTTATATTATTTATTAATGATATAGAACATCACATAAAGAATAGCAATTGCCTGTTGTACGCTGATGACATGAAAATTTTCAAAAGAATTAATTCACGTAACGATGTAATTGAACTTCAACAGGATCTTGACTCTATTTATACGTGGTGTCAAATTAATGGTATGATACTGAATGTCGATAAATGTATGTATATAAAAATAACCAAAAAAAGGAAACCCTATGTTTCATCCTATTTAATAAATGGTGAGAAGATTCGAGAGGTGGACGAGGTGAGAGCACATTATGATCACATAATCAATAAAGCGTGAAAATAGTTTATTTAAGCAGAGGGATCCAACTAAACTTAGAATGCCCACATGTAAAAGTGCATTTCATCATAAAAATTCACTAATTATGTCAGTAAAAATTTACAATAAAATTCCAAGAGCAATAAGAGAGCTACCATTTCAACAGTATATAGTAAAATTACGTAAGTGGCTAAAAGAAAGGTGCTTCTATACAATAAAAGAATTTTTGGATCACTGATTAAATAATTGTAACTTGACATAGATTGATAAATTTTGTATTGTGGTGCTATTATTTAATGTTCAATTTATATTAGAATCTATAATTATTTTGGACGGTTTATCGCTTGTTAATTTTATGAGTTTAAGTAGGCCTAGTAATAACCATTTTATATATTTGCATGCCTGTTAATAATAAGGCGGGATCTACAATCCGACCGATCTTTGTATTGTAAGATGTTATTCCCTGCAAATAAATGTTTTCATTTCATTTCATTTCATTTTCATTTCATTTCATTTCAATAAATCTGCCAGAATGTTAGGTTTTCTCAAGCGTACTACAAAAGAATTCAAAAGATCTGAATCCAAAATTATATTATATAACTCGCTTGTACGTAGTGTTCTTGAGTTTGCCAGTGTCATATGGAACCCGTGTTACTCTATTCATATAGATCGCATCGAACGTATTAATCGCGTTTTTACTAAATATTTAGCCTTTTCTGCATCGAGTATCGTACGAAGACCGTCTTAATTTCTTCAGGATTGACAAACTCTGTGACCGTCGGCGCATGCTCGATCTGTCTTTCCTTTATAAGTTGCTTCACAACAAAATTCAATGCCAAGATATTCTCCGTACTATTTTGTTTAGAGTACCCAGGTCAAGCTCGCGTTACATACAGAATAAAACATTCTGTCTATCCGTATGTAGGACTAATGTTGGTAGCAATACACCTATTCGTCGTATCTGTGGGTCTTATAATGATTTGTGCAAGGACTATCCGCATCTGCTTTTTGATATCTTTTTTGACAGATTTTTGTTATTTAAGAATAAGGTTTTGCATCCTTCTAGCTTTAAATTAAATTAGAACCTTTATTTTTTTATTTTGTATTCTTAGTATTAATATTTCATTTAGGTATTTCATGTTTTTCTTTATAATTAAACTTGTAACCAATTTTTATTTTGTTGATGTATGCGTTTTAGCTTCACGTTTCTTTTTGTTGATTACCTTTCTCTTAATGTATGTACTAGATTTAGTAACTCTATGTATGTTCCGTCATAAGTGTTCTGTATGTTCGTTGTTGGTGTACCTTATCCAAAATAAATAAATAAATACCCCTTATATTTAATAAGAAACCCTAAAGATCCTTATAATCAAAATCGTGTTACGCTTGCGATAGATAAGAACATAAGCATCCGTGGTAGAAGATTATGTGAAAATGCGGAAAGTGTTAAGGACAATATTTATTACCATTGTCAGACTGTCCAAAAAATATACAATATATTGTAACCTTGGTGAATTTCTTGCCGGTTCTTCTCAGTCAGTTCTTGAAGGCAACTTCCGAAGCTGCCTAGCTGTGGTAACTTCAGTAGTTTTAACGATCATAAGTGACTTTGACTTTGAATATTGTATCTAATCTAAGTAAAGCTTTTGTTGTGTATGTAATAATGCGACCGCTGAATGTGACTGAAAACCCACCCGGTACTTTTATGTCCCCACGGATATTATATTTTACGTCACTTTTATACAACTGACGAATTTCACCTCACTAAATGTTACATTGAGGAAAGTTAGGTCTTTCCAAATTTTATTGTTAATTGAGATATAATACATACTGTATTCACAGAAGATGCCATGTTTTCCATAAGGGCAGAGGCAGAGGAACCCGCTGCCGGGATGTTTGACGCAGTTGCCACCAGACTGGCACGGGTTGTGGTCGCATACTGATCGGTTACAGTGCGACCCTAACCAACTGAAAATTGAGTTTATGTTTTGTTACTTAGTGTTCATTACATTTTTACAATCAGATGCAATCAGCAACTTAGGTATATATTAAAGGCCACATTGAGGATTTTTATAGTATCTGTATTCCTGACATTGGAAGAATTTTAGCTGACAATACAGAATTCTTAATTTGCAACTATATATCTCAAATATCGAGATCGAACTGAAAACACTTCTTGAATTCAAGTTATTAGATTTTTAACAGCTGCTTCATTCAATTTAATATTTTTAGCGTTACAAATATATTACCCATTTTACAAAAAAAAAATAACGGTTTACCCATTGGCACAAGCACAAGTGTAGCCACCACCATGGTCGCTGCAAGAGCCACCGTTGAGACAAGGCGTCGAAAGACACGATAGTGATACGCATTCCCGAACTTCAGCAGCTTCGACTGCATCACCAAATACTTCGCGTTTCTCACCATTTACCTACACAAAAGTATGGTAAACGTTTGAAAAGGTTATCTACCTACAAAATAATCATAACAACGAAAAATATTTTTAATACAAACTTACGATCAAATCCTTGATGCACCCAATGAATGGTTTATTCTCTTCATCTTTGAAATTGGGAGAGTTTCCCAAGTAGAGAGTAGTGTTGTGTTCCAAAGTGGTGATATTGGCCACTTGACCGCCGCTCATAGCCACTGTGTCGTTGAGACGAAGTGTTGCATTGCAGTGTTGCTCTTTGATATACAAATCTAATCTGAAATGTTCATTCATAATCCTTAAATATGGAAATCGTATATAGCAAGAACAAAAACAAATAACTTTGAGGATGTTTTCTATACATATATAGTTTGTATTTTATACATTGATTATAAATATTTGTTGTAAATAAATGTAATATTACTTACAAATATAAATGATAGATTACCTAATTGATATTGAAGAGACGAATACGTAACAATTTAAACTTCGAGTATGTTTATAAATGTGTAATCTAGGAGTATCTTACCTAGTTTCAATTTGCATAGGATATCCTTTATTGACATAAGTCTTCAACTCACTCAACAACATTGTTTGGTAGCCACAGGAGAACTTGAATTTCAGTAAACCAGAATTCATATACAACTGCATATAAATACCCTTTGCTATATCCACATGCATGATCTGTCCATCAGTTATGAGAGATTTTGCGTTAAATTCTATATCAATTGAAGTGGAGTTCTTAAGTCGATGAGCTATGAATGAGCTTCCACCAAAGGCTGCAGATAAGACAGAGATTTTCTCGTCGCAATATCTACCGCCGTAGTTAAAAGAGCAGTGGCACTGAAAATATAAATTTAAATAATGATTAAATTAAGACCAATTAATTAAGATAAACCTAAGAGTTCCTAGATTTTCTATCTTTATGTACGATAAAGATTTTAATGTACAAATTGAACATATTCTAGAAAATAATGATCTTATGGATCTATAATATGTCATGAAAGAAGGTAAACTTACTCGTATGCCAAGAGGACTATTTATGCACGTCCCATGATTATTACATAAAGATTCAGTACATTCCGACTGTACAGTTGTTTGTACACCACTTTCTGTAGCAGTAGTTACGTCCATCGCTTCAGTTGTAGAATAAGTTGGTGGAGTAGGAAGATCAGTAATAGTATGTTCTGTTGGTGTATCTGTAAACATTTTATCTGTGGTCGTGTAAATTTTAGGCGTGGTTGTTATTTCTGCTGTTATTTCTTTAATTGTAGTTTCCGTGGATTCAGCTGATGTTAAAACATCCTGTTTAATTTCAGTGGTAGTTTTTATAGGCGGTATAGTTTGTGTTTGACAAGATTCTTGACACTCTGTTGTAGTTTCAATCTTAGAATCATCCGATTCTATAGTTTGCCTCGTTAGATTATCTATAGTTTCAGTAACCTCCATCTTCTCTGTAGTGAAGTCAGTTTTTGTAGATGTTTCAGTTGTTTCGGTATGTTCTGTAGTTGTCGTTTCAGTTGTAAATTTTGTAGTTGTAGCAGATATTGTAGGAGTTGTATCTATTTCAGTAGTTATAGCCCAATTACTAAAATCAGTTGTGATAGTTCTAGGAATGCTATCATTGGATTCAGTAGACACAGTTATCATTTCTGTCGTAGTGCTGAGATCATTATAAATTGTAGTAAAAATCGATAGAGTTGTGTCAATGTAAGGAGTTGGACTGATATATTCACAATCGTAGCTGTCGTCATCCAGTATTAGACATTCGCATAAAGCTCCTGTAAGTCTTGGTGGGCACGAACAAGTGAAGTTATCGACTCCATCGATGCATGTGCCGCCATTCATACACCTATTCGATAAATAATAATCTACTTTTTAGATTGTCAAGTTACATGAACTTTGGTAAAAGCTAAATGTGAGTATAATATTATTTATCAATTTGCACTATAATTATATATTCCAATGGATGTGGGTTGAATGATATGATCGCTGTTTAAAACAATACCTAATTGTCATTTCTGTGTGTTTTTAGATTGATTAGGTGATCAAATATCACAAATGACTTCGTAAGTAAATAAAAACCAAAAGTTTATTGACCTAATTCGTGAAATAAAAACATACGAGTATTCTAGAGATGTCTTACCTCGGTCCAAGTAAACACTCATCGTATTGCAGCTCACACCTCTCGCCGTGGTAGTCAGGCACGCAATAACAAACTCGAATTCCATCTTCTACCACACAGAGAGCATTGTTGCTGCAAGAGTTCTCATCGCAAAACTCTATTTGGACTTCGCAGCTTTTGCCCGTGTAACCTGTTTTAAAAAAAATTAAAGCCAAAACATTCTTGCTCACTTAAAACATTTCAGGTTAAAGTAGATTTAAAATTTCTATGCACATCACTGCGCGCGCAAAATGTTTTTCACGAAATTGACTTTTGAAGCTCTTATTTATCGATCTAGACTTGTTGTTAATCTCGGATCGCTAAAATTACTATGTGAGTAAGCAAATATATTTGCTTATGTGCTAATTCCAGAAAAATATTAAGTTATTATCCTATCAGGTACACGCGTGTTATTTAAAATGTATTACTGACTTACCAAATGCACAAGCACACATGTAGTCAGCATGAACATCGATGCAAACACCACCATTTTGACATGGGCTCGATTCGCATTCATCAATTTGGTCTTCGCAATTTGGACCCGCCCAACCTGACATTTGGAAATAAAAATATGATAAGTATGTTTGTTATTAAAAAAATATTAACGTTTTCAAGTATTTTTTAAAAAAAATTATAAGGTGGAAGCCTGCCAAAATGGCTAGATTCATAGAACACAGCTCCTAGCCGATTTGTTGTGCAATACCACAGGGGAGAATATTCGGATCTTAATTAAGAAATGATGACAAAACTTAGGATAATTTTTTTCCTGACCTTGTAAACATTTACAATAGAACTTGAATCCTGGTCCTTCGATACATTGCCCGCCGTTGTGACACCGAACTTCCTCAGTAGAATTGCACACGGCTACGTCCACCTCACAATGTTCCCCAGCGAAGCCGGGCACGCAAGAGCATACGTAGCCGTTCGTCATGTCTATACATGTGCCGTTGTTTAGACATGGGTTCGATTCGCATTCATTGTAATTTGTCTCGCAGTTGTCACCTGTTTCAAAGAATTATATTGTAATTATGATACCATTCCATATTAATTTACGTCACGCAATATTAAATTCTCTTGGCAAAAATATAACAGCTAGAAATCGTACGCCAAATCATTCAAAAATGCCAAATCAATTAGGAATCATACGAGTAGTAAGTAATATTTTCTACAATGTAGATTCTCAATTACTTAGTAGGTATGATGTTCTACATATATCTAACCATATGACGGACACAGTTTCGTATTACTGACTACAATCTAGCAGTGCATACAATGTGAATATAGAAAGAAAACTAAAAAAAGTCTTAAATTACATAAAAACATACAACGTTATTTACAAAGGAGAAAACATCAAAAACTATCCATCAAAGAGAATACGTGACTGGTGCGTTATACAAAGAACGATGCATTAATCACGTCCGCATGACAGGATGAGCAAAAATAAAACTGCAAACAAAAGACGCACTGCACAGTCTCATAAAATTGTCGTATCGTGTGTCAGCCTGTTAGGTCTAAAAGACGCCTACGCACCGCTTATATTCAATTTTTGCACTCGGCGAGACTTTTTAATGAGCGCGGTGCTTTGTAATGCAATTTTCAACACATAAATCCTTTCAACATATAAAGGTTATTATTAAGTCATCCAAGTGCAAACTGAATCATATCGGGATTTTACCCACTTACCATCGTTATAGAGAAAACGCTAACTCCGAATGCTTCTTTCAATATTTAAGTTTATAAGACAATAAATAACTGCTTTTATAATATAATGATTGGGCGACGTGTTATAAGTTGCGTGCTACGAGTGTAACGACCCCTGCGTGATTAAATATTTCACGCCAGACAACTTTCCCAGACTGCCATTAAACTTTTATATGAGCTATAAAAATATTTTAAGTAGGTAAATGTTTCATGTAAAAAAAATGTATTATCTATAAAGCATACCAATAAATCCATCAGGACAAGAGCAGTTATAAGCTGCAATGCCATCGACACAGCTACCCCCATTCTGGCAGGGGCTGGACCAGCACTCGTCCCAGTTCGTCTGACACTGGACCCCTGTATAACCGTCCACGCAGTAACACGAGTATGTGCTGAAAATAAATGAATGGATTATCTATGTATGGATACGTATTATAGCTTGCGAAAGGTACAGCTGTATACCTAATCTATAAACAATAATAAAACAGTAGAGTCCGGTGTGTCTGTACATTTAAGAAAAGTAATAAAAATAGAAAGGGGGTAGGTAACTAAAGAAGGGTAATAGAACAAAAACCAGCTACTTTTAGAATTCTGATCTGTCTGTCTGTTTGTTCACGCACATCTCCGGAAATACTGAACGGATTTGCATGTAGTTTTCACAGGTAGACAGAGATTTATTTGGGGCAGAATACAGACTTTGTTTAATTAAAATCGGTTGTTGCAAAAAAAAAGTTATCGTCATTTATGTAAAGATTTTGGATTTTCCTTTGATATGCCCCCCCTTATTCAGACCGACTCGGTTGCCGTTATTCGGGAAATGTACCGATCGGTCCAAGAAATTGTTATTCAGAGCATGCCATTTAAAAAAAATAGATTTAAAATTTAAATGATTATTATAATCTGCTGCGGAGAAATATTTAACAAAAATCATATTAATCATTTTAATACAAAAAAAAATAAAAAAATGCGGATGTGGATGTTAGTTGCAGCCTTCATAAACGCGGTCCTGTACCAACCGATTTCCTCATTCCGAAAGGCCCTCTGAATTGCAATATATATGATTTTCGATTCGGTACACTGTCCGATCGTTTCGGTTCATTCGGAATCGAGACCGCAACCGAGCAGCTCTGAATAAGGGGGACTGTTAGAATATTACTATAGCAACTCACAAGCTATGCTTGGCTTGGCCACAAAGTAAAGAAATGGACAGAGACAAAGCTTCATACAACTGCGCTGTTATAGGTCCACTACTACAAACGTGAGGCAAAGTGGTTTGAACAAAAAAATGCAAATATGGTTTACTGTACAGTGTGTATGAACAATAATGACGGACAATAAATACTGAGGTGCCGGTTGGCATGGTTAGTAAGATACCTTATCTATCACGCCGCAGATTGTGGGTTCGATTCCCACTCAGGACAGACATTAGGGTGCATGAACAGAACATGTCTGTTTGTCCTGAGTTTGGGCGTAACCTTCTATATACTTATATATTTATAAAAGTTTGGGGTCAGATGGCCGTGTGTGAGGATTAATGTTCCAGTCCCAGAATAATAGAAATAATAAAAACATATTATATTTTTGTGATCCCAACCCAACCCAAACTACTCAGTACGGTGCAGGGGTGAAATAAAACAATGTTTTGGTATTGATCGTGAATGATTTAGTGGGATTTTGTACTAAGTTGTGCGAGACTTTTTAAGAGACTAGAGTTATAGACTAAAATATAGGGTTAAGTCAGTGAAAAAAGGTGGTTCGTGGTCATTCTCATTTTCCCTGCTCCGTTTCTCCGTTCCTAGCCCTGTTTCGATTTTTTCATTTTAGTTCAGTACAGATATTGAAGTATTTTTTTTTTATTTCAGACGACAGAAGTGGTTAAAAGCTGTCAGGCAATTTTGTTTATTTAATTTTATGCTCCTGTGCCAAACCTACCAGAATAGGTAAACATTTTGTCCGCTCCTTAGACGCTTTGCCTCTGTTCCATTTCTTTACTTTGTGGCTTGACGCTTCGAATAGGCTTTATTTCATCAAAATCGGGTGAAAGGAAAAAAATATCTATATCTATGGGTGATTTTTCACTAGCAATAGTTGCAGGGGTGGAAGTAGGTACTCATCAATATGAACAACTTTTATTATGGGATCAACTCTTAAATCGCGTAAAATAAAACGGTTGCTTCATACATTTTGGTCGAGTATTTAGATATTGAACTTTTGTATGGAATAGCTGATAATTTTACGTGATTTCACAGTTAGTCTATCTAGTAGTTTTTTTTTAATACGTCATAAATCGTAAACCGCAATTTACCTTTCATTCAAACAACTCAAATATAAAAAAAAAATGGCAAATAGCAAGGTCTTACAGCACAAATAAAGGAAACATTCTAAAAAATTTAAAAAGTTGAAAATTAAAGGGTGTCCCCATACATACATAGTAACGCCAATTAATAAAGACCTCTGAGTTGTATCGGCGCTCATACAATTTAGAGGTCTAGCTTAATTGGAACCAACCTCAAATAAGGTAAATAAATAAAATTGTGCATTTCCCTTGATGGACGAACAATGGACGAAGTTTGTACGGAACCCTCGGTGCGCGAGTCCGACTCGCACTTGGCCGGTTTTTTAATGTTCGTGCTATAGCTGCGTTATCTTTCGAATAATCTATTAAGTTATCATTTATTCAAATAACAATAAATATGTATTCTCTAATGGATTCTAGGCACGCATTGTCAATATTATTAGGACATCAATATTTTAATGACGATGCCTTAAAAATATTTCTACAAAGTACATAAACCCTGGCGACCCAACCCAAAACAAATCTTACCGTTTTGAGAATCAATAAAAATAGAGGTGTCCTGTCCAGGGATATTTTTTTTACTCTACATCAATGAAACCTTGCCCGACAAGCTTACAAAACCCATAGACCAGTTTCTTCAATCAAACATGAAAATAATAAAAACATAAAAGGTACATTACCTATTTAGGTCGTCAATGCATATTCCGTGCAGGCAAGGGTTACTGAGGCAAGAGATTCCGGCGGAGACTACTCTGGCGGCCGCCAGTGCCCACCAGAACACTTGCAGTACCGTCCTACCTCGTTCCAAGTACATTTTAAACTATAATTTCTTCTTCACAATACATTCACAAATTGCATAATCCCTTTTTGATAAACTTTATAACGCACACAAATAAAAAATAGTTCAGTTAATTAAGTTCTAAATTGAAATAGCAAACAGTATATGCACGAAATAACGTCAAGCATTACTAACTATCAGTCATCTATCCTAAATACAGTGAAATGAGCGTCATTTTCTAACAAAAGATAGTGTCCAGCACTCACTGGAACGAAAAACTGGGTCTCGTGTGAAGGTGTGGTTTACCGCCACCGCCCGTTGCCATAGAAACCATAACATACAATACTCACTTCCATTACAACACACAAATTATTGACAAAATTCAAACAGCAAGGTGTCGCCGATAAAGCACCTTAGACACGAAATGCTACAATTTTGATGCATAAGTAAATGTAGGTATAGAAATATACCCCTAAAGTCCCGTAGTTGATATAGAAATAATAACATTTTAATTTTTTGTCTCTTTAAATATGAATACTAATTTTAAGTTTTATACCCTACGTCACAAAAAAAACTTACTTATAGACATTATTTTATTTAAATATTTATTTAACAAATTGAAGATTAGTTAGGCATTTGGTTTGTACATAACTTAATAATAATTCTTAATTGAACCCACAATTTGTAGTAAGTTTAATATTATAAAGAATTTTAAGAAATTGATGTAGATCACATTGTTTTACAAAGTTTTAAATGTGTAGAGTACATGAACTCGCAAAAACTTTCAAATCTCCGCGCTGAAACGCGCGCACTAAAACAGCCAATAGGAATTCCAAACCCAATTTTGCTGAGAGCCAATAATATTGCATCGATTTGATCATCTGTTTTAAAACTGTCACTTGAGCTAACAAAGATGCGCTCAAAAACCTAATTAAATATTTTTGTGTCACAGGAACCCCAAGTAAAATTGAATAAAATATATATAAATTACATTAAAATATTTACTTTTAAATAGTTTACGTAAATATTAATTATTATAATATCAATTGAAATTAATTTTACTCGAAATTTCTATTTCTTTTGTAAGATTTGTTACTGACCTAAAGTTAACCTTAGTTAATCTTTGGAACGGTTTTGAGTAATATGTGAAAGGTGGAACAATACCCAGTCTCTTGTAAGGTTCTCATTAGACTTTTGCTTGGTCAATAAGTTATTCGCCTGTTATCCACGGTTTTATTTTGCTTCAGGCTTTTTTTAATAATCTAAGGTTGCGTTAATACTGCAAAAATACGAACGTTTCATTGAAAATACTGTGATATTCTTTGTCCAAAAATGGATCCGGGTATCCTTTGTTTCCACCATTGTGAGCACAAAGTATTTTGCACTATAATACCAGAACAATGCCCCGTGTGTCAACAGCAGCTCGACAGATACGACTATAATCTTTTACCATTCCGGTGAGTAAACCTTTGAATTGTATTTCTGAGAAGTAATGAAGACCTAAGGAGCTTGTTGCTAAGTGCCCTATTTTTGTTTCAGGGTTCCATATCCGTTCGTAAAAGCTTCGCAACATCCTCGTGCTATTGTAATGAAGCCCACTCATGGAGACTTCCTCAAGTGAGTACCTTAATTAGTTAGTTATTCATTTAAGTTCCTAATAAATTTGGTGATTCATTCCTTATCGCCGAAAGTCACGTCCTGTCCTTATTGTTAACCTGAAGTATTGCTGTTTCCAGTGACTATTACAATTCCAAAGACTTGCATATAGGTGTAACAAACTCTCGCGGTTGTGTGGTGGAATTCAGCGAAGAGGGCATCCGAGGGGTTGACACTGGGACCAAGAAGTGGAGCTCGAGAGACTCCAGCTTAGAATGGGACCAGTGCCTCTTATTGGAGCAATTTGATGAGCTGTGGAATGAAATATGGGATAGTGTGCTTTTGAAGGTAAAATAAAACTTTCATTTTACTTCACCACTTTTACTTAATTAACACTATAGTAATGTAAAAGTTTGCATAGATATCTCAACTAACAGGTTTTGTATGGATGTAGCTTGAGAGTATGTGTAATCACATCAAAATAAATGTAATGTTAATAAAATAATGGGCTGAATATGTACCTAGTATACCTAACTCAGTAGTCAGACAATTATTGAATGTTTTTCCTTAAATAAAAAAAAAAGCTAAATTACCTTATGCAACTTAGGTAACTATTACGTAAGTTTTAGAAAATCCCATTATTATAATGTTGGATATATCTATTAAGTAAGTTATTAGGAAACCTTTAACCCAAATATTGAGTCAGCTGATGTAAAAATAATAATAATTTCTAATATTTTAGAACTGGTTCTCTCTGCACATTATTTTTTTTTTAACAAAAAATAGAGTGTGGGTGATGTAATGATGCAAAGAGACCATTTGTTTTTTTTTGTCTGTTCAAACATGCTAATATCTGAAAGCAATAAAAGGATTCTCATGGGGTTTTCACAAGATCAATAAAATTAGGTATAGTTTCATCAAAATTGGCTAAGGGGAAAAAATATAGAAATTTTATTAAGTCTGCACAAGTGAAGCTACAACTAGCTTGTTAAAAGCTAATAATCATTGATAAGAGCTTGAACCAATAACCTGAATAACCTTTGGAATAGCTTTGAACCTTTGTCTCTTGTGTATTGATTTTCTAGGTGTCTGCCCTTCAAAAGAACTTAATATATGAATAGTTTTGTATTATATGTATCATGATATTGTATATGTTTATTATTAAAAGTATTTATTTTGATATTAGATAATATTATTATATAAATAGGTAAAGACAAAATAGTTATGTACCATTTTCTCTTCTGTTTGTGAATAGTTTTTTTGTTTTGTATATGTATAATGACATTTAGTGTGCTATCAAAAAAAAATTGTAAAAGCCACAGCATAGCGTGGTTTACTCTAGTTATAATAAATACTGTAAACTACAAAGTATACCTACATACATAATGTCTGTTATTGGGTTTTGGTTAAAAATCCGGTGATAACAGAAAAAGTAATATGTTTTCAAAGTAATCATAATAAATTTTCATTACAAGAAATAATTCCAGGGCTTCCTAGTTGTTGGCTTTTTGTCGACTTTTACCATAATAAAATTACAGATGTAATATAATATTATCCTTCGTTCATTTACTTACAGTAACTTTATCAATTTTATAAATATGTACTAATGATAAATTAAACATTGTAATCACTTATTGTATTCATTTTTGTTTGGATTTTTAGGTAAGTTTAAGTTCACGATGGGAGGCTCATCGCTACAATGAAGAAAGGCATAACTGCTTCACATTCGTTCTTGCTTTCCTCCGAGCGCTCGACTGTGGGGAACTATCTGAGAAGGCTCATGATCCCAAACTATTCTGCAAACAGTATGTAGTTCCAAGAACATCCGCTGCTGGGAAATATATATCACTTTACAGACAACTCAAGAGGCAAAATTACTTCATACAGAACCAATGATAGCTTATTCATATGAATTACTTAATTCCATGTGTTTATTGTTTACTACGTATATTCAGTATTAACTGTGATGTTTTACATTTAGATGTAATGTAAGTCATAAATTCAAGTGCATTTAATTTAGAACCAAATGATAATTTATTTTCGGATTAATCTTTAATACTTCTTATCTATGAAATAGGTATATTATTTCTTAAGTATTTATTTACTTTATGATATATTCATTTAGAAAGGCTGGTGTTGTAATAAATTTGACTTCTTATTCAAGAAATATCAATGTCGAGATCGAATAATAAATGTTTAAGATCAACAGTGTGTGTAGTGAATGCGAGGTTTCGTCATCATTTATAGTAATAACATTAACATGACCACGTGAACAATCACCAAAATTGCCTTTTGCCTGTAATAATAATGTTAAAAAAATGACCTTGTCTTGCCAAAATACGACAATAGATCGTGTAAAAGCCTTATTTTATTACAGGACTTACATTGAATTAGTACGACCACAATCATTGCCTGTCCAATGGCGTGTACACATTAAGCGTACGAGAGCGGATATACTTATGGTCTTAGCAATAGCTGATGGTACCGTACTCTTGTTTATCTTTCTTATGTTTACGTTGAAACGTCCATACAAGCTCGTACACTTTCGTTCTTTAGCATAATAATATGTCCGCTATTGTATCCTTGACGACTACACGCCATAATTCAATAAATAGAACAACCACATATCCTCGATGTAAACTTATCTCCATTGATCTTACTTAAATTCATTTCACTGTAACCCGAGTGGAATATTTAATTTGGAATTATAGTTTAGTTGTCAATTACAGTTTTCCATACATTTACATAATAATGCTCATTGATTTATTTAGTAATTACCTATAATGCTACATCATGTATTATCTTCCATAGTCGCTAGAAATTGTACTGATGTCGTAGTGTTGTGTGCAATTTCAAGTCTCCGTTTTAATGTTTGGATAAAAATATGTAAATAATTAAATCCACCAATATGCAGTGTAATAAAATAACCATTGAAAACATCACAATCTTTCGATTACTATCTTACTCATTTTTTTTTATTACACACACTCGTGTAGTGAAATTAAATTAAATTGCGATATGAATTTTGTTTGACATTCGAATCGAGTAACTTTGAAAGGGTTTACGTTTTAGTATTGACCTTTGGACACAATATTAAAAATGTATTCAAAAACTAGAACGAGGATCATCCAAAGATAATTTTAGCAAAATGTTATGTTATCTGAATATGTTTCATTGAAAAATACTGTTAGGTACCTACATACCTACTTCTTAAATCTAAATTATTCACTATAATTTACAAAACAGAGACTTGAAAGCACACATAAGTGTGTTATTAATTAGATAAGTGTGTATCGAATTTTGTAGGATTGCATGTTGGAATTGCTTTGTGATTAGGCAGATTCGAACTTCAAATCTCAAGAGCTTGTTCAAAGACTTGAAATTTAAGTCCGGAATTGAATATCTCTGCATATCCTGAATGATTAACTTCACCTTCCCGTAGATGCTGTCCAGTTGAACAAGGAATTGAAATTACGAGTCTTTGAAAGTGTTACACCAATCAATATCTATAGTCAGAGTATGAAATAAAATAGAATAATAACGAGTAGGTATTAAATGTCGGTGTTTATTAAAATTTTACTTAAAATCGTTGAAAGATATGATATAAAATTGAATTAGGCTTCAATTTGGGATGGTTGGTATGGGTTATGCATCGGCCTATAAATAAGTCATCTGGCCTTTACAGACTTGTGATTACTGACTTTTTAGAAATAAAGAAGGTAGGTATATGAATTGGATATGTACTGAAAACTTATTTTATTTGTATATAATGTGCAAAATCTTTTTTTTTATAAAATTGTTTTCCTTGCCGTTGCCCTACCTGATATGAAATTAGAGAAAGTTTACAGGGCATTACATACTTGACTATAGATACAGGTTCTAGTTCCTAATCTATCAACATTAATTGAGACTTGAAATTTTGTAAATGGATTTCGAAGACAAAAATTCTAGGTGCTACGTTCGAATAAAAGTATTTGTTAAATTTGATATGTACGCATTTTATTTATTTCTCTCGCCAATTTCATGGTGACCACCAACTAATTTAGAGATTAAAAAAAAAACTATCTGAAAATAATCTAATGCAATAAGCAGGAATAAGCCAAGTTTGTATGTTGCGGTCTCCACGGCATTTTCGAAATATACACTTGTTCTATAGCATAACGATTTTAGGAAAATGTTCCCTCTCCAGGAGGTCCATATGAACTTTATATTGGGGAGTCAAAACTATACTAGATACCAAACTTGAAAATACTCACATAAGAAAGTGAAGTCACGGGTCCATGTACCTAAACAAGCCACAGACCTTGGTTGCCTTAAAAGGACAACGAACAAGAAGTGACGAATCTGTGGCCAAAAGTACTGAGAAAAGTAATGCAAAATGCGTCAGTTCTGGCGGCGCCCACTTATATATTATTATTGTCCAAATAAACATTATAAACAAAAAGAACGATTTCTTTATTTAAAAAAAAAGTCATAGCTTTATGAAATCAGTTGATTACGAGTATGCACTACTTTGTATGTATATGACATTAGTATAGGAAAGGGATCCTGCGTCAATTATTAACAACCAATAAGTAAGTTGTAGGTACGGTGATAGTTGGCTCGCGCTAAATGATGAATTTTAATTAAATTATTTTTTAAACCACGCGCCGAACTTATACGACGAAAGATTTGATTGAAAATTATCCCTTTCACAATATTGGACCGTGCCGCCTGCCTACAGAGGCAACTTTTTGATTCCGCAGAAAGAACTCATAATTAAAAAAAATATTTATTTTAAATAGTAGGTACATTGTAATCTTAATTAATTTTCACAGTCAAATGGAATTAATTTTCCGTTAATTTGATCTTAATGTTACAAGTAAGTATCTAAATAATAACTGATATTATGGTAACAGATTTAGTTAGTAACTTTGACGGGGGCTGATTCTACACCCACCCAGAAGACGGCACCGTTGTAGGCAATAGTGGCTCTGAAAACAAAAAAGAAACAATTTATTAGTCTAAAGTTATAAAACGATGTTGAATTGTCGATTATTCAATGGAACATACAAGCTACTACTTTATATAATCGATCTGCCATGAAAAACGATACAAACTTTATTAGCGCTTGAAAAACTTTATCTATAGTCAAAAAGCTAGCTATTTTATGCTAGGTAATTACAGTAGACAACCAGCCTACCCATACCAGCTGTAAAAAATATGTTGGTAATACCAACTGGTGTATTTGCGCTTCGATTTATAAAAAATCTTTTACTGCCTTTGTTTATCTCATTACATAACAAAAAAGTTTGTATAAAATCTGGTAAAAGTTGTTATTATTGCCAGTGCCTTTTTTTTTAACCCAGGAAAATCCTCATGGATACCCCGCGGCTCCGGGGGGAAGCGGCGGGTTATGTCAGACTCCTACCGACTAAAAACCTGGGGTGTTCCTACGTGTCGCTGCCGGCTGGGTATACCACGATCGCACGATCCCCAAGTACAGCCGCCTACAAAGGGCTTCCGGTTTGCCGGTGTTCGGCAGCAGTCGCCCAAGAGCAGCCGCTGCACCCATCACCCTTGGCACCAGGCACCCAATATTATTGCCAGTGCCTGTAGGTACCTACTCAAGCTATTCGGAGAATGGAGATGTCATCTTTCAAACAATGCTTATTGCACTATGCTGACATTATTGCAATACTTGTGTCGCGAATGCGTTTATTTAATTGCGAAATCGCAAATATCTCATCGATGTGCGAATGCACTTTACATGTTTTTAAAGACAGATGGATATCAGCATGAAATAATTAATTTACCTGAACTTGATAT
Organism: Tetheella fluctuosa; assembly: GCA_951216915.1. Taxonomy (NCBI): domain Eukaryota; kingdom Metazoa; phylum Arthropoda; class Insecta; order Lepidoptera; family Drepanidae; genus Tetheella; species Tetheella fluctuosa. Next base: position 4,590,570 of record OX578214.1, read on the forward strand.
TGTCGTTCAAACCAGCAGGGGGAGTCCATTTATAGACCACGGTTTGCGGGTCAATCTTAGCGTCGTGCTGCTTGTGAGTGATGGCATTCTGAAATTTAAAAAAAGTTTCATTGAGCGATGAAAAGTGCTGGACGAAATTCTGAACGCCATTAAACGGTATTAAAACAATAAAGCTATAATTTATTTTTACGTATTTTATAGCCATCATACATTTTATTTCGTGCTCAATGGCCAGTTGTAGCTAATCGACTGAACATATAGCTATAGTGTAATGACCTAGGCGACGATTGTCGTGAATTAGTAACGTTGTTTTACACGCACATGGTCAATTTAATTGCATTCGTAAATTGATTTCGGATAATATTTGGTAGGTACCTATTTATTAATTAGAATATAAGGAAATGTAATTAAAAGAACTCTAAAAATAATGCTTACTATACATTTTTTTATTGGCACGAACAAGATTAGCTATAATATTATACAACATCTTTTTATGCTTGTCGGTACCAATACATAGTTGTATCTATTCTATGTTCGTGACAGTTGAATTGGGTAGCGACAAAGGCTAGCAATAATGTAAGCACCTAAATTTGTACAGTGAATTGGCAACCACAACGTTCATACTTTAAACATAGAACTGAGTGAAGGGACCAACCATGGTCTTATGTCCTCGGATGTAATAATTCTCTGCTTTGTCAAATCATTATTCGATACGAGGATTGAATTATGAGATAGTTATCTCAAAATAATTAACTATGTAGGTAAAGGTAAGGTATGGAGGTACTTCTTAACCAAATAATTATAAAACTTGACGTAGAAATGACGTCCTAATATTAGTTTTCTCGATGTTTTCATCCAAAAAGTCAAAATTGGTTTGTAGATCCTATATAGTTTAATATATCATAAGCATATCGAATATTACGGGATAGAATATTATATCTACATTAAATCTCTAACTAAACCAGAATCGTCTAGGTAGGTGCAGTAGTGCTTTCGCCAGCCAATATCATCCTGCAGCGTAGAAATCGCAAATAATAGTCTATACCTAAACAATTAACCTCAAAGACATAGTCATCGGTACTGAACGTAAATGTGGTGTTGATGGTGATAATTTAGTATTGTTTGTTCTTAGATGACCGACCAAATAGAGTGCGAGCTCACGACGATAGTTCAATAGTCTAATTGAAGCTCATGACCTGTGATCATGCCGTGAAATCTATATCTATCTATGCATATAATAATACAGTAGAATCCGGTGTGTGTGTCTGTACATTGAAGTAAAGTAATAAAATAGAAAGGGGGGTAACTAAAGAAGAGTAATAAATAGAACATACAATGGCGATTTTTCGAATTATTTTCTCTCCGTTTGTTTGTTTGTTAACGCACATCTCCGGAACTACTGAATGGATTTTCATGTAGTTTTCACAGGTTAACAGAGAGTAATTTTAATGATACAGAGGTTATCCTCTGTATCATTAAAATTGGATGTTGTAAAAAAAAGTTACCGTCATTTAACCTGTAGAATCGCCTGTCAAAAGTCACCTAACTAGCGGAATGGCGGCCATTCTGAGAACCAGCAGGTTAAATATTTATGGAGTTACAGTTAGAAAGTATGTTTGGCTTGCTTGGCGCTTCGAATAGGCTTTATTTCATCGAAATCGGGTGAATGGAAGAAAAGATATGGATATTTTATAAAGTCTGCGCGAGTGAAGCCGCGGGCGAACAGCTAGTGATAAATAATTGATTACATTTTGTGCTACCTGTAATCTATAAATATATAAGAATAACTAAGCTTTGTTTATAATTCTTTCTACGCATTGTAAGGTCACGTAGTGAGAGCTTAAGTAGGAACAAAAACGGATAATATGACTTGCAAAGCATTTATGATCGGTATCTAAATATTTTGTTAACGTGAGGTCATTGATTCGGTAACATACTGTCAATTGTAAAATAGGATATAAGATTAATCTATTCCAGAAATGTTAAATAGGTAATCGTTTTTCGTAGACGTATTGTTGGAATTGCAGAACTACTTATGTTATTATTTTTCATATATTTTTCTTGTTTTTTTTTTTAATGTATTCATGCTAAGGTTAGGTATGCGAAATTGTTAACATCTGAAGGAAAAAAATTGCCAACATAGTCAGATTATACAGAAAAAGAGTTTCTTGACGGTTTTTCTAAGTTGAAGGCTGACTTCCGAAGCGTGGTGCCCTCCTAAACAGAACCCGGGCCTAAACAGAATAAATGGCTTTGACTTTTTTTACATATTAATATTTATTGTTTTTGCAGTTTTATCGTAGTCATTCACCTGGGAACATCAATTAAAATAAATTCACTGGCAATTTTATGTACTTACTCTCTACACTCAAGTACTTATGTGTGTGTAAAAATATTATTACACCGCCGAACTTCGCTTTATAATAAAAAACAAACTGAATTGGATTACTCAGAATATTGTGTAAAAAAATCTAGTCATTGTGAATACGAAGGTCTTTTTGACAATAGAAAACCAATGTTTTTACTACCGCGTCGAGTTTGACAAAGTAACTACCTACCTACTTTATGAGGAAGTGCTTATTATAGTACGTATTAAGATTTGGTTAACTTTACTATTATGTGTTGGTAAGTGGTGTTCCTCGCGTAGATATTACATTTAGTAATGTAAAGTTCTTTTAAGAAATAAAAGGTGCGAACTGCTTTCATAAATAAAAAATATCGAGATTATACTTAATATTTTTTAAGTATTTGTATTTTTTCTGTACCCATTTACAACTCCGCAAGATTTTATCTCAAACATAACACTTATATATTCATTTGTCTCACTTTACATCGAAGAATAACATTTTATTTATTTTAATATCATGCACATTTTAATAAGCGGATGCGCAAATTAAAATAAATTCATAATTATGAAATAATATATATAGCCCTAAATTAAATTTAATCATATTTTATACGCATCAGAACATAAATTAGCAACCTAAAATAATTTAATCTTTTTAAGTTGTGTTGAATTTAAATTATTCATGCATATATTTATGTTAGGTATGTCTTTTGATGAGATAAACTTCCAGACGACATAAGAAATGCTACGAGGTCTACGGGAGGTGGTCATTATTACGGAGCTAATTAATGCATAACTAAGAACAATCCATTATTTAATTGTGTATCTTTTATATTATTATTATTTATTTTTATCAAAATTTTATGAAGAAAACGCATGACTTTTATTAAAGGAAGTACCGTTAAAGTGCCTGTTTTGCCTACTTAATTTACAATGATGCTCAATACTAATATGGCTGCATACTGTACTTGACGCTTCATTACAAATGTAGATCTGTATTTTAAAATATCCTTTATAACTTCAACAACGTAGCTATTATGCATGAATCATTAAAAACAATAACAAAAGATACAAATGAAGGAAAAATAATTAATTAATTAGTAATATTTTCTCGCAATACAAGCAATAGTAATGAAATCTTACAAGAAGAATGACGAAATCGTAGATAGGCTATATTTCCAACAAAGAAAACTACGATGCGTAACCTATTTTATTTTCCTGCTTCTCCAATTACGTTCAGTTTATTCAAGATTTTCTAACACTAATTCACCATTCTGATTCACCGTAAGAAAAACGTTGTGGGAAATCTACCATACCCAAGAAATGGAGGAGCCCGAGATAAAAGAACAACTAAAGGAAACTGTATCTTTCTCCTTTTGACTATTCCTTTTTCAAATGCGCGATAAACCGCCCGTTATGTTGCAAAACTTTGGACTCCGAAAATTGTCATAGCGCCTAAATTCTACCATATACATATCGTTAGGCATTCTGAGAACGGCTAGATGCAAATGGGTCAAGTCCGTACGTTGTGAGCTGCTAAAATGTTTATAATAAAAATAATACTCACGCCTGGTTCTCCGCAGTCAAGGAGCTGTACAAACGGGTCGTTCGGAGCGAGGGTAAATTTGCCAACGATCTTGTCACCGTGGCGCGCCTGGAGGAGCAGGCCTCGCATGGTGTCCGATGGGGTCTTTCCAGTGATCACTACCTCCATGGAAGTACCGGCTTTCACTACCTATTAATTAATTACATGGTTATTTATGGCGTTGGTTATATGAATTATAAAATGGTGATGTAGTCCTCAGGGGAGGACTTTGTCCAGTAGTGGACGTCTTGCGGCTGAGATGATGATTATGAAGGACTTAAATAAATTCGCTCCTACAGTTTTATGATTAACATATCCGAATGTAGCTAAAACAGTACAAATTGCTATACTACGAAATAATAACAAAGTATCACAAACCTTAGTGCTGGTGGTGATGGTGTAAGGAGGAGGGGATGTCTGAGCAGAGACAGGGTGACGAGGAATCATGTCCTGGCAGGCACTCTCGGGTGCGCCATGCGAGTACGCATCGGCGCACGCGAACACGGCTACGGCCAATACTACGAATCTGAACATCTTGATTGTACCTGAAACAAAAACAACAACAGAACTGTAGGACAGGGCGCTAGGAATAGTGCGCCTTGTTGTATAACCTTTTGGTTAGGCAAGTGAGGCCACTAAACGAAATCTCAGTAGTTTTCTGGATGGATCTGTACTTAAAATAAATCTCGGTAGTAGAAGGGAGCAATATGTTTTGATATACAATCAACGGTAAGCCGAAATAAATGCAAACTGAATGAAAGCGGGTCACGGTCCTTTCCGTTCTTCAGATCTCCAAGCTCTTGCAAAGCTACTCGTCTCGAGGACAGGTTCCTCATATGAGGTGTGACGTAACATACGATCGACAAACGTTCTCGTCAAGCGATTGCACAAATATGTAAAGTAAACATTCATAACTAAAACACAACATATCAATTCAGTGTCGGATTCAAATTAAGTTAAATCAGATTTCATTGACTGGCCGTGATCTTTGGTAATAAACGCATATTAAAATCCTATTAGAGTTGACCCGTTGAAGCGTTGTGGCATTTCAATGAAGACCTAGGTTAATCCACGACCTACGGACTACGCAGGGAAAGGACATCGATCGTACACACACTCAAGTTTGAATTGCAACAGTACGACTAAAACAAATGTTTTGATATAAGATCAGCTTATCTTTTTATAATATTTATTTCAATTGAAGGCATTTTGAAATTAATTTTACACCCTCAATTAATTTTATAAATTAACTATAAATAAGCAGTATTTACATTTTGTCATAATTGTGTGCGTAAAAATATTACTTTATATCAGAATTATTAAAATTATTATTTGACATAATATTGTAATTTTCTGTTTTGAATTTATTGGATTGAATAATATGTTAACTTATAACTCAAGTATAAGTCGTATCAAAGTTAAGAAATAAAAATATCTTCCAAATAAATTATAAAATAAATGACCATTATTATTTTCGTGAAATCTATTAAAACAAAACAATTGCTTGAAATATTTTCTAATAAAAAATAATATTTTGATTGATTCCCAAGGAATATGACGTAATGTTTTATTTACCTTTGATATAGTTCAACAGTGAGCGGCGTGCGACTGCCTTCGCTAGAACGAGTGTAAACAACAACTCGGCCACCTCCTAGCTATATATTGCAACAGAACCCGACATGGTAGGGCAGAAGGTCAAAGAATACTTTACAGAACTACACATTTGAATATTCTGCATGTTATTCAAAGGTTCCCTTCATAAAAAAATATAACAAACCTACTAACATAAAATTAATTTACTCAATGGAATACAGGAATGTCATATGATTCGACCTGAATAAGCAAGATGAAGAAGATGGCGGGGGGAGCAAGTGGACGAGGAGGATCGAGGGTGGAACGTATGGCATGACTGTGTAGAAGCATCTTCAACTGTAGAGACGCAGGCAAGGCAGATAAGTTAAGTAAGTCAAATAAGTCATATTTTTGAGATTTCAATGATATTTGTTCTTATGCAATTAAAATATTCCATAACCATCACGGGCCGCATTTTATATAATTTTTAGTCGAATTAGCTAGTTCGATCCCTTCTAGATTTTCTGCCACCACATTTAGCCATAACATCACTTACCGATGATGTGTTTATGGTTAAAGCCATAGAAAAAAATAATATATGGGACTATAATGTACCTACTTAGATTTTTAATTTGATTTCATTATTAAGTTTTTATTACTGAGTGTTGTGTGTGTTATGAATGTTTATTTTTATTTTTCCAATATCTTTATATGACAAAGACATGGAGAAAAATATTTCAGGACGAGCAACAAAAATTATTAACTGTCTATTCTGTTTTAAATAGATTCTTTGGTACGCAGCAGGCTTTAGTAAACTGAATAATAGTATGATTGTAGGATTTACCTATGCCATAAAGTAAATATCTAATTATTCATGTATCACAGATTCATTTCATCATTCCTGGTATTCTCAGATGACATTATCCTGGAAACACTGACATATGAAAAATATAAGAATTTGAAATTATTAGGTAGGTATACTCATCTTTTCAATTTATTTAGTTTGAAAGAGTGCTTGTTATTATAAATTTTCACATTATATACACTGGCGTTGAAAAACTCACGAACGTATTCAGACATTACCTACCTAATTACCTACATTTGAATGAATAGCGTTTGTAAAGTCGTGAATAAAATAAAGTTTAATAAAAATTATAGTTTGTCTCCCTTTCCAAGAAGAAAGAGGCGGAGGAGCTGATATTCGGCGATAAATTGTTCTAGATATTTCTGTAGCACTAAATAATATATATTTGAATTTTTAATCGCTAGTTAAACCTCACATGCTATTCTTCAGCTACAAATCTCTGCTCAAATTAACAGCCAGATACCGTTTATCTGACTTTTGATAAATTAGGCCTAAATATTAAATGAACTCATTACAAGTATTTTTAATCGTCACTTGTTCCAATAATAGATATGTATATTTCTTTTAAATTAGGTATTCACTTAGAAGTAGGTATAAAGTATAATTTACAAATTTTATATTATAACAATAGCCTGCGGAGCGAACAATTCATTCAAATGCGTTCTTGTCATCTATAAAATCAAAAATGTTATAGTCTATATTAAATAAATAAATAATAAATAAATAAATAATACGTTGCTCTCGTGTAACACACATAACTTTTCACTTCAGCAGCGAGAACACTTTAGAAGATAATAAATATTTACAAGTTAAATATCAGTTTTATTTGCAGTAAATACTTATTTTCGTTTAAATACAACAATAAGTTAAAAATTCAATAAATTACATTAAAAGACATAATTATCTTTTTGCAAAATTTCTTTAGTTAGTACGAAATTCCGAACGTGTTTGTCTTTGAGGTCGAATTCAAAATCGGAACTTCGAAAGGGCTGGTCTTTGTCTCTCTCTCTTCCTAATGGCGGGAAAGAGATAGAATGCGGCTTTCTGAAAAAAATAATTAAAAAGTTACTTGGTCTCACTCACTGATTTCAGGCAGCAAAACCTACATGTTTGAGCTACTGAAGTGAAAAAGTAATTTAAATCAAAAACACTAGGAGTATTGATATCAACTTCGATGCAAATCACCCCCAAAATAACTTTCTACCCTTTTTAACCCTGTTAGGCGATGAGTTTCAATCAAATACAAAACGTATCTTCCATTAATTCTGTTAAAGAATGTTTATGCAAAATTTGAAGTAAATTGGACCAAGAAATCACGTTATCCCTTACAAACTTTGCCCCCGTTTTTCACCCCCTTAGGGGTAGAATTTCAGAAAATCCTTTCTTATTGGATGCCTATGTCATACAAACAACACATCCTTCAAGTTTCAGGTCTCTACGATCAGCGGTTTAGGCTGTGCCTTGATCCTCAGTCAATCAGGACAAAGCATTTTATAGATATATAGATTAGGTATTCTATGTAAAATACAAAGCTATCAAAAACACTGGTGTATATTAGGCTATATACGAGCGTTGTCGCTAGTTGCTACGGGCGGGTCAACGGCTACGCAGTCTTATACTCATTCTGTGCTACACCCTATTACGAAATTTACCCTGATGTGGTGGAATTGAAAATTATTTTTTTGGGAAATAAATTATAATTATTTTTATAACTTAAAATAAGCTGTGCTTACTGCCATTGCCAATATCATAAAATGTTTATTCTCCCATTTTTTATATCTAATAGTAAAAACGGAAATTGCATCACATTTTTGCAAATTCCTTATCCTCAAATATTTCATAATCATGCAGATAATAAACAAACTGTATACTTAATAAACCATCATGTTCATATTAGAATCGGGTTGAGGGTCCGAATATGAGCTTTTGGTAATAGAAAATATGGTGTGGAACCCGGGTGGAGCAGGGTGAGATTGTGGTCAACCACAATGCCAATATCGAATTTACCAAATGTGTTTGCCACACATTTGGCATATAAGGCCTGTAACATATACAGGTTGATTTTTTAGTCACTGTCAATACTTGCAGAGGTGGAAGTACTCATCAACATGAACAACTTTTACTATGGGACCAACTCTGATATCGCGTAAAATAAAATGGTTGCTTCATAAATTTGGGTCGAGTAGGTATTGAATTTTTGTATGGAACAGCTGATATTCTTCACAGCTAGACCCATAATAAAAGTTGTTCATATTGATGAGAACTTCCACCCATGCAAGTATTGCCGGTGACAAAAAAATCACTTGGTAAGTAATATAATGGACACTTTTGTCCTAAGAACATTAGGTAGGTATGTAGTTCGTAAACTTGATTTTAATACGAGTGTTTTTATTGATCACTATTTACTTAATCGATATCATAACATATGAAATCAGGGGAAAACCGTGTTGAAATCACTTTTTAATCCATATAAAAATAAACACTTGAAGTACTTACTCGTATGAGCGATAATTTTTTAACATCAAGTGTGGGCGTGATCAGTTAGGAATAAAGGAATAACGACGTTTAACTTTGTTCATAATTAGTCATTGATTTCAGAGTTCCGTTTCTTGAAAACACGAAACCATTATTTCCCCTTTTTAAGATATGAACGGGTAAGTGTATCAAAACAAGCCGAATACTTACCTACTTTCCTATTAATAATTTGTAGAAATCAATTGTCATTATAGAAGGTAAAATTATTGAAAAATAACGACCCGCCCCTGCTTCGCACGGGTAGATATATATAGAATTTTTTTATTTACAATACCTAATTGTATAGAATACAAACTAATAATATATAGAAAATATGCTCAAATCTTTCGCTGCTGTCGATAGGCAAGGTTCCCAACAAGCTGGCAGCGTTCCCTTTTTGAATGGCCACGATAATGCGTTGGCAGAAATAACTCCGAGCCCGTCGGTCTCCCGAAGCCTCGATGAGCTTGGATGATAAAATCCGAGCAAATCGGCGAGCCTCGAACCCCCACGGTACCAAGGAGTTTAAAATTTATAAAGCGTATATGGTTAAAATTGCAAACTAAGTAATATTTAATTGTGTAGGTAACTAATAGACTAACGGTGGGGCTGTTCGCTTACACCGCGGCATTTTTCTTACTTTTGATATTTTTATATCTGTCGTAACTTCTAAACGAAAGGGCTGATTTGAATAATTCAAAAAGAACTATTTTCATAGATATGATCAACCTTGATACTCGTTGATAATATAGCTTTCCATAGGTGAAAGAATTTTTAAAATCGGTTAAGTAGTTTTGGAGTTTATCCATTACAAACAAACATACAAAAAATTAAAACTTTCAACGCATAAACTTGGTCATTCGAAAAGGGAACGCTGCCAGCCTGTTGGGAACCTTGCCTATCGACAGCAGCGAGGGCTTTGAGGATGTTTTCTATGTATTAGGTATAGTTTGTATTTATACAATGATTGTAAATACTTGTTGTAAACAATCTTGCCGTTTTATAATTTAGAAAAAGGCCAACTTTTCTAAATAAAATGCCATTTTAATTTAAAGTATTTATTGAACAAATGTCAACACAGACAGACGACAGATATTGTAAAAAAAATAAGCTATAAGCTTTTCTCTTTATAATATTAGTTTAGTTTTAGATATAATATAATATAATACATTATAGTTTAGATTTGATGAAAATATTAGCCTTATGTAAGAAGATATAATTTTCCGCTACCAACTTATTTCCATGGGTATTTTCAGGAGTCGCAATTTACGCGCCTAAGTTAACAATAGCCATTAATTAAAGTACCAATTAAAATACTTGGAACATGAGTAAGAAGTACACTGCACAAGTACATAGGTACCTACCTATTTGCCTACATTCATCCCAATAAGTATTGCTTCATACGGACTGGTATTTCCCTTTTGCAATTTAAAGCATTCAGGAAAATCAAACAACGAAGTCATCCAATTTGTAGGTAATAATTTAATTTCCATCTGCATTTATCTTCATACATACCTAACTGCCATGCGGGTTGAATTAGTTATTCCATATACTGATTCAATTTTAGAATAAACCCACTGATTAGTTTTGTTATAGTACCTACAAGTTACAAACAACTTCGGTCTCAAAAGTCAGTTTTCTTTCAATTTCTGACTTTTTAGGGTTCCGTAGCCAAATGGCAAAAAATGAAACCCTTATAGATTCGTCATATCTGTCTGTCTGTCCGTCCGTATGTCACAGCCACTTTTTTCCGAAACTATAAGAACTATACTGTTGAAACTTGGTAATATAAGTAGATGTATTCTGTGAACCGCATTAAGATTTTCACAGAAAAATAGTAATAAATTTTAGGGGTTCCCCATACTTAGAACTGAAACTCAATTTTTTTTTTTCATCAAACCCATATGTGTGGGGTTTCTATGGATAGGTCTTCAAAAATGATATTGAGGTTTTTAATAACATTTTTTTTAAACTGAATGGTTTGCGCGAGAGACACTTCCAAAGTGGTAAAATGTGTGTCCCCCCCCCTGTAACTTCTAAAATAAGAGAATGATAAAACTAAAAAAAATATATGATGAGGTAATGACCATACAAACTTCCACCAAAAATTGGTTTGAACGAGATCTAGTAAGTAGTTTTTTTTAATACGTCATAAATCGTAAACAGCAATTTACCTTTCATTCAATCAACTCAAATATAAAAAAAAAATTGGCAAAAAGCAAGGTACAGCACAAATAAAGGAAAAATTCTAAAAAATAAAAAAAGTTGAAAATTAAAGGTGTCCCCATACATACATAGTAACGCCAATTAATAAAGACCTCTGAGTTGTATCGACGCTCATACAATTTAGAGGTCTAGCTTAATTGGCACCAACCTCAAATAAGGTAAATCCATCCATCCAAACATTCACATTTACTACTCTGTCAAGAAAGTACCGGGAAACGATCAAATAATACATAAAATGTTAGTTATTGTTATCCAAGGTTATTTTATCGCCTTCAAAATATGCTCCTTCAGAAACGATACATTTACGCCAACGAATAATCCAATCATCAAAAACGCTTTTTCCGGAATTGAGTTCAGTTTTCGCCGCGAATTCTCCTTCACGTCTTCTACCGAATGAAAACGGGTGCCACGAAGTGGTAATTTGAGTTTAGGGAAAAAAAAGAAATCGGCTGGAGCCATATCTGGTGAATAAGGTGGTTGCTCGATGGTATTTGTTGAGTTTTTGGTCATAAATTCGTTCACTATGATGGCCTTGTGCGAAGGCGCATTATCGTGGTGCAAAATCCAAGAATTTTCTTTCCACAAATCTGGCCTTATTCGTCGGATTTGCTCAACCGCATAACGCTCAAATAATATTCTTTATTTACTGTTTGACCATCCGGCAAGAATTCCGAGTGCACAACACCGCGACAGTCAAAGAAAACGGTCAACATGACTTTGACTTTCGATCGACTTTAGCGTGGTTTTTTCGGTTTCGGGTTTCGGTTCAGTTGGAAGGCGCCATTCCGAAGCTTGTTGACTAGTTTGCATGTCAAACTCGTAAACCCACGTCTCGTCACCAGTAACAATGCTTTTAGATCTAATCTGGTCGCAGTGATAAAAGATGTCGAAAGACCTGAAGCAGCCACTTAATCCAAATAATAATAATAAATAACAGATGCAACTCAAACTCCGCGCCAAAATGTGCCAAACTAACAAAAAAAAAAATTTGGAACCATAAACAAATCATCCATTCCCGATACTTTTTTGACTGAATGTATAATATAAGTAGGATTAGTAGGAAGAAGGATCTTAGCGGTTGAGAGCCCTCAGCGCTCGCCGCAAAGTCCGTGTAAGGGTGGAAGAAGGTCCCCTGGACCCACCACCTACTATTCCTGCCAAAAAAAAAAAAAGAAGAAGGATTAGTGTGATAGCTATTCCCCGCGGTTTCACCTTACTCTTCAAACTGGGTTGGGTGGTGGTAAACCTCGGAACAATATGCCTTGTTATTGTTCCGAGTGGTAAACTGATGGGTAACATTAACATCAGACTTCAAAGTGGGTTTGCACTAAAAAGTATACGATTACGATGTTAGAACTCGTTTTGAAGTCAGGGAAAGGGAAGAACGTGTTCCAGGATCTCAAATGCTTTCTCTGTTCTTGATTTTGTTAAAATCTTGCATAATGGATACAGAGAAAATCTGAATTTAGAATCTTAATTAATTAATTATTAATTTCTTAATTTATTTAGCCCTAAACCCTTCATCATCATCATCTCACTCTGTTTATAAAGATGAAAAATAAAGATTGCCACTGGTATGCCTTGAAGTTTGTGTGTTTGTTTGAATACCTATAATAATATGTTTATGTGGATATTTGCTAGGCTATAATGGCCAAGCGGATGTGGATGAAATTTTGTACGGGCTATTCATTAACATAAATAAAACATAAAATAAGTACTTTTATCTTGGAAAATCGTGTAAAACCGCGCAATGCCATCTAGCATTAAATATACATAGTAGGCAAATTACGAATAAATTAATGAACATAAAATGAAAACGCAACGTTGCTTTGCAAGTTCCCGCCAAAAAGCCCGACTGGTCGTTTGTCATAATAGGGTATTTTACTCTATATGAGAAAAAATCTAATAATGTACAATTTAGATAGCTTAGGCAATAAGCAGTCGGAAAATGTTAGTTTTAGTTCATAAAATAACTTAATTAATTTTAAAATTCATTTCAAAGTTTTCAGTTTTTTTAATCTGTTTCTAAACAAGCGAAACAGTAGCCGTCATACGGTGCTGTATGTAAACTAAAAAGTGTCAACTGAAGTGTTATTATTACACATGAATTCAGGAACAGCACACTTATAAAAAGGATAATAGCTCATTTTTAATTTATAAATTTTTATAAGTCCAACTGAGACCAATATCAGCGCATTTATTTACTTACAAGAGGCCAAATAACGATGGCGTCCAGCGTTTTCATCAAACTATGCGCGAAAATTGAAAATGTAAAATTTAAATGCATTTTTATGGCACTTATCGATTGAATTTTTTTTGTGTTTTTTTTGGTGGCTTATTAGCACATTAGGAAAAAATTGAGACATTTTTCAAAAATGGGTGCAATACCCTATTGTAATATAACAGATTCGATCGATTGAAACTGAACATCAGTGCTGCCAGACCCTATTTGAAAAACCAGGCACAGGACATGAAATACGTAACTTTGTTAGGGTGAGTGGGGGGAAGATGAAAAACGGGATAACACAAAAAGTCGTCCATAACGCTAGATTTAGCATAGTTTTTCCAGTGATGACAACATTGTTAAGACCCCCATTTTGTAACGTGGCACACCTCAGTCAGCCTTTGCCGCTTTGAGCGAGTGGTTGTGAGAAAAATGCAAATGTCTGCGCTGTTTGAGAACCTCTACTTCAATCTTCCCCCGGTGGTGGGGTAAGATTGAAATATAGTATGTATATTAAAATAAAAACGTTTTTTTTTTGTTTGTGATGTACTTTTTTGGTTTTTAGTACAATGCTTTTAAAAGCGTTATTTTTAGTTTTTAACTATATTTTTTTAATTGCTACTTTTTAGTTTAAAAATAGCATAATAATTTTATGCCCAATGTGCATCGCGAAACGATTCTGACAAGCCTAAACACGGCTAAGGTACGTTGTTTCGCTATGAATTTCCATTGCCTATCTATCAACTTCATCATACCCTGAAAACCATTTAGATTATACCTTTATTAAGCGCGTCACATATGATGCAAATAATAAATTGTGACCGTAAGGAAAGCACAACCCGATTAAAAAAAACCTGCTAGGGACGACAAAGAAACCTACTACCATTTCTCCAGAATGGTGCCAATTATTGCCAGTAGAATATTAAAAATAGATTTAGAAATAATGATTGAAGGTGTAGGTTCGTCTTTTGAGCGGTACTAAATATTAGATTAATAATTTTCGTATTCTAGCTAGACAAACTAGGGTAATAACGAGAGATCACATATTTAACGGGTGTCAGGACTGCACGGCCCCTTCTGACGCTAATTACTATGATCACTTTGCGGTAGAAATTATGAGACAGTACTTTTTCAGAAAGATTATCTTTTATTATTCTTATGTAGATACGTATATACAAAAAAAAGGGAACTGGGTTGTCCCATAGACAAACGATAAATGCTGGTTTTGTGGGCTCATTTTATATTTGTATTTTTTGTAATCTTCAGTAATAAATAATAAAAAAATCGGTTGTCTGAAAGTCGGTTTACTGACGATAGTTGAACGTGACAACGTCATAAGGAGGCCGATTGTGCCTCTTTGTCGCTTGTTCCGCGCTCTCGCTTGCACTTCAAGCCTTAAATGGAACGCCTCAGAGCGAGGTAACGCCGCATGAGTCATGTTTTTTCGAGCGTGCAGCCGGCTCCATTGAATTATAAGACGTTGTCACGTCAAAAAACATAGCGAATGACTGACAGCTCTAGGAGTTGGGGCCACGCGGTCCTGACAGTCACAATCAAAGAGTATAATAATATATTGGGGTCACAATAAATCTTCGCTGTGTGTGACGCGCTTTACAGTCATGTCACCGTCCGTCGTCCGTTCCATCTTACAACATGCAGCCAGCCATAATAAGATTAGCAAAGTTTATCACTTTTGTAATTAAATTGATTTCTTATTTTAATAATGATAAACGACAACGAAGTACAATGAAAGTGGGAAAAAGTTAAATTATGTTTATGTTTTTTAATCCGATCTGGCTACATTGATTTACTCTATTATAGTCTATGCTTTTAGTAACATTTTCGGTGTGGTGGTCGATTTATCAATATTTTCCTAATTTTTGTTTTCACGGCATAGGCGGGAAAGCCGTAATCTTCAGTTAAATACATCCAAAATGAGTGTCGAAGAAGATGTAATGAAAATACAAAAGAAATTGACAAAGATGACTTCAGACGATGGCACGGTAGGTCTTTCCTTCATTTAGAATTATGGTTGTATTTAAACATTGAATGTTCAATCTCATCAATTTGTCATGTTCCGGATGTTGAAAAACATTGCGATTTGCGAGAGCGGTAGACTTCGTAGCATAGTAATTTATCAAAAATTCATCGGAGGCTTCAAAGGAGGTTTGCCGGTGACATTTGCGTCGAGTATCCTTATTTTCACTCGATCTATCACCGCAATGCAATGGGAAAGGTTTACGCGCGAATCCATTTCTTATCATATTATATGTGTTTTAGGGTCAAGAAGAAGCTTTAGAGTTGCTCAAAACTCTTCAAACAATGGCTATCAACTTGGATGTACTGACCAAAACAAGGATAGGCATGACAGTTAATGCCCTGCGAAAATCCAGTAAGGATGAAGAGGTGATATCTCTGTGCAAAACTCTGATAAAAAATTGGAAAAAGTTCTTGTCAACATCTGGTACACCTTCAAAAGACAATGGCAGCTCATCAAAATCTAAGAAAGACAGCAAAGATAAGGACAAAAAAGATGACAAGGAGAAGGATAAAAAATTACCAGCATCATTTCCACCCCAAACAAATACAACTGATGCGGTGAGGCTCAAGTGTCGTGAACTACTCACTCAGGCACTGAAGATTGATGGTGAAATGCCTAACTCATGTGCTACCCCTGAAGAGCTGGCTGAAGAACTAGAAGAATGCATATATGCCGAATTTAAAAATACTGATATGAGATATAAGAACAGGGTTAGATCAAGGGTGGCTAATCTGAAGGATCCTAAGAATCCTACATTGCGCACAAATTACTTAAATGGAGTAGTATCTGCTTCAAGGTTGGCTAAAATGACCCCGGAAGAAATGGCCAGTGACGAAATGAAGAAACTTCGGGAGAAATTCATCAAAGAGGCTATTGATGATGCTCAGCTTGCTACAGTGCAGGGAACTAAAACTGATATGCTTAAGTGTGGCAAGTGCAAAAAGAAGAACTGCACTTACAACCAATTACAGACCAGAAGTGCTGATGAACCCATGACCACATTTGTACTTTGTAATGAATGTGGTAATCGCTGGAAATTCTGTTAAGACTGCTATAAACTAGATGAATAGTGTACCCTCCCTATGGTATGATACTCTTTCTGTATCAAGTATACATTTTACTATGAATTACAATGGAATTTTGTTTTTGCTATTATAAATTGCATTGACCTTACAACTACTGTTATTCTGATTGGAATCATGTTGTAGATAAGGTGACCTTAGTTTTAATAAATAAATTAATCTGCTTTAAGTGAAATTAAGTGAAGTTTTATTGTTTATTTTAAAAAAATAACTATATTTTATTTGAGTATTGTTTAATTGAAACTGCAGCGATCTGTTATTAATATAATTTATTTATCAATTATTTTGTTTTCACAACAACAGGAATGTGTCCTTTTAGGACAGAATCTAAAGCTAAACTCTTATAAAACTGGCGCTTAAAAAACCACTATCAATTATACTATTATTATTGATACAAATCAAATTAAGGACCTGTGCCAACCACAACTTTTTGCAGTGGTGCAGTAAAAAGGGTACAATGATAAAGGACTGCAAAAAGTTCTCATGGGCACAGGCCCTTACCTATGTTATTGGTATAAGTTATTTCCATGAATAAATATTACTTTTATTTGACTTCTGCACGACATTATTGATTATTGTCTATTACTCTTTATTTATTTATGAACACATGATTTAAAGAATATTTAGGACAGTACATATTCAGAAAATCATTGTTAATAAAGCAACAAAATACAAAAAACTTTTTAATCACTGCTGCAAGTTTATTGGTCTACTTTGTAAAAATATACGAAGTGTAGTTCTAGTAGTACCCAAATACTTATAAATTCGGTAACAACGCAAATTCCTAGGCAAAATGTAATCATTCTTTAATGAACCACCCCTATTGGACTAGCAACAAGAGATATGGCCGAGAGCATATTTTGTATAGTTTATTGTCGGCTGCCTACTTTACATCTAGATTCTGACTGCTGCCTTATAACAATTTTGATTTCAGTATAATATAATATAATAATATACTCATACTTAATATCCAAAATGGCCATGATCTGCTATAATTCTAATATGGCAAGCTACACTTTGGTGAATATCAACATTTAACTTTTTTGGCTTACACTTTATCATATAAAAAATTCTATAACAATATCTATTCTATCTTTACAAGTAGTAATACATAAGTATCTAATTAAACTTATGAATTAATTAAACATAATATGCATGTTATTCTACCAACAGCTCCCCCGTCTTAATTTTCACGAATAATTTTTCGTTATTACACGAATATCTCTCGTTTTGCATATCTAATTTGAGATCAGTAGACTGATTTTCCTCATCAACTTTCGTAATTATAAAACTAACATCATCGTTAGCTACAAAACATTCCGGGGTGAGGGTTTTCTGGTAATTAAAATGTGTTTTCAAATGGTCCCTAAGAAAATGGGACTGAACAACTACCAATTCACAATAAGAGCATTTATGGTTACCTGTGGTAAGAATATCTGTAGCATCATGTCTTCTATAATGATTACTCAAAGCATCTTGGCGTTGATTTGTGTATGGGCATAATAAGCACAAATGTAATTTGCGCTCCTTTATTGGAGATGATTCAGATGGGTTTGTATCCTTATTGGAAGTATTCATCGAACGCCTACGTTGTAATAAGCGGAGTGTCTGTTGGTCGCTTATCGAAAATTGTTGAAAATCACTCTTGGGTACTCCTTTTGGCATAGTTTTAATAGCCAATTTTATATTATCCACACTGTCTTCTAGCCTTGTGTCATCCTGATTTTCGATTTCAGTAAATCCATTACTGTCCTTTTTCCTCTCAGCCTGTGCTTCGTCGTTCATTTGGTGTTTTCTCATATGTTGGACATAGTTAGCATAATATTTAACTGAGTAATCACAGAGCTCACATTTATATCTCTGCTTTGAGCCATGTAGTGATAGATGAATTTTATATTGCTCTCTTTTTTCGAAAGCCGATGGACACTTGTGGCACTTGTAACGCTTTTCTTTCTGACGCCCATTTTTCAAATATGTTGGATATATGAATTCAGGATTGCCGTGCATCAAATAGCCGAACTGTGGATCGGCCTGAAGAACGGGTGGAAAATGATCGTTTGGCTTGACTAATTTATCTTTATCAGTTAGAACTCTCTTCTGGGCTTCAGTCTTTCTTTGAAAGAGATCTGTACCAGATAGTGGAATATTTTTATAGTCCATATCGTCTCCGGATTCATAATCGCAATTGGGTTTGCTCTCACTTTCGTGCAATAATTCATGTTTGGCCAAATTACCAACATTTTTAACAGCGTAACTACAATTCTTACATTTATGTTCGCCTTCTCCTCCATGTAACCCCAGGTGATAGCTAAGAGCAGAACTTTTGAAGAATTTTGCAGGACATTCTTTGCAGTTATATTGCTTTGGTACATGTTTTGTATCACTCGACTTTTTATGTGTAGACTCTACATTATCATAATTTTTACATGGATTTGCAACTATCCAAGTTATTTCTGATGTAATTGGACAATTAATAAGTTCTAATTTGGGTTCTTTATGAGCTGATTGGATATTGTGAATGAATTTGAGCATTTTAGTTTTCGTATGATATTCGTCTGAGTGTATAGTCATATGCGTGGCCAACTCGCTCTCATCGAGGACTGAGAATTCACAGCTTTTGCACTTATTTGGTAAAGTTAAGTCGTGGAATTTGTCATGAATCTTTAATTCAGTGTCATTATAAAATCTAGCTGGACACTTCTGGCAGAAGTATAGGATTTTGATTTCTTTACAATCGTTTTGTGTTCCGTCATCTCTGAAATAATCATCAGTAGAATTAGCTTTTTCAGTCTCAATAACTTTTCTCAATTTCGCTATCTGTTCTTCGTCAGGAACATCATCTTCGACGGGGCAATAAATACGGCCGTATATTTCACCGTGTGTCTTAGAATGTTCTGCCAATCTTCCAGCATTATCACAGGTAAATTTGCACTCTAAACATTTATAAACAGTTATGTCACTATTTTCGAATACGATACAGTGTATTTTTTCGTGATTAGGTAATTTACATTTTTGAGAATTGACATAGGAACAATAACGGCACTTGTACATTTTATGAAATTCATTCTTTGCAGAGACCCAAACAAACGGTGTTTCTTCGAGATATGCCGATACTTCTGTTTTGATTTCTGCTTTGATGTTAGACGTGGACGCTTCTAATTCTGCTTCCGTTTCGGTTTTTTTAGTAACGATTCCGTGGACTCTCAAGTGTTGATTCAACAAATGTCTCTTAGAGACGCTATAATTACATTCTGGACATTTGTATGGGGTATCTGCAGGTAGCCGGTGAAATTGCTCGTGATACATAAACTGAGATTTACTGTTTGTTTCGTATGGGCATTCTATGCATTTATGACGCTTAGCCGAAGTGTTTGGTGTCAAACCATGTTGTTCTAATAATGGTGATTTATCGTCCATGGCTTTTGAAACATAGTCTTCTGGTTCGGTTATACCGTGGACGAGGAGATGTTGCATTAGTTCGTGTTCATCCTTCACGAAGAATGGACAAAAATAGCATTTAAATATAGACTGAGGCGATGGTTGGTGTTGTTGTAGATGCAACAGGAGTAGTTTTTTATCATTTGTTTTGAAGGGGCATTTTGTACAGGTGTCGGCGCAAATGTCGTTTAATGAAAGTGGTCCATCGCATTTAGGTTTGACCGTCGTTATAACTTTAATTATTCCATCGTGCTTCAAGCGGCAGTGGCGCTGGAATAAGAAATAATAAATATTATTTTCACTGGGCTCTATAATAATTTCAGATAACATTGATTTCTACTAAAGGCAATTTCATCTCTTAAATACCAGCCTGCTTTTAAATGAGATTTGCATCAAAATGGGTGAAGGAAAATCGTGAGGAAACCACAGGACGGTGGCAGGGTACTTTGTAGAACCCGCCTGCCTGGCTACCACCCTCAAGTTAAATATATATGTCACCAAACACCTACTGGTGTGTTCTGGCAGCTACATTTGAGATTCAGTTCCTTCTAGGCTGTGTGCTTACCACCTTCGGTCACTTAATCACTCACCATGGTGAGATAGCGGTGAAACAGAGGCACACCTGTACTATGTTCTTTTTAAAAAATAATTTAAATTATGTTCTCATTAATATGTTAGAAAATAGCTTTCAACACTATCACTTTATTTGTTTACTAACCAGGTATCACTCGGTGGTTCCATAGGTTATCAAGATAAGTGATACCATGTAAAGATGCGACAATACGACGAATAATATTTTACTGTTCATGTTGATGTATTGATTTATACTTTTTTTTTACGAAGCAACGAATGAATCTCAGGGATGAAATATACCTGTATGACATGTTTCCAATTGGACAACTGGTTGCAGTGTCCGCAGCGATAGGCCAAATCAGCTGGATCTGGAAGATTTTCAGCTTTCTTCGCAGCGTCATTTTTTACGTCCTCAGAACTACCGTCCTGTCTCGAGTGTTCGCGAACGTGTTCCAACAGTGCTTCTTTTGACGGGTCTCTGGAAACATGCAATTAAAATATTAGCAAACAATTTTATCTAAATTCCAAGATCGACGAAGAATATTATGTGTTACTTACTTATAATTACATTTTTTACATTTCCACAAGGTCTTTTTAGTTTTCTTTGGATCCATAATTCTATTTTCATATGAATCGAACATAAAGTCGTTATGTTGAGTCTGAAGGTTGAGAGGTTGCATGTCGTATGATGCGTTAACTTCATTTAAATCACTGTATGTTTCGTCCACTTCCATCGTAGAATCGATTGCCGTGTTTGGATCAATATAATGAAATTCATTCTCCCCATTTTCGTTGAGAATTGGCATAGCCAAAAATTTATTATACTTGCTGTAGTTTCTTCTACCAGTTTCATCAGTCATGAGAACTTTTGCATCGTTATGTTCTGGGTCACGAGCAGATTTCAACTTAATGTGTTTAGTAATATCCCAGCGCCAGTTAGATTTGTACCTGCACAGGGAACATTCGAATGGTTTTTTGTTCAAGTGTCCTACAATATGAACATGGAATCTAGATGCGGTCGAAGCCCAAAATGGACAATGTGGGCATTTAAAAACTTTCTTACCGACTGCTTGGCTCGGGGACAAATTCATGCTCTCATTTTCGTCTACAGTTTCGGGTTCATAACTTCTCGTTATCTCTGGGAGAGTAGAATCGTCATTGATGTTGATGTCTAAAGGCGTTTCAAATTTATTTGAGTCGTGGTTGATGTTATTCCATACAAAAACGACATTTTCCATTGGATGCGGCTCTATCTCTTTTTCTTGATTCGGTGTGATACCTTCGTTGCTGTCGTGACTTTGTATCCCTGTGCATTTTTCATCATATATATTTTCGTATTTACGACACGTCTGCATATGGATATACAGATCAGCACTAGATTTACACCTATGTCTACAATTTTGGCATCGTGTGGAACCTAAACTCGGAACCGATGTGTTTGTCATAGGTCGATTGGACTGGGAGCTGCAAGTTTTTTCATGCACTGAATGTTCTGATAGGCATTTACTTTCAAACCCGCAATTTTTGCATTTGAGAGAACCCTCTTCTCCAGTCTCTGTTAATAGTCTTTCTTTTAATTTATCGAAAAATGATTCATTTTTCTTTCGAACTACAGTCTCTTTTGGGTTGATCGGCGTACTGACAGGTATTAAGGTGATATCATCTAGTACATTATCATTGTTTCCATGAAATTCGGATGACTCTTTAAATCTTTTCGCTGGTGGTTCTCCAGTGGGCGTTTTATTTTGAGTTGGTGTCGATGTATTTAATGGAATCAGTTGAGGTATCGGTCTGGCAGGTCTCTTGTTATGCTTTAGATATTTGGCGTCATCGGTAGCGGCATTAGGGGATCGCTGACCATGCATGTCGTGTGCCAACTGTGAGTCGCCCCTGTTGGCACTATTTTCAGAACCGGTGGCTTCATTTGAGTCGCTATTGTAGCTGACTATATCTCGCTCTGTGTATTGTATACCCATTTCCTGAAATAAAAGAAAAATAAAATTAAGCTACTATTTATTGTAGTTCTTTTACGACTTTCTTATATGAGTAACATATAACGTGCTATTGTTTTTTAGTTGAATTTTACTGTAAATAGTGGCACAGAAACATAGTAAGTACTTGCTCAATATTTGCCTAATTTATAGTATGATAAACATACTTCAATTAAAAAATACTAACTTTTATAGTTAGGAAATGTTTTTAATATTTATTTGTTTTGAGTACGTACATATTTATTCATACAATTATTTAACCGTTTATTATTATAGTATGGAATTAAAATAATATTTTAACATGCTTTTACAATACCTGAGTAAGTATCAACAATTATTTATCCGTAAAAAACGAAATCCCGCATTGTTCGATAAGTTTCAAGATTAAGTTTGCCTGACTCAATCGCAATCACAAGGTGGTCCTCATCTTGGGTTTTAAATACAACTTGTATGAAAATTAAATAAATACATAGGTATCCTTGGTGTTATTCATTCCTACAATGATAATTATTTATCGCAGAATACAATTGAAATAATAATAATAGGTACCAATACTGTGTTTTAAAAACCGCAATCCGATTGTTGCACAGTGTAATATGTGTAGGTACCTAGTTATTTGCGGTGCTTAGTAAATAACTAAGTTTGATACTACATTTTCATATCTACGCAGCAACGCGTCGATAAAAAGTATTAGATTTCGTACTCCATAAATAAAAACCACAGCTTAATTTCCATCTATAGTCTCGAAAAATGTTTACTCCGCACTATGTTGTAACTAAATAGAAATAAGGATAAATAAAGGTCCTCAGTTAGTATTAGTAAATGAGTGTACAGTTTTAAATGATTTAAAAAATATTCGTGGCGCATCTCTACTACGTTCATTTCTCTATAGATCGCTCACTTCGAACTCGAACTACACGTTAGATTCATCCGCTGCACCACTGCGGCAATTAAGAGCTTTCGTGTTTTTTTTGTTTCGATCAACTGATGACTAATCCGAACTAGTCTGCGATGATTTGTAAAAAAAATAAGGAATTCAAATTAGATAATCTATACTTTATATTTGATACACTCGATATAAATGCTGGAAATCATGCAATGCAAGATGAATACAAGCGGTACGAGACAACATGCATGATGCAAGAGGGCGCGAGAGGCCGAGTGGAGCGGAGTGCAATATGCAGTGGAGTCGCAAATGATAACAGTGACGTCACCGTGACAAGCGCGGCGCGGGCGGCCGCCTCGAGGCGCGGCCCCTCGCGAGCTTGCTATATAGGTAGGTAGGTACACGACGTAGGCGACACTCACCGAAGCATGTGAGGAGCGCGAGTCGCCACTCCCTTCCTCCTCCTTGGGGAGCAGCGGGCTGGCGGCGTCGACAAGGACCGTGTCGCTGGCGCCCACTCGGTTGCGGCGGCGACTCGCCAGCGATTGGCCCACAGGCGGTGTATGATGATTCATTTCGTGCACCGTCAAACTTTGCTTGATGTCCGCGGTAAAGTTGCACATGGAGCAATTGAAACTACCAGTACCACCGTGATTCTTCATGTGACGATCCAAATTCCATTTGTAAGGAGTGCGAAAATCGCACATGGTACACTTGATCATCGGCATCGAGTGGTATTTCACGTGTTTTGTAAACCTCGCACGAATATGGGTCACGTAGTTGCACTTATCACACGAAAAGAATTTACCCTTAACCTTGGGCAAATTGGGTGGAACTACTCTATAACTTTCGATGTCTTCGGAGCGTTCGAGTGTCTCTTCATTGTAATCGTCGGTATCTATCTGTGAGTCGTCGCACTCTTCGACTTCCTCGACCATATCCTCCATACGTTCAAGTTGCTTAAGTTGATCCATAGTTTCGGTGACAAAAGTCGGCACCTCAGGATCGACATTTACAGAGGCAGTTGAATTCGAAGGCACGGCATTATGAACCATTTTAATATGTCTCACCAGTTTCTGATGATGCCTCGACGCGTACATGCAATGAGGACAATCATATATTTTAAATCTTTCAAAGTGCACGTCACGCGTATGTACGAGATAAGCGCGCGGATTCTGCGTATAAAACGTGCACTTCGTGCAGTTGTAATTCCTTCTTATCTTACACTGCGGTAATTCAGATTCTTCAGCGGCGTCCGAAGAGGCCTCGGAAGACACGTCTCCGCAGACGCGGCCTTCTTGAGAGCGCACGATAATCGCGACCTCGCCGACTCGCGCGCTCGGCGGCGAGGGCATCTGCTGAAGCATACTCCGCTGCAACAAAACAATGCTCGGTGTCGGTTAAACGTTCCGGGAGGGCGCGCGGCGTGGGGCGGCAAAGGGTGCGGGGTGCGCGAGTATCGCGCGGAGGACGGAGCGGAGCTGGAGGCGCGCTGCAGCGGATACGTGTGCGGTGCGCGAGAGCGTCGCCGGCTGAATGAGGCGAGGCGAGGCGAGGCGGCCGCGACGGCGACGGCGGCGGCGGCGGCGGCAGGCAGGCAGGCAAACTCGCAACCGGCAAGCGCCGCCGGTGGCGGCTGGCGGTCGGGCCCGAGGCCCGAGGGCGCGTGGGTGCGGGTCGGGCGGAGGGTCGCGGTCGGACCGATGTGATGCTTCTATGTTTTTCATCCTCCTCAACGACTACGAGGGGAGCCAGCGCGGCGGACGACGCGACCTCCACTCACACGTCACTCTAATGAGAGCATGTTCTGTCGTCGATGTTATTATTGCGCCAGTTATTTCATCCTATGTGTATTCGAATACCAACATCATAGCGTTTAAGGCTGTTTGGTTATTGATAGCGATGATGAGCTAGCGGTTAAGGTAATGATAGCACTAATTGAGCGGAGGGTACTTAAACGCAGTAGTTGAAAGAAATCCAGGTGTCAATGGTGACAATGATAATAGGGTACAAAAGGTGCTAACTAACTACGATAAGCTATATATACTTACATTACATACAGATAAGTTGATCGCTGCTATTACCTACCTATATTAATTACATAGATAAAAGGCGCCGCAGTCCGAG
Organism: Tetheella fluctuosa; assembly: GCA_951216915.1. Lineage (NCBI taxonomy): Eukaryota > Metazoa > Arthropoda > Insecta > Lepidoptera > Drepanidae > Tetheella > Tetheella fluctuosa. The sequence continues at coordinate 4,616,041 of OX578214.1, forward strand.
TCGCACAGCAGGTACTCGTATGTAGGAAGGTTTGTTAAAAAGTTGCCACCTGAGTAAGTGGTCAACGAAAATATTGGAAAAATAAAACTTTATTAAAAAAACGTTATTTTAAATGCGTGCGATGATTAGCGTTGATGTCTTTTGTAAAGAAAACTGACGTATTTGTGCGATTTGCATATTACACCGGAGTAAAAATAACATGGAAACAATTTATATTATAGTAAAATCTATACAATAAAGGCTATAATGTTAATCTTAATCAACGAATAGAAATAGAATCAGTCTAATTTTAGTTTGTTTATTATAAATTACAAAAAAATGTTAATTGCATGCACGTTATATTTTTCGTAGCACAAAAGACCGTTTCTATGTTGTATTCGTTATTCAGTGCCAAAACTTTTTTTACCGAAACTAATGCATCGCTTCCTTCTAAATAAACTTTTAATAATCATTAAGAATTTTATTCATGATTTTAATAGAAACCTTTAGAACTTACAACTTTGCAATATCGTAGTCATTTGGCATGCTTGTTGTCACTTGCTAACAATGTAGAAGTACCAACTCAATATTTATGTTCCAAAACAAACTGTATGTGTTCAGTAACAAGAGCTATTGCTATGTGTATTACTGCTTATTTGATGCGGACGTAACCTATGTCCTATCGTTATCACCTCTAAATAGATTAACCCCTAGATTGTAGTGCTGTATCATGATTATTACTGTTTCAAGGATAATATTATTTGCTTGTATGTAGGTACTTTCCGGTTGTTGTTGAATGAAAGATGCGAACACGGTAAGTATTTGAAGGTTTTTTCGAGATATAATAATACAATAGTGGACGGTATGTGTTTTTTGGGCATACGCCCATTTCACAAGAGAAATAACACCATATTGCTAACATTATAGAGATCGAAATAGCAGGATATGGGTCTCGGAAGAAAAGACGTCCACGGACGTTCGATTTTGATTTTATGAAGTAAACAATACGGTGTTAGCAGCTAGCCAAAAGTACCTACTCCAGTTGAAATCGAGGTTTTGAACAGATCAGCTGTTTTTGTTGATTATTCATAAATATGTACTTTTGATTTTTACTAAACAGAATGTTTATTCCGATAAGCATTAATAATACTTTTTGAAAAATTTATTCAGCCTTGAAACTGTAGTTGCACAGAAATGACATAATTAAAAACGTAAACATCAGTCTGTAATTATATGTAGTTGTAATTGATCGTATTTGATATGTAGTAAATAACTAGAAAGGTATACTGCATAAATTGGAGACTCAATAAACTTTTGATTTTTAGATAATTGTAATAAAATTGTTTTAATGATCATTAAAATCGTAACGAGCCTTTCATACTCGACTGAAGGATTATTGTGAAATGAAGTTTCGCGGAGGATATCGCCGCCGCGCGCGGCGCCGTGAGATAATGAACTGTAGATGATTTTTAGGGTTCCGTACCCAAAGGGTAATATGGGACCCTATTACTAAGACTCCGCTGTCCGTCCGTCCGTCTGTCACCAGGCTGTATCTCATGAAGCGTGATAGTTAGACAGATGAAATTTTCACTGATGATGTATTTCTGTTGCCGCTATAACAATAAATACTAAAAAACAAAATAAAATAAATATTTAAGGGGGCTCCCATACAAGAAACGTGATTTTTTTGCCCTTTTTATAGATAATGGTAGGTACGGAACCCTTCGGGCGCGAGTCCGACTCGCACTTGGCCGATTTTTATTAATTTGCAGCCGACTGTACTCATCTATAAAACTGGAGTTATGTTATGCCGAGTACTGTGTGCATAAATAAGTGTCAGTCCTTTTGACAGGCCGGTTGACGTGAAGGTTAGATACATTGACAACCAACGGGTCGTGGGTTCGATTCCCCTCCAGGACGAACATCTGTTTGTTCCAAGTCTGAGTGTATGTAAGTAGGTATCTATAGAAGTATATATTTACAAGTATGTAGTGTATAAGTTATCTAGTTTCCAGTTTGCATGGTTTAGGATCAAGTGACCGTGTGTGAAGAAATATTGATTTTATTTTATTTAAAAATTTCACAAGCCGGTGACATTGCGCACCACATGTCACGTTGGTAATTAAATACGAGTATCTATGGTGAAATGTGGGAGTAACGTAGGTAGGTGGACCTCTGCCTACCATTTCGGGGATAAGGTGCGTGAAGATATGTTATCACAATAAAAAGTTTCAAAGTGTGATAATACCTGAAATAACATTTTTAAAACTATTAACATAATGCTACTTAAGCTTTAGGCATTCTATTTCTTCTATTATGTAGTGGACTTTTCGCAATGTTTCGTGAATGTTTGACATTTGTATGCCGTTAGTGCGACTTTGCTATAAGTACCTGACAAAAGGTTTACGACAACCAAGTTTCAAATGACCATAGGTATTTTGGAATTCAACAGTGGTAGATGCGCGAGATCATCACATGATTAAGAGGAAGAATGATGTTTTTTTATGTATCGATGGTCGCGAGGAGCACTTATGTTGTTAGAGGCAGCTGCCGGACGTCTCCTGGTGGGGCAGGGGCAGGCGCGGGGCGAGGCGGCGGCAGCCGGCTCGTTGACGCAGACAACTCGACAGGGCCGAGGCAGGAAACGGCCGGAGAAGGCATCCCAGCCCGAGCACAATGGAGGCGGCGGCGCGCCGCAGGGGGAGCCCTCGCAATCGATATGGCGTCGCTAAGGTCCGTTGGCCGCTGTGAGCGGTTTGGAACGCTGCAGAGGCGGATGCCCCTCGCCCCGCACTCCTCGCCCGCCCCGCTCGCCCACCACACCTGCTGTGTATTTATAGAGCGGCACAGCCGGCGCAGCCCGGGGATGCAGGGATGTCGACTTTACCACGGGCGTCGACATCTACCTACCTATCTATGTTGTATGTATAGTCAGGCATACGTGCACGCAATGTTCGCACGCACGTAGTCGTCGCAGCGGTGACTGTCGCGGTGCGGTGCGGCGCGGGTGACGCCCGCGTGTTTATTATTTGTCACAATAGACATAAAAATAGCACCCGCTCGTTAAGCAGCCTGTTGAGCACAAGGTTTGCAATGTACAGTAGGTATTTGAAACATGAGGTGCTTCGGCTGTAACAAAAGTATCAAAACAACCTATTAGTCACGCCGTTGCACGAAATGGTACCGTATTGATATGCCTATTGCACGTGATGCGAATTTGAACGTTGGTACTTACATAGTAACAGCGTTAATTACATTTCAACATGGTGCGAGCATCAGATGTGGCAGCGTAAAACAGTGTTTCAGCCTGCTCACTGTATGTACTAACTAGCAGTAGCAGTAGCATTCTCTGACAGTACTATGTATGTATAGGTAAGTATATGTATATAGATAGAGTTTGGGTCGGGCTCATGCTGCGGTAGTACACACATAGGTACAGTTTTGTGTTCAAATTCAAAACAATACTCTTCATGTCTATTCAATTAACTTTTGTAGGTACATAAACGTTAACACTCAGGTTCTAATACGTGTGGGTGCTGTTGGGATCCCATCCCATATAATAAATAAACTGATTATAAAATTACGCAGTTTTCTATAAGTAGGTACACATGCATGTAGACTACAGCAAATGTTAGTGTCAAAGGAATAAAATTGAATCCGACGAACGAACGAGTAGGTACCGAATCAAACATTTGGCATCCTAATCCTAACTAATATTATAAATGCGAAAGTGAGTTTGTTTGTTTGTTTGTTACCTTTTCACGCTTAAACCGCTGAACCGATCGCGATGAAATTTGGTATGCAGAAAGCCTATGGTATGGAGAAGAACATAGGTTACTTTTTATCCCGGGAAAACACAAGATCCTTCGGGAACGCGGGTGAAACCGCGGGGCGGAATCTAGTATGAAATAAAACTGGAATACTACATCAATGAACAAACAAGTAATTCCGGGAAACAGATACATAGTGCTACCATAAACGCACCAATAAATTAAATGTTATGGTGACGACACTATATTCCTTTCACTCTCGCTTCTTTCAAGTTCGATTCCCGAGACCGACCGGCCATTTGGTGTTATATCGAGGACGCTTTTGCTTTCGTTCGATAACCGAACGCATGCCGTATTTTTTCTTCTATCTATAGTCTATAATATCCGCAATATCACTTTCAGTAGTAGTATACTGGTATTTTTAAATATCTTTCATAAGTAACAGGCACTACTCGGGCAGATAGTCACACAACGTTTAACTTTGTTTTTGTGTTTGGCTTTAGGTCTCTATGAATGTTGACAGCACTTCACTGATTCAAAAATTTGAGGATATTTTAGTTAAATTTTATATAAGTTATTTAGTAAGTAAATCATATTTTGAAAATAAATTTATTTTTTTGAGTATAATATAGGTTAGATTTAATCTAACTTATTCTTTAAATTTATTTACATAATATTTACAATCAATGTATAAAATACAAACTATGATATATAGAAAACATCCTCAAAGCCCTAAATAAATAAAATAAAATAATTTTTGAAAATAAGATTCAAACAAACTCTTACATCGACGATTGTAGTAGCAGGTAACAAATGCTTGGTTATGTGGTTATGTTGGTGCACTGACCCTTCTTTTACCAGGTGCAAGCGTTGTCAATGAATTGCCACGCTGCAAGTTGTGACTGATCCATATTCTTTAGTTAATATCCCTTAGTGTATAGTCTATAATATATAGACTCTATGTATTTTGTAATAAGTTATTATTACAATGTTGAGGAAGTTCACGAAAAACGATAATTTGTTCTGATATTAGATAATAAGCATAGTCATAATTACGGTTAAATAAAAATTGGCAAAATAAGTAGGTAATGTTAATTAAAATTAATTTCTATATAACAATCATCTCGAAAATGAGTTTGTTTCTGAATTACAACACAGCGCCGCCGACCAATTGAACCAAAAAAAACCCGGCTAAGTGCGAGTCGGACTCGCGCACCGAGGGTTCCGTACCAACTTCGCCCATCGTTCGTCCATCACGGGAAATGCACAATTTTATTTATTTACCTTACTTGAGGTTAGTGCCAATTAAGCTAGACCTCTAAATTGTATGAGCGCCCATACAACTCAGAGGTCTTTATTAATTGGCGTAACTATGTATGTATGACACCTTTAATTTTCAACTTTTTTATTTTAATTTTTTTTTCCTTTATTTGTGCTGTAAGGCCTTGCTTTATGCGATTTTTTTTTTATATTTGAGTTGATTGAATGAATGGTAAATTGCGGTTTACGATTTATGACGTATTAAAAAAAAACTACTTACTAGATCTCGTTCAAACCAATTTTCGGTGGAAGTTTGCATGGTAATGTACATCATATATTTTTTTTAGTTTTATCATTCTCTTATTTTAGAAGTTACAGAGGGGGGGGACACACATTTTACCACTTTGGAAGTGTCTCTCGCGCAAACTATTCAGCTTAGAAAAAAATGATACTAGAAACCTCAATATCATTTTTGAAGACCTATCCATAGATACCCCAAACTTATGGGTTTGATGAAAAAAAAAATTTGAGTTTCAGTTCTAAGTATGGGGAACCCCCAAAATTTATTGTTTTTTTTATTTTTTTGTGTGAAAACCTTAATGCGGTTCACAGAATACATCTACTTACCAAGTTTCAACAGTATAGTTCTTATAGTTTCGGAAAAAAGTGGCTGTGACATACGGACGGACAGACAGACAGACATGACGAATCTATAAGGGTTCCGTTTTTTGCCATTTGGCTACGGAACCCTAAAAATGGCCATGCATGAATTATAATAAAATGCTAGAAAAAATATCGCCTACGAGGTGCTACGAAGCCTACGAACTTTTATTAATAAAACCCATGATTGTCAAGATCTTTTAATCGCCTATTGTTATAAGAAAATAAATAGGTAAATAATAGGTCGTGGGTTCCATTCCCACTCAGGACAGACATTTGTGTGCATGAACATGTCTGTTTGTCTTGAGTCTAGGTGTAATTACCTATATAAATGTATATTTACAAAAGAAAAGTAGTATTATGTAGCATACCACTTATCTGACTTCTATAGCACAAGCTCTGCTTAATTTGGGGTCAGATGGCCGTGCGTGAGGAATATCCCAGAATAAATAGAAATATCTTTACGCCTATTATACTCAAAGTGAACAAGTAAGTAGGTCTCGGCACTAAGTCCCTACAATACCCACAATCAAATTCTTCGTTCATTTATACGTCGTTAATTATGTGCGCAGAAGCTCTTTCCAATGACAAGACAATATTGTAACTAAGGCAATATAGTCTCGTCTTCAGGTAACGTTGTTATCGCATTGATACCTACTTAAGATGCTTAACACAAGGGTCATAATCAAATGGCAGCATAGTAGTTCGTTAACAACAAGTGCGTAGATCAGTCAACTATGACGTACTTATCAAGTGATTTCCCGGGATAGTGTACCCTGGAAATTGGTTTACAATTGATTTATACGTAATTTTGTTGATAATATAAAATAAAACTATATAATATTCAACAACTTAACGAAGAAAAGTGTGAAATAGGTAGATTATGGTGTCGAAGAGGTTCGTTTTAGCACTTTACAAGTACAATGATAGGGAAGGCGATACGATGATCACGTACACATATTGTGTTATGTATAACGATTCTTATATAGGGTATGTATCGTCATTTGTTTGCAGCGTTCTTGTAGGAGCTGAGTCGGCGGTGCAGGCATTCCAAGCGTGACTAACAACAGCCGCAAGTAGATAGTACCTCGGTGAAGCGCCGCGCTCACCTCGGTGCGGCCTCCACACTAACTGACCACTTCTTGAATTCAAACCAGTTCTTGTCCTTACCAAGTTACTAGCACAAAAGAACGCAAGTCCCTATAAGAAATCCGTGGCTTTCCCGTATGGTGTTGCCTAGGGGTTCAGTGAATAATATGAAGCAGATAATGCAGTCAACATTATATACCTATTGGAAGACTACTAACGACATAAAGAATTATGAAGACTTCTTTATTGCAACTCATTATAATATAGATAATAATGACACGTACCTATACAACCGTACCATCCTTCATCGTCTAGTAAAATTCTTAGAGACAGTAACTATTTCCAGTTGCGCTAATGACCCTGTTAAATCGAACATTACCCAACAGCATGTCAACTGCGCTGTCAAGTACCTATGTATAATCAATGGTCACGTGTTGAGAGATCGACACAAGTAATACCTAACGCATACCCAATACCTCCCGCACAACAATAGTACCTATTATAAAGTTTGATAAGAATGCACGCCGCATTCTTGCCTTCAATAAGGAGTAGTACACGCTCAGTGTTTTAACATAGGTCTGTATTAGCATTAACACAGGTGAGTACCTACTGTATAGTAGACGGGTAACTTATTGAAACGCAATAATGTATGAACATCTCCAGCATTAGGTAACTAATCTATTATCATGAGTAGGTAAATGAATTTCTCTTTAGCAACACTACGTTGCACGTTGGATGGAGCAAGATATAGGATTGTATAATGTGCGGTTTATAGCTACAGGATGGTGCAGCGACGACCGACAGCGTTGCGGATTCTGCGACGCAAATAATTTGCGCGCCAATTGACCTTTCGTCGGACGTCGTCGTCGGAGCAGAGAGGCGGCGGCGGCGATGGCGGGCGCGGCCGCACCGGCTTCAACCAACACGTGCTATATATAGCTGCGCGACAACACTGAACACCCGCCAGGGGCCGGCTACGTAGGCAGTTTTCCTTTATCACCCACCCAACAGCCTCAAGCCTGGATTTTACGGAAGCTTTGGCAGAGCCGCCACCTCTACAGAGACGTAGGCGACGGGATGTCGACCCACACCACCCTCCCGAGATCGATATAGATGGTTGCCGCAAGAACACCCTACCCTAGTATGGAGATGTATAAACTGTACCGTAAGCGAACCTAAATAGGGTGGAACTTTTTCGGGTGCGAATATGGTGGGTGACGTAGCGTCCTAAATGTAGAGTAATCGCTTTAATTGCGATACAATGCCAACCATGGCTTATAGCTCGCTATAACTGAAAAACAGTACCTAAGACTACGAGAAGAAACTGATCGATGGCTCGTTAAAATAAAGATAGAGATTATTGCGATGAGTCTCGCTAACGAGCATGACTGTCACCGGTCCAACTGGTAATTAACATGACCTTGAAGTCGGCTGGTAAACGATGCACAGCGGCGCGAGCGTCGCGCACAATGAAAGGAGTGCAACCGTGGTTGGCCATCGTAGAAACAGTGTTCTCGAATGGAATTCGTACCGAGTGGCGGGTGGCGTGCGCTGTGCTCGTTTAAAGATGGCTGCGATAAGGCGTAGTGACGCTCCTCGGGCGCGGGCGTCGTGTCGGCGGTGCGGGTGTGTGCGTGCCGGTGTGCTGACGCCGTCCCTGGCGGTCCCGCCCCTCTCCCCGCGGCTGCACGTTCCGCAACATGTGCGGAGCGGCGGCGGCGGCTGCCCTGCCTGACTCTGTCCGCAATACCAAACAACCGACCGCAGCCGCTCTCATGTCAGTCCTCCCGCACCGAGGCCCACTGATAATAATGCGCCTTATCAAACCACCAGATAGCAGAGGTGCTGCTCGCTCGTTTAGGTGTCACGGACGCCGCGCTCAGATCGACGTCGACCGACTCGTGCATGAACACAGTCACGCCGACTTGTTTGTGTTACTTTAGCGATTTGCTCATTATGAGTCAATAGGTATGTTTCCAATAGCGTAGGTACTGACATAAAAGCATTTTGCACACTGCACACTGTGCATGACATGTGTCCAGTAGTATGCACAAACAACGTATTTTATCCGTATGAAACTGAAAAGACCTAGGGCCACTACACGATCACGATGTAGGTAGAGCTACGGAATACTGAACAACAGAGCAGATGCAGACATCAGTTACGCAACATACTCGAAGCTCAGACGCAAGATGTCTCTTCTAAATAGGGTGTACCTACAATGATGGGTTCAAGGAAAAAGGGCACAATCATAGTTTACAGTACAAGTAAAGAGCCATTGCGAAATCACTCAATAATAAATTGGAATAAAGCAAACACCTAATTAGCCACATCAAAATGAGATAAGTAGGTAATAAATAACTGTAACACATCTATTCTAATATAATACAGGAGAAGAGTTTATTGTTTGTTTGTTTAGAGGCGCTAATCTCTGGAACTACCAGTCGGATTTGAAAAAATATTTTTGCTTTTGATAGCCCAATTCTTGAGGAAGGTTAATAGGCAGGCTAATTTTTATCCTGGGAATGCGAATGAAATCGCGGGAAGCAGCTAGAACTAAATAAATACGAAGAATTAAACTAGTAACGATTAAAGATACTTGTATAGATATTTTTCAACTTGATATAGCAAATGGTATTCAAAAAGCTCTACCTCCACCAGTGGGTGATCATTATGACCAAGATTGTTCCTTTCTTACATTATAAATGGGAAAGTGTGTTGGTCCATCTATTTGTGACATCACCACACAACTGCTAAACTACCAAAGCCAGACGCTTGGAGAACGAACAGGAGTAATTGATCTCCCGGAAAAATCATTAGGTTTCCGCTGGGACGAAGAGGAAACCGCGGCGTAAAAACTTGTCTCTGAAATTCTATTCAGCTCTGTAGGAAAAGGGTTCACCGCTCATTAAAGCTCCGAACTTGTTACGTAGCCATTCCCTCACGATCGTTAGGCAAAATAATGAAGTTAGGTATTTTATAATACCATTGACAATAGGAATAAATCTAGCACATACGATTTTGAACACATAAAGATCTCCACGTAAAAAAAATCTCAAAGTATAGTACCTAGTACAGGTATATCAATAATATTTGTGATAAAAATATTTATTAGTAAATTTTATATTAAAATGATTAATTATTGTTTTGCACACGCGATACTTTTTGCTTCGATACCGTCGCATCGACAAAGAGTGGGTGAAATAGTATTTTACAATAAACAATTAGCGACACTCACAACATGACTATTTTTATGCGTATATATAAAATCACATTTCTAACGAGTTTCAAGAAAAATCTACCCAGAATCAGATCTTCAGGTCTACCGTGTGGTGAAGCTGTAGCATAATAATTATTATTCTTTGTGTGAGGTGTTCTAGGTTTGGTTCACAAATAGTGAACACTTTCAAGAACTTTATGTAAGAAAATAAAAAATACTAGATAATACATTCTTATATATACCTATGTACAATCAGCATCAATGTCCTAATAATCCATTGACAAATATGTTAACATCTTCTTGACAGTTTGTATGAAAACTGTGCATTGTGTAAGGAGACACGGTACTAAAGTGAACATCTACTTTTGACGCTGACTGCAGTAACAGTTACTATATAGGTATGGGAAAATGATTAGATGGTTTGTAAATGATGTCACACTCCGCCGGCTTAGCAGTTACTACTTACATAGGTACCTAACCTAGTCATGAAATATAAATAGAGGGTGAAGAAAAACGGCATGAAAAGTCCAGCAATAATTTTCACACGAGCTTTGGTATTATATATAGATCAACAATATAGATTGGGAGTGTCTTCCACGATCCCAATCGAAAAGTAGAGCAGATGTTAATTTGTAGCGTTCATGTGTCGCGCACGATTGAATCGAAATTAAAAAGCATTGCGCGTAGAATATCCCTCTTTGGTTTTAAATGTATCTGTAATGTATCTATTTAGATTTTTTTGGACAAATGTTGGAACGCTTGGTACTTAGTAGAAAATAGTTTAATAGTACGTAGCTACATAAGATCACAAGCTACGAAAACGTGTTTCTGAATTTGGATCTGTATTGTAACTACCTACGTTATTATGTAGTATTTTTGATTCAATCAGCTAATCCGTTTTTTAATATTACTCTAATATTGGATATTATTCATTCACAAATTATTGATAGATACCTATATAGGTTAGGATTTTCAGTAGGAAGCATAAGCAAAAAAAATGCAAATGCAACATTCTTGTGAACAAAAGGCACCATAATTATGTTAGCTATACGTAGAACATACTCAAAATCTATTGATATAAAAATACTTTGCGTATCTGCTACGATAAAATAATACTTATAAGAAAGGAGTTGCGCCATATACCTATCATCACGAGGATACCATCAACAAGGCGATTGATACAATGTTAGTACTCACCCACACGTCGAGGGCGTGGTGTGGGGAGTAGAAACCCAGGAAAGCGGCCGTAATGTGTCGCAAGAAGCCGTTGAAGTACCTAACATAAGCGCAGCAAATTATCAGGGTCGTGCGACGACGCCGCCGCCTCTACGGACTGCACGACCGCCGCTGCCTACGCGTCTACCTATCTATGTACCTATATGTATACTTATATACTTGCTACTCGTGTAAACAGCTACAGCGCGAGGGCACGTTGCCTGTTCGCAACAACATGCCCGCCGCCCGGCCGCGCGGCCGCACCGGAAAAATACGATCACGGACAAGGCAAGAGGACAGCCGGTCGACAAAACGTTCCAACACAACAAAGCTATCACACTAACTCACACCGCCAGTTCCAAGAAACAGTCGCCCGTAGCCCGTAGGGCGCAAGAGGCGAAGATATGTTTATTATTGTTTTACATTCGATTGCAAACATATGCGTAACAGATCCAGCCATTTACGACATATTTTAAATTAATGTGGAGGAAGGATAAGTAGAATGATTGAAAGTCCTCATATTGTGACATGGGGGCTCGATGGTGGTCCGCCATATTGAAGCGTCTGCTTGGAAACAAGTTTTGTTATGCGCAAGCGCAGGCAGCCGGCTGCCAGCTGCTCTCGTGTCAGGTGGTGCGTGGCCTCGCGCAATCGACATAAGAAGTAGGTAGTAGCCTAGCCATTACTACCTCGTATTTCAGTAACGATACCTACATACTCGTATCCAGCGAACACGGCCAAACACTAATTAAGGTATAGAGTGGATTCAATTAGGTGACGGCACGATTGTCAACTGCGGTGGGCCGGTGGCAACCGCTGCCCTCTCTGAGTCACGAAATGTTACATTTATGTAGATTTCCGCTTTGTATTAAAGCTGTAACATTCTGTTTGATGGAAATAACGTCAATAACAATTGTTATTGCGCAGCTATAAAAATATTAGCTTTCAATTACTCTTATGATAAGTAGTACTAAGGGAATGACAATATAATAAATTTATTGTACTGAAATCCAGGCAAAGGAAACAATAGCTTAATCGCGTTTAGGTCATATTTAGGTGATGTGGTCGGCGCTTGCGCAGTGAGGTCACTGCGAAGCGAGGAGAGTGCGACGCCCGTCCGATGCCGCGCCGCCGCCGCCGCACCGCGCCGACAAGACAACAACACATGGATATGGAATGGAGTCAGGCAGAGCGAGCACGCATTCATTACGTGCCGCCTACAAGCAGTACGCGACTGGCCGACTATCTGCACACAGATTATTACGTGTGTAGTGTGTTCGATATAGCACTGGCACTGAACGCGGCGCGACACTCTTCATTGTTGGCTGGATGCATGATGCTGGCGCGAACACGAACGACCTCTTTTCGTTTCAGTGACATCGCGAACGCGCCATTCCAGAGGGGATACATAAGTACCTAGTACGTGTATTAAAAATGAAAGCATCCTGCTTTGTTGTTCCACTCTAGCGTAATTATCTACTTTTATTTCAAGTATTTACAACATATGTATAAAATACAAACTATAATATATAGAAAATATCCTCAAAGCTCTCGCTGCTGTCGATAGGCAAGGTACCCAACAAGCTGGCAGCGTTCCCTTTCTATACCTATATATGATGTACCATATACCTATTAACCGAGTGACGTCACAATGGTGATAACCATAAAGTGGCAGTTTTATTTGAATGGCCAACAGTGCAAATGTTAGACCTAGAGATACTCCAGTATACCTACCTACTACCTTCATATTGATGAGTACCTACTTCCACCACTGCAAGTATTGCCAGTGACTAAAAAATCATTCTGTATACTTACATACACCCAGACAAATCCATGCACACAAATGTCTGTCCTGGGTGGGAATCGAATCCATGACCTGTGGCGTGACAAGTATTAGGATATATTATATTACCAACCACGCCAACCGACCCATCAATAAAAAAAATCTAGCTGGTATAAAGTAACCGATTACCTATACAAATTTTATCGATAAATACGTCATAATGAATAAATTATCCCAACGTAAATTTTCACGCAACATTCATAATTCAACATTCAGAGATCTCGGAAAATATTTACTTCAACTAAATCACCCGGCTGGCTGGCTATCTGCACACAGATTAAACAAGACGTGTACTAAAAGTAGGCCTACCAACGTGCTATGGTTGTCTAAAAAAAAATACATCATTTTATTTGACCCCACGACCTTCGTCACGTCATTCGACATGGTACCACTGCACTGAGATATCATCGATTTTCACTGAAGAAAAAGCATAATCTTTCAAACACTAGGATTTTTCAAAATGGGATGTATAGTTCCACAAAGAAACAAAGCAGTACAATATTTGTTAAGATCGACAGATAGATAGACCAAAGATACATTGCCATAGCTGCATATGTATGTATATACGCAACATAGGTAGGTACATAATGCCTGTGTGGCTTCACAGAATCCTCAGCAAGGCTATCGCTGATAACGTTATCTCGGCGAAGTGGCTACGAAGCCGACCGACGCGACGGCAACCGGAGCTGGGTGTTACAGCGTTTTCGTTGAGATCGATAAATCCAGGGTACACTTCATGCCGTAAAAGCCAAAGGAATAACATTCTCGACTTCATTCAACTTTTAATGAAATCACGAAGATACCCGTAATATACATATACATCTATTTAAAGGAAATACAATAATTAATAACAAATATGAGCTAAGAGCGAACTTATTAGTTTCGCTGTAGGTATATGTATATTATTTATTATTAATCGAGGTTATAAGTAATATTGGCAATAAATAAGAACTAATTAGTGGCGTTACGATTTCAAAAATAATGTACTCATAAGTAGATAATCCTATTATCTTTGATGCACATTGAAGAAGTACTGAAGAAAAAATATTATTTAAATATTTATATGTTACGTCCCGATGCATGATGGGATGGAAATGTGTTTCTCGTGTAGACTCTTTCACGACGGGGCAATAGCAAACTATATGATACAAGAGAATTCGCAGTAAATAGTTATTTTGAAGGTCAGATATATCGACAACGATATCATTTATTCAAACAAAAACCTTCACACGTATTATATAGATCGATTGCGGAGCATCGACAGAATAGCAGTGTTAACACCAATCCAAGGACATCGACGATTCAAGTGGTTGGTAAATGTAAAAGTATAAGGAAAAAACAGCGAAGTAGCCCCCTGCGTCGAGAGCCTGCCTGCGGGGAGCGACGGTGACGCGACGGACGGGAGGCCGCCCGACCTCTCTTCGGCCAACTCAACCTCTCTCTACGTTACGTTAATGTTGTACAAGTATACTGTGTAAGTATTACACCTATGTATGCTCACATTGTAGCACTCACTTGGTATCTTTTGAAGCAATAATTGGAGAAGGTACCTATAGCAAGCTAACTTTTACACTCTAATTTATCAGGATGTAAGCAAAAAAATCTTTAAATTATGGTTATACAGAGTGAATATCTATTCCTTCTTTTCAAAAAAAATATTGGATTGTTCATAATAGACATTTTTTACTGATATCGCGATTTTTTTTATTTATACATTTTGTTGACATCCGAACATTGACATCCGCGCACTAAGTACCTATCTATAAAATTTTATAGAAAAGTTAATCCTGTTCAACGCGAGATTGATTCACAGATTTGATAACGGAAACGTTACGTTCGAATCAATACAACATTTAAAGATTAGATGAATTGTAAAATATTTAATATTGTACAGTCACGAGCATAAATATACACTTAGTAAAATTCGAAAGCGATTTTCTAGTAACTCCTATATCATAATATAATTGCTTCGAAAATACTATGTTCGTAACACCATACAATTTCAGAGTGAATCCCTTTTGAATTTTGCTAAGTGCGTATATATTTATCCTCGTGACTGTACCTAATCGATCATACCTACTACAACGCCAACCCTACATAGGAACTACATTGATTTGAATCCCTTTCAAAACCAAATTCAATGCTATCACATAATTGACAGTTACAGAGATTAAACATTGTTAAATAATAGAAACGTTTTATCTGACGAAATTGAGAAACAATTAAACCCGTCTGTAGGAGGATGAATCGGATCAACGGTGTAGACAGACACGTATATACCTATCAAAGCTCGCCCACTGAAACTCTATAAAATGGCATGAGTTATTTACATATCTGAAAATAGAGACGTAAGGATGCGACAACTGTCTAACCTGATGACCCTGGAATAACAAATAAGTTATCGCTAAGTTTTAAACGATATTAGGTAAGTACCATTCTTTCAACATAATTGTAATGGGAACGCATATAGATTGTGTGCAGGATTCGTTGTCGCTTGTCGGGTCAGCAAAACGAGCAAAAGCACACGCCAGCTGCAATGCAGCTGCTGCCAAGGCGCCCGACGGCGCACGATGCGACGCAGCCAGAGGTGCGCTCCAACAACTTCACCACGACATAGCGAATTATTCAACCGTCTAATGCAGGTGCCAAGCTCTCAGAGAATACATTACATTTTAGATTGTTTAATAAAAATCACTGAGAAAGCTTTCGTACTCGAAGAGCTTTACTTTACACTAAGATTTACAATTGTTTAGTATATATAAGTTCCTTCTACACATGCTAAATATTTTAGATATACAATATATTATTATTATACCCATTACCCTAAGGCAGGTAAGTTTAATAATCTTAATATGTGTTGCTGAAACCATCTTGACAAACTACGGAAGAAAAATATAGTATTTACGAAAACAGAAAGTGGTGATTTATAACAACAGAGAGAAGTGAGCACTAATCCCAGGGCACTTCAGGGTGTAATTTACAAAAGTAGGCACTCTGTGGTGTAATGGAAATTAATTTCCAAAATGGTTTATTTTTCTTTAAATCTAATCGTGTTACATGCTACTGAAGAACTTCTTGTAGGCTGCACGCGAATATTTGAAATAACTGTTTCATGGAAATTCCGAAATCGAAAATCGCAAAACAAGTGTAATTAAAGTTATATTTAAATAAAACAAGTGCACGGGCGCGCGCGGTTACAACCGACGTTGCATTTTAACCACACAATCACTTAGCTTGATTAAGCTATTTATTTTATATTTAAATTAATGTGTTTCATTATCAGTGATTCAGTACAACTTACTGCTTACTTTGTCATAATAACTTCTTCAATAAATTTTTAATCTTCTTCTTTTTTTACATTCTTATTAACTGGATCCTCCTTGAACTTGAGACTCCATATTTGATAACTACTCGTAGCATTCGCGTAGCACAAGGTAGGTCTTCATTTAAATTATGTAGTACCTGGATGATTTTTTTTTATACGACGTTTTCTAAAAATGAAACCTAGCTAGATCGATTTATCGCCCCGAAAATTTAGTATGCAGGGGGCATACTAAATTTCATGAAAATCGGTGGACCTGTATCCGAGATTCAGATTATATATATACAAGAATTGCTCGTTTAAAGGTATTAGATAGATATGTTTTAGCTATACATAATTTAATACATATAAAGCATTTCTAGGTTCATTTTTTAAAATCTTTTTTCTTACACATTTTTTAAGTTACTTAGTAAGTGCAAACATAATAAATCAATCCGTTATTTGAGAGTTTAATTTTCGATTTCGAAGACGTTTCGGGAACAAATTAGAGCGTAACCGCTGAGAAATAGTTAACATGGATAGATTTCATATTATATGCGAACAAAGCCTGGCCACGGGCCTGGCCGTCTGTGCTAGCACATCTCACAAACCACTTCCCGACACATAACTTATGTTTATAGGAAGGTATTTCTACTTTCTGTACCTAAAGTATCTTGTACTGAATTATGAAATGAGCTACGAAGAGAAGCTTTTTTCCTTTTTTTATCCCGGAACATTTCACACATTTGATCCATAACCAATAAGTTCTGTCAAATAAGTTAAATAAAGGGTTGATGTGTTGTAATGTAACATCGATTCAAACACGGATGAAAACTAATTTCGGGAAATTCGTCATTAGCTAGATAGTAAAATAGGTTACCATACCTACTTATTTAAAGTGGGTTGCCATTTTGCCTACAGTTTTCCGGACTCCCGGACAAGTTTGGGATACAGGGGGAATTCCAGAACATCGGAAATTCCGAAAAATGCCATTATAGTAGAGCGCGCTCACGCCGGAACTTGCTAGAACCGTTAACAAGAAATCGATAATATGCTGGAAATAGTCCGAAAATGTCTGGTTTCTCCGGAAAACTGTTTAATCTGAAAACCTGTTCTAGATTAGTCAACCTAATGTGGTCTGGGAGTCAATTTGGTTGTAAAGGTCAACTTTCGGGCGTTCTGTTAATGACTACCATTGGTACTCTTCAGTCATCGAGTAGGTACCCACCCTGCATTATGTGCTCTAGGAATTATCTGTCTCTATTTTACAGCAGATTTACTCCGAAGTCATTTTATTTGGAACAATTATAGGAAATTGTGTTCAAGTTTTGAAAGTATGTTTTTAAGTCCAGCCCCCAAAAAGAAATAAACGTCATAAAGTTTGGTAGGTAATTATGTTGTTGAAGTTTTTGCACAAACTAAATAAAATTTGGAATAACACACCAAAAAGAGAGGAATATTTAACGGTAATGTGTGTGACAGAGGTGGTTTGAAGACTATATACACAAGTTCATGAACTTGTTTATTTTCGACCAATTTATGAATCAGTTTTTTAGCTTTTTTATTAAAGATGCTATCCGAGCGACAGCTCTAGCCTGACCGAGAAATGCGATTTTTACTTTCAGACAGATTATAGAAGCTTTTCGAGTTGTTTAACGATTTGTTGTTTATATTCAGCGAGTAAAGCATTCTTCTACGCCTCTATTTGGAGATACCATTATTGTACTGTTGCTAATTAACTGTGTTCCAGTTGTGTGGTAATAACATCGATTTAAATATAATATGTCTATGGGTAATTAGTAGCGATCCATGTGATCGTTTGATGTAAAATAGTATCTAATTATTTCATGTGACGTTTGAGTTTGACGTTTGACCTCTCAATGGGGTTATGGATTATTTGTATGAAGAAAAGTCTTATGCTATATAAACAGATTTGTTTTGGCAGAATCATATCAGTAAGTAGGTAACTAATTGATAACTCTGTAGCTGATTGTAATCTATTTCCATATGTTTGTATTTTGTTTTACTGTACTTTCTTGTACAATTTGAGTTGCTTATTAGATGTTAGCGTCTGTCGTGCAAGCACAAGTACTCAACAGTGATACTGCAACTGTACCTTTTATTGTCAATGTACTTTCGAGATGCACTAATTCGGTTTTTGACCCAACGGATTTGCAAACATGTTATTCCGTCGAAGGTTTAACTGTTAACATAACAACAAAGAGCGATTATGAAGAATATTTCAATAGCCAATTAAGTCTTCGTCTGTTCAAAATCATCGAGGAACACAACAGTTCATTGGAATAAACAAAATTATTGTGTTAAGTAGGTACATTACATATTAATTTATGGACGCACGTGTTAAGTTTCAGTTATGATCTCGGCTCATTACTTATGGGTTTGGATTTACTATTCGAGTAAAGAGTGCTAATTAGGTACAAGTCTATGTGCCTGCCACCAACTGAATACAAGTTGTCGAGTCTTCATAATATAAGCTACCGCTATATTATCATCTATATGTATGATCAGTGGATCCTACAGTAAATTTGTACCTGATCTTTATTAAGTATTTCAAAAAGTTAGTAAAATAGCTAATTTTGAAATCACAAGCCCAATGAAGGGAGCACAGATTTTAATTGCATTACGAGCCCGATCTATAACAGTAATTTTGCTTTTTCGACGGTCCCGAACGTAAAAGCAGCAGATTTAGCAAATCCTAGTTGGAAGTCCCGGGTCGCCTACTCCAGCAGGGAGCGCCGAGCCGCCACCCCCGACACTCACCCACCCCCATACTTTCACTCTCTTGTGCGTCGGGGATCTCGACCCTACTACGCCAACGAAATACTGTGAACGCCTCGAGGGTTCCATCCCATTATACATCTACCGACGGTAGTTTTAGAAGTTAGAATACCGTGAACTGATATTGTACGAGGTCGAGAACATTTTGAGCGATGCGTCTAGGGCGTAGTAAGTAATGACATGATATCGCGGAATATTAGGGCGTGTTGCGTGCTGTTAAGGGTGAGGTTTGCGTGTAGTAAAAAGTGTTACACGCACAATGTGGTGCTGCTGAAGACAAGACCGGACGAGTACCGGATCCCTCGTCACTGGGCAACCCGCACACATTTCACAAATATTTCATATACCTAGCTGCTATTAAGAATTCGAAAACTTTAAGCTTTTGTTACCTGCGCATTTGGTTTTAACAAGTGGCGCCCAGTATCTTCGCCATAATTAACAGTTAACTTCACTAACAATTCTCATAAAGTTACGTCATGAAACATTGCCAAAAGATCAAAAATGTTTCCCCTATTTGCAAATAACCGAGAGTTCATCAATTTGAAGCGCATAGGTAGGAATAATACCAATTAGGTTATTGATAGGCCAGTACATTCGCGTAGGTACTTAGGAGTTAGGTACGTAATGAACGGTATGTAGAAACGCAATAAGCTAGCAATAGCAGAACTGCAGCACTAATGGAATGACGGAAATCCTATATATTTATATTATCAGTTGCGTATGTTTCGATTCGAGTTGTGCTTGTGACAATAAACACCTAACTGGCAGTGGCAACGTAGTAGGTACCTAGAAAGTATAAGATACTTATAACAGATATTTCGTTAAACGTAGGTATGTCGCTTTTTTCGCAATAAGGTACCGAAGTACCTATATATCTACATACATGAAATGGATTCAACTACTCTTGAAGTTGAGTACAACAGTGATTGTTAAAATCAAAGTAGGTACAAGATCAGTTCCACCGAGACACGCGGCGGGCCGTACCGAATTAATCGTAGCCAATCGTAGGTATTATTTTGTTTGTGTCTCGAATCTCAATCGCAGTAGACGATACGTGGGTGTAACTATGTGTCTATAGGTAATAAGAACGACGCAAGAGCAGAGCAAAGACAGAGAGCAGCCCGAGGTCGGGTGCGCCCGCGTCGCCGACGACGTCGCGTCGCTCGAGACTCCCGCTGCGACCCTACGGCCCACGCGATAAGGCGCACATCGCCGCGCGCGCTCGCTGACCTCACCGCACCGCCCGGCAAATAATAAATATGTAACACTGATAAAAGCCGCAGAAGCGATGACCGGCAAGTATTTAGGGATTCTCATTTGGCAAACTCGGCGGGTCATCGCGCCCACAAGCCACGGTACCGCACCGAGACCGGCGGATTAGAAGTGGACGTTGCCGGTGAAGATGTCCACCGGCTATTTCTGATCATAAGACGTCAGGATCGAATTAGCTGTTTCTACACCAGAGGACTTTGTCGAACAACTATTTTGCAAATTCCTACGGTGTGCGTCGGTGCAGTCTTCGATGGAACTTATATAGGTATGAGTTATGATATTATGATGAAGTCACGTGTTGTAGTTACATACCTGCGTGCGGCGGAGGTGTTGTCACGCGCTGCTCGAACAACACTCGTGTCGGTGGCGCGCGGCTGACTGGCGGGCGGGCAGCAGCGAGCGTCGTCGCGGCAGCAGCGGCCACCGCCCGCGCCCCGCTTCTCGCCCGCTGCATTCCATGCGTGCGCCAGCCGCCGTCGGGAGAGCTGCCACTAGCCGCTTCTACTGACATCAGCGACGCCGCCTGACGCCTCCCCATATCTCGCACGCAAGCCGCCGCCGCCTCGACACTCGCCTGTCACCTCTGTGTGACCCTCGCGACCGCCTACCCGCGACGACCTCGCTCTCGGTTGTTGAAATCTGCTGAATCGTAATACCACATTGTATTAATGACTGTCACAATGCTATCATTCTGAAGATAAAGTATGTTCAAAAAGTGCCTAAATTAGTAAATTCATAGCAGAAAGGTACTTACAAGTTTTTCGGTACATAGGTAATAGCTGTAGGTGATTGCTACATTCTAGCACATGACAATTCAATGAAATCAGAGTACCTACCTATACTATAATGATATAGTTAAGCCAATTAATATCAATCATTCATTTTCAATGAAGTCGGTAAATTCCTCCTCAACAACAATAAGTCATGTTTACTTGACAATTGACATAACGCAACGCTACCATACAATAATGTCATGCTACATTGTGGGGAAACTAGGATGCAACACTTATAGATAAGTAGATATAGTACATCAGAAAGGAAAGAAATAAGAATGTAATGTGAATGTGAAACCATTGAGTCGAATCGCCGTTGCATGAATCTTTTAACACCTAGGTAGGTACCTACCCCATCAAGTAGTAAGCAGTTTTGTGGACGAATTTATCTTTTCGAGTTGAACTAGTTTTTATGAAACTTGTATACTTACTTAGGTACGTAGATCTTACTTATATGGAGGTTTAGAGAGGAGAGTACCTACTTATATAAATGGTACTTAAAGCCCCACCAGAAAAATAAAACACCTTACCGTATTGCGGAATTTCACGGAACTAATAAGTGTCCTGATTTTACTAGGAGCTGTCAAAATATTTTTAAGTGGCGCCCTCACGCAGGTTTTTTATTTTTCTGGTCATACTTTTTCTATGTTTCCCTCGGCAAATATTTAAATAGATAAAATCCTAGGCTCCGAACAACTAAATAGCAATTTCCTGCTAGTGCTACGTGTCGTATACTTAGACGCTAAGATGCACCGTGACGCCACAGTAGAAGAACCTTACAGTAGTAGATATTTGATGTCGAATGCTAAATCTGAATTTTAGTCATAGACTAATATATAATACTGGAATGTTAGTCTAACTAAACAATACGTGTCATGCCGTACTTGCCGCAGTCATATGATAGAAAATTATTAGTTAAGTGTTTTATTTGAATCCACAAAATGAATAATAGGATGAAACCATGAGATAAGACGAAATTATGAGTTCCGTTTTTTGCACTTTTGTCTATGTAACCCTAAAAAATTAAAAAAATATATTCCAGTTTTCCTTTTAGACTCTATTCAAGGATTCTTGATTTAGGAATTAATTAGTACTAGGTAATAACTCTTATTTCTAAGCCTGAGGCGGACGGACAGAGTTACCACAGTAATAATATGATTCCGTTCAGACCCTCTAAATACGGAACCCTAAAAATAAACCAACCGCGCGAAAACCATCATTGATACAAACCGAACGACTGTAACTTAACTATCCTCTGCCCACCAAAATCGGATTCCTTTATCAATATTTTGGTATTTGTTAATAAAAATATACGTAATAATAATCATTATCACCAAAATAGGTCAATGGGAAGTTAAAAAAATCTTCGGAACAAAACAGACGGACACGTGAGTGACAGCATGTTTGGACCCTTAGGGTACGGAACCCAAAAATACAAAGAATATGCCGAAGATAGCCAAATGGTAATGATGTCGAGTACCGTGACGAAGGTCGTCGTGGGTTCGAATTCTACAATGAGCTTGAGCTTTCAGAGAAGAAAAACATCGTGAGGAAAACATAGCACAGTATTAGGGTAGGTACCTTGTACTTGTATTACCCGCCTGGTTGGCTACCACCCTTAAATTGAAAATGTCTACCGGTTTGTTCCAGCTCCAGCAGCTGCACTTGAGCCTTCTAGGCTTTGTGTGCTTACCACCATCGACCACATAATCACTTGCCATAGTATTAATTATCACAGCGTAAAAAACATACAGTCCATCGCGTTTGAATATACGCGAAATGCCGCTTTTATATAGGCATTCGTCATTGCTGCATTGTGTCCCAAGCGAGTGTATGGCAGCTTAGGCTCGCTACCGCCCCTCTCTCACCCCGCAAGCCCCGCACGATTGCTCTGTCTAGACGTGTCCGTTGGCCGACTGTAATTGGTTCATAGACTGTGGTATTATAATCTATACTTACCATATTGAGATAGTCAAGTCCATACATTGTAAAAAAATGCCAGTAAAATTACAAAAGATTTTTAAAAGTAAGTACATACATTACGTTTAGTTACTACGTGCATAGTAAAATTTCAATTTCTATGGAGTGGAGAATAATTTAAATTAACAAAATTACATTAGTAACGCCATCTGTTGGAAGATAGTCATAAAAACATCCCTACCATTATGTAGACAGAGAATACATGTACTCTAATTACATTAGTACTATAAGGTTATATAAATTATAAATAGTAAAAAGCATACATTTTATTATTTTATTGAAATAATTTATTTTTCAATTTAATTTGTCTCATTTATAAGTTATTTTTTGGACCTGTTGTGTTGTCTGTCTTTTTTACAAGCTTTTATTTAGTTTCACCTAGGCTATGCCCATTTTTGTCATCAAATCTTGCAAATTAAATCTGATACATGTGTTTTATTATTTGTCGTTAATTATATTTTGTACCTTTTGGATGTAATAGTGTGTGTCTTGTTGGCGGTCTAATACAGTGTTTCTTAACCTGTGGTCCGCGGACCCCTGGAGGACCGCAGTCTCATGTCTGGACTAAAAAAAGCTAAAAACAGATTACAAGTGGAATCGGTACCCCGAGTGTAAACAATTGACGTTAGAAAACGCTTACTATCATGTTAGCGTTTATGACATTTTTCTATAGGAATCGGCACAGCGCCTCTTGCGGAATACTCATGGAACTAATTTCTTCCATACAAATTTTTAGTAAACGCAAACGTGATAGTAAGCGTTTATTTACGTAAATTCTTTACACTCAGGGAATTTGAGAATACAACTTTGTAGTGACATCAACCCGAATATCACTAACTAGCAGGGTTGCCGTTCCCGTCCCGATTCTGCCGGGACAGTCCCGATTTCGATGATATCGTCCCGCGTCTATTATTTCTGCAGTCTTTTTGATGACCTAAATTGGAGATAAGTTTAGAAATATACCACAAGAGTTTACATTTGCAGCTTACGCTCAGTTATTACCTATACTTACTTACTTAGTACCCACCACCATGGACTTTGTGTTATGTACGGTGAGTCGTTTATATTAGATTTTTTAAAAGGCTGCAGTCTGAATTAATTACG
This sequence comes from Tetheella fluctuosa, assembly GCA_951216915.1. Lineage (NCBI taxonomy): Eukaryota > Metazoa > Arthropoda > Insecta > Lepidoptera > Drepanidae > Tetheella > Tetheella fluctuosa. The sequence continues at coordinate 4,640,306 of OX578214.1, forward strand.
TTAAAAGCTATATCGAATCTATCATCTAGTTATCTACACAATATAAAACAAAATCAGGTTACAGTTGTTTAGTTACACCCACATAATCAATTTCAATATTAATCGATTACTTTTTTCGAATAATCAATATTTAATCATCAATTTTTTTTATAATATTAAGTAATCGATTTTTGATTTTATATAAACACATTTTTTTAATCGGTTTTTGTTAACAGTGCCATCTGTGCAACGAATGAAAAAATACGAAGTAAGTTCACTAAAATAAACAAGTCGATCAAAAGATGGCGCCATCTGTACTATGTATGTCGCATCTTTTTACCCGACTGCGCCATAAGGAGGGTTTGTTCGTATATTTTTCGAGAATATGTATGTTTGGAACGCTCTGCGGCCTGAACGGCTCGATGGAGTTTAGCTTGAGACGTGTCGTTAGATTCGTGTTTACTGTGAGAGTGACACTGGGTATATAAAAAAAATTAACTCATTCAATAATAAAACTAAAAACAAAAACAGCCATCAAGTCAGTAGATTAGTATGTGCTCTTTATTCACTAAGCCTTCATTTCTAGAATGGGCCCCGACTGCTACAATCTTAAGTTAAGTGCAATCGGGTATGACGACTTTTTTGTTTTCGGGTTTTTTCATTTCCTAATTACACAGAAACGCAGTCAGGTTTTTTAGTTTTTTAAATTACCGTTTTTCTTCTAGCGATATTTTACACTGGATCTAGTGACAAGATGATTTTTGAGGTGGCAACCCTGCAGGTATGAGACATTGAGTGAAAAAATCGATTACTTAAAAATCGATTATTTCTTTCTTCTAAAATAGATTTTTCTGAAATTGATTTATATTGAAAAGAGAAAAAAAAACGATTTTTAAGTTATCGATATTTTTTCACTCAATGTCAATCGCTGTTTTTACGCTACGCTGAATTGATATCTATGGTTAGTCAAAGTCAAAGTCAAAGCCATTACCAGCCAAAAAGAAAAATACCAATACCAAGTAAATAATAAAATGTAACGCAAACAAGTTCTTATTAAATAATAGCGACTACGCTACATAATGGCTAAAACTAAAAAAATATAATAAAAAAAAACAATATGCGAAGTGCACCTGTGCAGAGTGAAACTATTTCCAAACATCCCTATCTTCAATATATTGAGCTACCTTGTAATAAGCCTTTTCCTTCAAAACTTTCTTTACGTAAAATTTTAATTTAAAATCGGTCATCTTGGTTACCGAGTTAGGTATTTTATTATAAAAACGAACGCAATTACCAAGGAATGACTTGCTATCTTTGGCTAACCTAAAATATGGAACAACTAATTTCTCTCTTTGCCTTGTATTTATATTATGGACATCTACTTTTGTTTTAAACATTCCTATATTTCTACGTATGAACATTATATTTTCATAAATGTAGAGTGAAGGCAAAGTCATTATATTTATTTCTTTAAATAAATGCTTTAATGACTCCCGAGGACCCATACTATAAATTGCACGAATTGCCCTTTTTTGTAGTATAAAAATAGTTTCAATAACGGTTACACCTTTTGTAACTCAACGGCTAGACCGATTTTTATGATTTTAGATTTGTCTCCGCCCCGAAAAGCAGAATAACTATAATATTATATTATAACTGGAATATTTTTTTATACCGGAAACGCGGGTGAAATCGCGGGCGAAAAGCTAGTTATCACTAGAGTTCGCGCCACCACTGAAGTCCGATGGAACTAATGAAAATGTATCTTATTCCTTGTACGATAGAGGTGGACCCATCGGACTTCAGTAGTGGCGCGGACTCTAATGCTAAGCTAAAGCTAAAATGTAAGTGACAGGAGGCGTGACGTCACGTCATGAACTAAATGTCAAATTGACAGACAATACGCAGTTTTGTGAATTGACTTTTGCGCCAAATTGTTTGAATGGAGTTCGTGCCACCAAAGTTTCTTCGAAACTGTCCTGCAAGAAATACGTTTGATTTTGAATAATTCCACGAGACTTCTTTGGTGACGCGAACTCTAGCACATTCACGGATTTTTGTGATTTGTGGATAAAATTGCAGTCCCATTAACTCGCCCATTAATTATATACAGCCGTGTATTATTTTACTCTTTAACTAACATTAAATTATCTGTCGCCAAACAAAACGCTGTCACTGATAATTAGACTTGCTTTACTTTTCAAATTAAATTAATGATATCCAGACCCCAAATAGTGACAATGATTTAGATAACATAGATTTCAGTTCTTTATAGTTGCACTTAATTTTATTAAATTTGAACTATATTTTTATTTCGCTTTTCAATTACCTTAATTTTACACGGATTTTACTGACGAGAAAAATGCAAGATTTAACGGATTTCTAAGGGAATATCGTAATAAAGTCGGCGGAATTTCAAAATTATTGTTGGCAGCACTGACTGATTAGACTTTTTTAGTTTAGTTGTAAATTTACTTTTGCTATAAAACTAATAGATGTAGACCAGTTGATATAAAAATCATTGAGTTTATTTGAACTAACTATGGATGTCACAATAACAACCTTTACGAATCCATTTTCTTTCTATTGTAGGCCTGTTGATGATACCGGTAAAAACATAAGTATGCCCAAAAATTTGGAATCAAATGTTTTATCCAGCAAAGAGCTAATTAAATGTGTGGTTACTGGTAATAAAAAAGATTTAACAGATGTAAATCATGGCCAAGTAAGTTTATAGTAACTTGTCTTACATAATTATCTGAAAAGTGAAAATCCAGCCATTGTCGTTATTTCGTGCTTTTTGTGCTCTAGTATGTTGCAGTTTTGCTGGACAATGAATGGACTCGTGGTATAATTACTATGGAATCACAGTTTCTCATATGGCTGATTGATCATGGGACCTATTTACGTCCAAATGATAAAACTGTTTATATAAATCTACCCTCAGAATTTAAAAAATGTCCAACTAAAGTGTTTGAAGCTAGCATTCATGGAGTAACACCAGTTGATAAAGTGAGTTGTCTGAGTTAATTACCTTATGTAATAAATGTATAAAATGAAATATTACTTAGTGCAACTCTGACCTCACACATACAGTCCTGAAGATATAGCAAAGGAGTATTGACTGTTGGTCTAAGCTTGCTATGGTCGTATGATTTACCTACTTAAAAGCTTTGTTTGTGACATTTCAGAATATCCCAAGAATAATCTTCTAATTTATTATGCATTACAGATAATAAATAATGAGTGTCAGATTGTCAATGAAATTTCCACTTTTTGGAACAACGGTGCTTTGGAAACAGTGCAGCAAGCTATTTCAGAGGCAGATAAAATTTGTTTTGTACCTGTTGCCCTGCTATCAACTAAACATAATGATATAGTAAGTAAAACATCATTCTAAAACTAGTTTTATTAAATTTTTGTTACATACTACAATAATATTTTTTTTCATTACAGGTTCTAGGAGATTTATATCTCAGAACTAGAAAGAGGGGATATGTAAATATTGCAGATGAACTAGAAATGTGGCCCGTTTTCCTAAAAAAAAATAAGGAAGTTTACATACAAAGTAATAATAATATAGTTGCTAACTGCAATATTATGGTTGTTCAAAATATTAATTAATATTTTGTTTTATAGATTTATCAACATTCTATCCAAGCCGTAGACGTCACCATGCTTGTAATTTGAAACCATTCATCCCAAATGGTCATTTAGCTCAAATAACTTTTGAGTGTACTCTTTTAGAGTACAACACCATCTGTGATACTATTCCTCAGTTTGAATTGAAATGGAATTGCGATTCAGATTCTGAAGGTGGCAGCACTGTAGTAGGACATAACAATGGCCAAACCAACGATAAAGCCTATAAACTAACTGCTGAAGAAATTGAAAAATATTCAAGTATGTACATAAAAGTATGTGGTAGGGAATTTAATGTGCTCAATGTTTTGTTGAACAAAGCGAGGGATTTGAAAATGTGTGAAAAGTACAAAGATCGTAAATCTGTTGGTAGAGCCAACACTTTTGCTCCAAATTGTTAAAGGTTACTTTTAAGCTAAGCACACATTATAGCCAGGCCACAGCTGGCATAGAAGAAGGCTAGGAACGTCTAGCCATTCCTACACATATTCTTTTTCATATGAGTTCAGCGATGTTATACTACAGTATAATAATGTTAGAAGTCTGCTAGCATTAGTAAACTACTAGCTAAGTGAGGATTTTGAATCACTGATGTGCAACTAGCCAGAAGATTATTTTGTTTTTTTCTCTACTTATTGTGAAGTTTTTTTAATGTTTTTGGTTCTGTTTTTTTTTTTGTTTCAAAAATTGTACATACTGAGTGAGATTGTGCTCTCTCAGTAAGAAGTACCTAGGTATATTGATTTGATAATTATGATATTATGTGATGATAGGCTATAAGTTACCCAAAGACTGGTCTGCATACAATTATATTGTATGCTGTAGTGTAGGTATCTCAGAGTAAATATGAGTGTTCTGAAAAAAAAGCCTTTGCTCATGTTAGCTATAAGTTTGAAATATAATACATGAAGTATTTACTTTTAAAAGTAAAAAGTGACCAAATACCACACGATCTGCCAATTTAGAGACTGGTGCACTACTTGCAAAAGAAGTGTTCATATTAATAATGTTCATAAGTTTGTTATGCCTTGTTGTTTCCTTTATTTAAGTTTTAAAATGTTTAATTGTTTAAGAACAAAGGACAAGTCTGAATTATCCACCTTACTTTAAAAAAAAATGTTTCACATGAAAACTAAGTTCCTATTTGTATTGTTTTGATACAATACAGGATGATTTTTTGTCTCTGGCAAAAAAAAAACAGCTGTTCCAGTAACTTTTATTTTACGCGATATCAGAGTTGGTCCCATACTGAAAGTTCATATTGATGAGTACTTCCACCCCTGCTAGTATTGCCAACGACAAAAAATCATCCTGTATATTGATTATATCATTATCTCATATTATATTTTTATACCTCATAGCCATAAATAGATAATATTTGTTGGAAATTTTCTCTTCATAATTTTCAATTAAGTAGGTTAGATACAGGACAGGTAGCATATTTTGTCCAAACAATGTATCAAGGGATTTAAGACATACCATCATTAAATTATAAGATTTTTATACCTTATTGTATTGTTGTTGGTCTTTAACGTAAAAAAATACATGTTAATTATTTTTTACTATTTCAACATTAAAGGCTACGACTGATTTTTAAAATTTTACCTTTTCTCAATAGATATAGGTACGAATTTGTATTAAAATGTTACCTTGTTTGCCATAAAAAAATAAACAGAATGTTACCTATATATTTTCATACTCTACCGACCCTATTAAAAGGGTAGACTGAAAACCTAATAATCGAGTTAGTAATAATAATATATGTATAATATGTGCCAGTTTGTATTGTTAGAGTGCCACGTACATCTGATAACACCCAGTGATAGAAAGCAGGTGTACGGGGGGGCTCTTAAGATTTGACATTACTGATCCAATCCATACGATTTAATTAATTTATCGTTATCATTACAGGGAATAGACCTACCGTACTTAAAGTAACGCTTGAATTGTATTTATCCATATAAAGCTTTCATGGTATTCACGGATAAATTATTAATTACCCTGTACTCAATACCTAAATTTGTATTTGTAATAAACAGACTGACCCTATTTTGGATTTTTTGTTATGTTAAAATAATTAAAGTTATAAATTACAAAAAGATTAATAAAACAAGTTGATTATTTTTCTTATTTTTATTTTATATACAAATAGAAATTCCCTTATATAAATAAACTTACTTAAGTCTTAAAATTATTATTCTGTACAGTTCATGTACGACGGAATATGGGCAGTGCGAAGAGATCCCGATGATTTCAAGATATGGCAAGTTCTGATATTGATACTGCGTGTGCTTAAATAAATATGGTGCTCTCCTTTGGAGGACAATGATGATGGTATAAATAAACCAAATCTGTGATTGTTTAATTTAGTAAAAAACATGTTTGGATTACTAAACTTCTGGTTTTGAATTATGTCGTCTGCTTATGCTAAAGTATTGGAGACAGTGAATCACAGACGGAGACCGGGGTTGGTGCTAGCTACATAGTTGAGGAGCTCTTCAGAGTCTTCGCACACGACTGGCTTCTCGTGATAGCAAGCGACGTCGTGCCACGCGATACCGTCATTGTAGACGTTGTTGAGGATGCTCAGGCAGGACTCGGACGTGCCGTTGATGTCGAACTCGGCATTGTCGGGCTGGCGAGTCTTCTTGTGGCCGGTTTGAGACCAGGGGTTGTAGCCCCAACCGTTAGGAATCTGAAATTGATAAAGACGACATTGTTAATGATAGATAACATATAATTTCCTCTATCTAAAGCTAAATTTAATTACTTGACTAAGTTATCAATAAAGGAAATATTTGGCTTGGTCTCGAAATCAGCAGTTGGTATGTTAATTTGTGTTTGAACCAACTACTGCAGATAACTTCCTTATTTGTTCAATCTCTGTTGGTTTCTAATAATTTGAAATGGAAATCTTCACTTTCTCGTTACTTTATAACACCAACAAGTACAGTCACGAGTATATCTAAATATATGTATGTATATTCTTACACTTAGCAAAATTCAAAAGGGATTTTCAAAGTACTGATTAAAATTGTATGGTATTACGTACAAAGTATTTTCGAAACAATGCTATTACGTTATAGGTGTTATTTTATCTCTAAAGTTGCAATCATTATTTCACGAGAAAATCGCTTTCGATTTTACTAAGTGTAGGTATATATTTATGCTCGTGATTGTACCTAGGTACCTACAAGGCGTAACTGCCAACTGTATAGGCACAACTGTACTTGGAAAGTTATGTTACAATTCAAAGAGTAGGTGCGTGTCGACAAGGGGAAAATTTCCCTTTTAGTTCGGAACAATATGAAACGAATTAGTTCCAGTGGTAACAAATACACTTTATTTATGCAGATTTTGCGAAAGAGTAGTGCTAACCTGGTTGGTCGGTGAAATCTTTTCGCGGTTAGCAGACCAGAACCATCCTAGGATGTTCTTGGGCTCTAAATCCCTGCGCGATTCACAACCTTTGAAGTCGCAAAGACGGCCAGATGTCCAGATGTAAGGCACATCATCTGAAATTATAAATATAATGATGATTTCTGACCCAGGCTTACTAAGTATTAGCAAATCTCTAAAGCAATATTAATCATAGTTCTATCTTAGTGACGATTGGTGACATATACTTAGTTATCTCTTTAAAAACATAATTTAACGTGAGTTATGCGTTGCAATATTGTTCAAATGTGAAGGTTCTTATGAATCGCTGCAGCATCGCCTTGAGTTATTATCGGACACTTAATGAAATTTACACAAATATTTTATTGCAACATTTGCGAAGTCATTGACGACTTACTCTGCTGGATGAGCTTGAAGATAAGATTGTTCTCCTCTTGCGTTTCCGTTGAGACGAGGTCCATGCAGTACTCGCGACAGACGTTACGGCCGTCCAACCAATCGAATTTCTTGTTGGCGAGGGTGGGTACATGTCCAGTGTAGAAGTAGTGGTGTCCTCTGTAGAAGAATTCCTTTGGCCCTAGAAATGAAAAAATATTCTGTAAAGGTTCATATTCTTTAAAAACCCTGAGTACCTACCTACCTATATGTTCTTTATATCGGTATGACAGAGTTATTCAAACATTATTATTATTTAAGATGGCACAGTTATATCAAGGTAGGTAGGTAGCTTTTGCATTTGATGCACCGAATAAAATATTAACCCAAACAATGACCTCACGCAGCCACACAACTAGAATAAATAATGATTTACACCGACCTGTATCTGGTTAGCGGTGCGCTAATAACTGACCAGTGACCACGGTATTGTCCCCTATTTAGACAGGTCATGTACCCAAAGTGATATACCACGGTCGTGACATTGAGGTACCTCGGTACAACTACTGTATCTACTAAGTAAATTGTTATGAGATCGATGTCGCAACTGTTTATGGTTGACAATTACATAATGCCTCCACGCACTCAGACGACCTTTCCTCGTTACATTCGTAGCTCTACAGATATAAAACTCGAACAAATATTTTTCTTGATTCGTGATGCTAATTCGCCTGGATTTCTTAATTAAAACTGCATTCCGAATAAGAAACTTGAATTAATTATAATAAATCTTAGTATTTGTGTTGGTACATTTTTGAACTGATCTCTTATCTAACTGACCAAACGAAGATGTGGTAAAGAAATACACCTAATAGGCTAATATGTATCCAACCGAACCAACTTCTCAGTTTAATGTGGTTTAATATTTGGTTAGAGCCAATAATGAAGATTAGAAGTTTTAGGTTAATTTGCAACAATTGTTTACCAAGTAACCTTTTCGCGGTTAAACCTTTATGTAAACATTTTGCAGTAGTGCTCTTTTACGAACCCACGTAATATTTATTCTAAGCCTACATTAGGTATGTAGCGAATGATTTTGGCAGACGATGTTGCAATGCGGTTTGCGGCGAGGACCGCACCGTCGCCGCTGCCGCGCACGCCGCGTCGCGCCGCCTCCAAGCAAACAGATGCGTCGTCGGTCACGCGGCGCCATCGCCAACTGGGCCAAGGATTCCGTACGTACCGGATGCATTTTTTTATTTCAAACCAGCCTGCCAGCGCCACCCCATTGTTATTCAAATTTTGATTAAGTATAGATAACAAGGACAATAACATGTTTGTTTTGTATTCACACATTTCAGTAAAGTGCGGGATCTACATTAATCTGGAGTTTATAATCAGAAAACGTTAACGGTCTCATTACGTGAGATAGTAGTAGGTAGTTATTGTAAAACCCAGGTTTTAGATATAGATAGCTCTAGGTAGATGGACTCGTAACTGTCATATTTCTCGTAGGCCTCGTAGCACAGTTCGTAGTCATGCTATATTTTTTACGCATCGTTTAAAAAGTAACTAATATGACTTTTTGATGATGTATGTTTGGAGCTATTATTTTGTTATCATCTAGCGAGAGTCATGAAAAATGAATATGAATTCGTAACTATAAAACCTGCTACGAAAATTACAGGACCGTCACCCTAACATGAAATTAAAGCTTTTATTAAAATCTACACTCCACTGTACCTCCCACATAAGTTGCAGACTATTGTACAAAACAGACAGTTAATTACAAGTCAAATGTGTTAAAGTTCGCACGACGCGACGAGGCGGACAATCGTTCCGTTTGAGACCTTGCGCATTGACAGATTGGCAGACGGATGTGCGATTGTATTCAAAGGATCCGGCTAAAACACTTGATAATTCATCTTAATTTTAACGTTAAAATTTTATATATATTTTATTTTTGCTAAGTACATACCTACTATTCAGTACCTTCTTAGTAACTACCTCTCTCGTTTTTATTTTCAAATATTTCTTTACCACTTTTTAGTTTATAAATATTTAATTTTGTAATACATAAGTTGAAATTATTTAACTATTACAATATTGGCATTAGTTGTTTAAGTTAAATAAAAATACACAATTATCTTATACATTTTATAGATTTTGTACCTGCAGTTAAATATAAAATAATTTAATTATTAAACCGTTAGTCGTTTCGGTATCATGTATAATATATACATTAGTATCCCAAAACGACTTAAACCATTACTAATTTTAAAAAATTATTAGTTAAATTACACGAAGAGCGATAATTAAAAGCTATAAACCACTTACACAATATGGGTATAGGGGTGTACCTCCCCATTTTTTTTACCAAATTGTAATCCCTAAGGAAGAAGATACATAATATATATGTTTCATGGCCGAACCGATTTTGGTAAAGTTTTAACCTAGGATATTTTTTATTCCGGAAACAGCTAGTAAACAATAAACATTTATTAAAAACTCATACTGTTTTTAATCGACTTCAAAAAAAGGAGGAGGTTCTCAATTCGACTGTATGAATTTTTTTGTATGTTTGTCACGCGATTAATCCGCCAATTATGAATCGAATTTAATAATTATTTTTTCGTTTGAGAGGTCATACTTGAGAGGTGGTCCCATATAAATGTTAATATGATCTGATCACTTCAAAACGAGTTCTAATATAGTTATTTTATACTTTTTAGTGCAAACCTATTTTGAAGTTGGTTTTACTTATTAATAATAAAAAAAAAACATTGGAATGAAGCGTTTACTTGTATAAAATACAAATAGCCTTGTACAAAATTGTTAGTTTAATGACAAGTGGTTTGGTTAAAACTTAATAGTTAAAGATGAATTAACTATTATTGGTTTGGTAATGTCGAAAGACTGAACAATACGTACGAAGGTTGCGTTGCAAAACTTCATCTTATAATTTTATTATTATTTCATTTATTATTATTGTAATGTATCTTTCAGACATCACGACATGAGGACCGGTCCTTTTTGAAGGCGTGCATGGGGATATAGATCCAACACGTAGAGGCCCCTTTAAGATACGTAAATGTGTTGGGATATGTACACCTAGCGGATACTATCTCTGTCTGCACTATTGAAGAGATACAGGTAAAGACAGCACCCGCTAAGTACAAGGACTATTGCAGAAAATAGGGAACTATACTGGGACTCTAAGGGGGGAACTTGCTGGACTGGTTGCTGGACTATTTATTGAGACAACGGAACGCCTGCCAAATAAAATGTCTCAATATTTGATGATTTTCGTTATATGCATATATAGTTAATAATTCTGGCAGACGGTGACTCGCCACCAACTGAATGGGCCCCCAAAAAAGTCACCAAAACCAAGTTGACAGAGGGAGCAACATTGGTGTCAGCAGCTAAGGGTATAGGGAGGTGTGCACCGGCTTCAGCATTGCGAGAAGACTCATGAACGGGTTTCCCCGTTATTACGCAGATTGAGCACTTCCACCCTTTCGAGCATATAGATCTCGCGCTCCACTAAGGCCGGCCAGTGAAGGCAAGCCGTAGGTGGGGGCTCAAGGAGGTCTCGGGTCCGTGGTGTCACTAACTACTCACCAACAGCTCGCCATATAGGAAGCTCTTGTAATAAAGAATAGGTTAAAATTAAATAACTTATTTAGGTTACCTACCAAAGACAAATCGGTACCTTCAGATGCGCTTCCATAAGGTCAATCAATTCTAGAAAAAAATCCTTATAAATGGAACATAATATCTTTTTCATAGATTTTTATTTTTTTGCTTTGATCCTATCAATTTACAACCAGTTCACAAACTTTACAACTTTATTTCATGACAACGAATGATTTAAGCCAAATCGCGTATTGTCTATTATTACCTTTACTTTATTGATGAAAATAACGGCACAGATGGGTATCATTAGCAATAAACTGTGTTGGTAATAAAATGGCTGCTACTAAAAATCACATAAATATTTTCGACAGTAAAAGCAAATGGTTTTTATAATAAAATGCCGAGTGGTAACGTTGATACACGCAGAAAATATCCGTGACCTATGCCCATGACCTAGCTGCACATCGAACCCATGACCCCACGGCGGGCGTAGAGCCACTGCTCTTTGGTACATGTTGCTTCAATAGGTCTGCTACATGACAGGCATGTAATTGATAACTTATATATGAACAAAACAAAATCCTAATGTTTTACTTGTCGTGACTGTTTGCGATTTTGTAATGAACGGCTTTTTAGCTACGAATTATTTATTAGCCACTATTATTATTAATTATTTTGTTAAAATAAAATAAAAATACAACTTTGCATTCATAGGTATATATATATTCATATTCTAATGTACTTGTTTGTCCGGATTTATTTGAGTAGAGAATATACAAGTTTAACAGCTAAGTATATCGATTTTGTCAAAACTTCTTTATGTTCCAACTAGCTTTCCGCCCCGCGGTTTCACCCGCGATCCCCTATTTTCGGATCCCCCCACAGGATTTGAATTTAAAAAAAATCCTTTTTTTATACACCCTTACGTTATAAGAATTACACACAAAGTGTATCTCCCTAACTACTCCATACCATGAAAAAAATGTTTTCCCTTACAAACATCAACAATTGCACCTTTTCGGGTGAAAAGAGAAAGATGATAATAACTATTCAGGAGCCCAATTTTTATGGAAACATCTCAAAAATAAAGTATTTTCATACAAACGTACAACCCCTATTTTACCCCCTTAGGGGTTGAATTTCGGAAAATACATTCTTTCTTTAACCCTTCGTTATAAAAAGAAGCCTCGATCACTACAAACTGTACCTCCATACTCATTCCAAAATTGACGTTCCATATAACTTTTGCACCCCTTTTAACCACCTTAGGGAATGAATTTCAAAAAACGAATGGAATGAATTTCGAATTAATCTGACCAGAAAAATAATGACTCCCATACAAACTTTGCCACCCCTTTTCTACCCTTATGGGGTGATTTTCAAAAAACCCTGAAACATCTATTTTTTATTTTTAACTATATACCTAAATACGAAATTTCATGGCTTTATCTTTAAAACTGACAAAGTTTCATACAATCGAACATCCCCTATTTTACCTCCTTAGTGGTTGATTTTTGAAAATTCCTTTCTTAGTGGATATCTACGTTATTTAAGAAATTTGTATACAAAATTTCATGTTCCTAACCCCAGCGGTTTAGGCTGTGCGTTGATAGATCAGTCAGTCAGTCAGGACAAGCTTCTTTATTAGTATAGATTAATAAATACTAAAAAGTTTTTATAGACTCTTAATAGGTAGGTATATTTGGGAAATAGGTGTAGAACAATAGTCATCACGTGATATATATACATCCGCGTTGCTGTATTCCTACTCAGGGTATATTTTTATTAATAATCTAATTTACATAAAATGTATACCTGGTTATGCAAAATCAGCGACAACCACAATAAGATTGTTAGTAAGTATAATAAAAAAATCTAGCAAGTACGTGTTGGAGCATACCGTGTAGGGTTCCGAAGTCAGTAGGAAAGTTGTGGTACAGTCTAACACAAGGGCTGAAGCATAGAATAATTATATGTACTGAACATATAATTAAAGGAAAATGTTCCTTTTACATGACATAAACAAAAATAACGAATTAAAAGCTTAATTTTACGTAAATGGAAGATTCATTTATATAAATTATGTGTGAAACATCTCTGTATATTTTAAAAAGCCTACCTACGACACCCCGCCCCCACACGTTATGGATGACTAACAAGAGGTACTGAAAAGTAGTAAGGTACCCTAAAAATATTGTTTTTATATGATAACTTTTTAGGTGGCATAAATATTTATAATACCTAGGCAAAAGTTCAGCATAATATCATGAGACTTTAGTAAAATCGCGAGACGGACATATATAAAGTTTATGTACACGGAATTCATAAAATTGATGTAGTATCAAAGTTTATAAATATTGAATATGTAGAGAACAAAAACGATGCCCCGTGACTGAGCCTGGACGGCCGTGAGCAGTGTAACAGAGAGGAACGCATAAACTTACAACAAAATTATTAATTCTATCTTAATGACCCCCTATTACGCATACAGAAGCTTTGTACTGTGTAGTAAATATTTCTTAGTGTTGTCAAGGCGGTATTGCAAAAGAGGAAGATAAATAATGTCTGAGTTCATGAATGTTTACAAATGCATCTAAGTAGTGGGTACGGTACGGTTAGTTATACGCCGTGCAAGATAATATGTATTTGCCAATGTATTGTTATGTGCTTATTATGCATGATGCAATTAAACCTAGTTTATAGCTTTATGTAGAATCACACAACAGTTGTTTTCTTTATCACAATTTTTTATGGGTGTGGATTCTGAATACAATATAATAGAAAATATTTTATTGGCATCACATAAAAACAGAGTAAGAAGAAATGAACAAAGAAGGTAGGTACACAAATAGCAGTATTATACTAAAATGAGTGAACAAAATAAAGAAACAGGAAATAACACAGAACAATAAAAACAATGTTCTGTGGGAATGAATATTCAAAATAAATAATCCATCACGGATGCGGTTGTGCATTTATAGGATTACCATCGACATAGCTCGTTGTACAAGTAGCTTAATTCTAAAATGCTATTTCTTTTCCAATAGTAGCTACTAGTATGTAGATACACCCTTTGAGTGTGTTTATTTTACTCATAATATACATTAATATAGTATCTATAATTCTCTAATATTGTAATTTCCGATATTTATGTCAATATCATTATTTTAATGAGATACAGCTGCTCGATCCATAGTAATAGCATAGTCTATGTAACTCTTACAGTCGGCCAACGGACACGTCTAGACAGAGCAATCGTGCGGGGCTTGCGGGGTGAGAGGTGGTAGCGAGCCCTAGCTGCCATACATTAGCTTGGGACACAATGGAGCAATTACGTTTTTTTACTTTGTATAGGCTTGTGTTTGACCACAATCTCACTATGGTAGGTAATGGTGTGGCCGAAGGTGGTAAGCACACAAAGCCTAGAAGGATCTGGCTCTCAAGTGCAGCTGCCGGAACACACCGATAGGTGTTTGGCGACAGATTTTCAACTTGAGGGTGGTAGCCAGCCAGGCGGGTACTACAAAGTACCCTACCACCGTGCTATGGTTCCCTCACGATGTTTTCCTTCACCGAAAGCTCAAGCTCATTGTACGATTCTAACCCACGACCTTCACCGCGGCGTCCGACGTCACTACCACTGAGCTATCATCGCCTTAAAATTACGAATGCCTATACAAAGCGGCATTTCGCGTGACTTCAAACGCGATAGACCAAATAGTATGTAATTACGCTGTGGTAATAGTATAGTAGGGTACAAAAACCCCTACCACCATGCATTGGTATGGTTTCCTTTACGATATTTTTCTTCACAGCAAGCTCAACTACTCTCAAGCTCACTACCACTAAGTTATTAATATAGATAGAGTACTATAGATGGATTTTTATGTTTAGTAGGTATGAATAAATAATGTTAATATTTATTCATAGATTGACAAATATTACGACAACTGAATAGAAAACTAGATCGGTAGTATCGGTCGGTAGAATATTAGGTACTATATAAGTTTAAAACATACTGCCCATTTTAAATACTTATACTTTTGTACAGGATTAATTTAATTTGCTCCAAAGAATACAGTTAACCCATATATGTATTTTTAACCATTTACTGCACATGCAGTACACACAATCATATACATAGTATAGTTGCATATACATACAAACGAATAAGATATACGATATTCGCCACCTCCAATTTTGTAGTAGGTACCTACAACTTTTTCTGGCTTCATTGAAAAATAAATAACATTAATCGATTTATAGCGACAATTAATTTTCAAACTAATAACATAATTTCCTACTTAGGTATATAAAAATAATTATTTTATTGTTTTGTTTCATTATGAAACTATAAAATAATTATTCACACATAATTTGGGTTATCTTACTCGTAGGTACGCAATTAGGTAACATTTGAATTGTACATACCTTTTATAACTTTTACTCATACATAATATTCAAAATGTTATAAAGCCTTCAAACTTTAGCGTTGGCCTTTAGGTAGCTTTTGTCTTTATTTGGCAACGAGGAATGCTTGATTCCTAGTTTGTATTTCGGGATGCGGTTATAAATCGTGTCACGTTCGCTGGCACGCTCAATGCTTGAGGAATGTATAAAGAAGGGAAACGCTTTCCTTGACGTGAGAGATGCGCGCGCGGGCAAAGTGGATGCGTAGTGAGGCGCGGGCGGGCGGGACTGGGGCGTCCTTGAGCGTTCGCGACCTTGACAGGTCAATAACCCGCGGAAGCTTTTACTTTTGTATAAATATACCTAATGCCTAATGCATATTCCCACGAGTACGCATTGTTGAACGAAAATGACGTCGCTTCTTTAACTATAAATAAACCGTTGGGCATTTTCTTTTTAAAGAATTATATGATACAAGTTCGTTCGCCCCAGGGCCCGTGAATTGATTAAAGTATTATTAGAATTATGTAATAAATAATGACAGGTGTAATTTAAATAACGATTCAACCATAAATTACGAGAATTTATGAATAAAAATAAAGTTGTAGAAAGAGGATTGTTACATTTATGAACTTTAGCATCGAGGCTTTAGGATCAAAATCTATTCAGTTTGTTCACGGCTTTAATGCTACCGATGATGGTACAATATACTTCCTTAAACAAGTTTGTTAATTTTGTTAACTTGCTTTGTGCGTAATCTTCATTTCGTCAAACGATTTATTGCTTAATTATGTATTTATATTATGTGTCTGATTATTTATATTATAATAATCTGAGATCGTCCGAAAGCCTGATTTGATATAGGTACCTACCTATCTTATCTTTGTTAGGTTGTTTTAATGAGTTGTAATAAATAAGTACAAGGCTTTAGAAGAATGTATAATATCTAGAGATTTCTAATTTGGTGATTAGTTCCTGGAGCGCTGCTATTTATGACATCAATTTAATGTATCCATACACATTTATATCAATCGACAAACCGAAGGCGGGACAAGCTAAATATTTCTATGATGTTTGCTTTTTACTAATATGCAGGATGTACTGTAGTGGGCAAAGTCGCAAACCTATTGTTATTAATACATTTTATATCATATGGGATTTTATGTTTACCATCATTGCATAACGCACACTCTTATGCAGGCGGAGAACTTCAATAAAGAAATTAATTGTATTAGGTATGTTCTTTTACACGGTAGCGGATTTTACGATAAAAGCTACTTACAAAAAAGCTATTTTACGTTTAGCTGAAAGAAACTTGAATTGTAAGATAATTTTACAGTAACCATCTTTATATGTCTAACAATTAATAATTAAAATATAATTCGAGACATGAATTTTATATGTCGAAATATGTTTGTAAGGATTGATGTTAATAAAAATTTAAATAGTGAAAATACCTACTTTACTATGTGAGTAGAAAATGAAGTCGGTAAAAAAGGCGATGATATTTCAATGGTAGTGACGTAGAATGCCGTCTGACTGGCTACCACCCTCATGTTGAAAATCTGTCGCCAAACACCTACCGACCGCTGTGTCCCGGCATCAGCACTTGAGAGCCTGTTCTTTCTAGGCTTTGTGTGCTTACCACCTTCGGCCATATCATCACTTGTGGTGAGATTGTGGTCAAACACAAGTCTATACAAAGTAAAAAAAAATATCGTCATTTGAATTTAACCGTTTTTGTGTGAAATGCATTTAGGAAACGATTTGACCGTTATTAGATAAGGGACTTACTGTTCGCGCATTTTTCCGGCACAGGCAATGATAGGAAGCGACCTGGCTTCTGAGCGGCCACCAGCGACGTCAGGGCAGCCACACACGCCACCACCAGCCACTGCATCTATAAACAAACATTATATCACATACAACAAGCCATCGATACAAAAATGTATTTTTAACACTCCGTAACAGAGCCTTATACAGATTGCATAAAGTTCAGTAACCGTGCTAATTCTGCAGGAGATATGTTGACATTTAGGTACAAGTCAACTTATACGGTACCTACATATATACATCAGTAGGTAACAACACAAATTTCCTTTGAGGGGTTTTGCCGATATTCAATATCTGTTTCTCATAAAATTAATCTGTTACTTAATCTCTTTTTGGAGAAGCCGAGTGACATTGCATTTTCATTGCTTAAGAGATCATTTATTACGTGTATAGTTGATTTTTATAAAATATCGGTAAAATAAGGATAGGTATTTACTCCTTGCATTAGTCCATTATAAGTATGTTAATTTAAATAGATTTATTATGCTACAATAACAAACCCTTACTTTATACAGGGTGATTTTGTTATCACTGGCAATACTTGCAAGGGTGGAAGTACTCATCAAAATGAACAACTTTTATTATGGGACTAACTGTGAAATCATGAAAAAATTATCAGCTGTTCCATACAAAAGTTCAATACCTACTCGACCAAAATATATGAAGCAACCATATTATTTTACGCGATATCAGAGTTAGCCCTATAATAAAAGTTGTTCACATTGATGAGTACTTCCACCCCTGCAAGTATTGCCAGTGATAACAAAATCACCCTGTATATATTTACTATGAAATATCATTTGTATGCAATAGCATCATAAATATTAGATGAAAAGTTTAAAAACCATGAATGTGCAACATTTGTTAAAATAAAATAAAAAGTTAAAATACAACCATTGTTTTGTAGGTATTTATCAACATGGTGTATATCACCGAGGTATTCACGCCTAACAGCATAATTTATCTGTATACGACAAACACTATCACATATTTAATCATGCGAGTTTATATATCGTAATCAGGCTGTAATGCAGGCATGCCGTGTGTGACACTATTGTGGACCGGTTCACATTACTATAAAAGAATTTATTATTGCATAAATAAGTTGGTTTATATGTTAGTAATAATAACGGATTTGTAGAATGAATCCCGCAAGTTGGATCTATGAATCTTTATGAGCATTCACTAAATGTCAGCACGGGGTTAATATATATTTAATAGGTAGTCAGAATTCAGCGGCATGATGAGCCAGGATGCAATAGAGCCTGGCTCACGATTTACTTTCAGTTCGCTCGTGAGGCAAATACATCACGACATGTTCATCAATTTCGCGAGCATCTTAAATGGTTTTCAGACGTTTTTTAGGGTTCCGTACCTCAAAAGGTAAAAAAAAGGAACCCTTATAAGATCACATTTTTGTCCGTCTGTCCGTCTGTCCGTGTGTCACCACCGATTTTCTCAGGAACGGGTGGACCTAGGAAGTTGAAATTATTTTTTTCTCAAATACTAATGACAACAATGGGACACGACTTTTTAAAAATAAGGCAGGTAAATATTGTTTGTAAAGTGTTAAAATAATCGTTCGTACCTACAATTTAATAAGATGATGAATTTTTAGACAATGTAATTTCTTAACTATCTTCTTCTCTATTATACTAACAAAGTGGTATTATTACATAACGTCATTATTATGTTAGCAAGTTTGTATAACATGCAATTTATGTCTGTGACCGTGAGTGACCGGGGCACTGGACCACGTCGCGCGTCGCTCTTAATATTGAGATTTTCTTCCTTATGTAAAAAGTTCGTAAGAACAGAACTATCTGCATCCTTCTCAATTTATTGGTAAAAATATGCAAATATTGTGTTGAGTGAATACGTTATTCTTATTCAAATATTAGGCGAGTTATGTCACTACAAAACGTTTGACAATAATCAGAAGACCAATTGTTTTAGGACGATCGATGCCGAAAATAAGTCTTTGTCACGTTGGTCAACTGGCGCCGCGCCGCGTCGCCCAGTCCCCACGTTGTGCTCATGTTACGTAAAGGCTTCGGTGGAACGTGTCGGCGACAACGCCCCGGGCGACACGTCTCCGAGTGCACTACACAAGAGACTTCGACCTAATAACCGTAAAAACTGTGTCGCATACTTGTGAGATAAGAACACTTTTTGCGTAAACTTTTTTGCGCGAGCGTGTTGAGCAAATTGACATAGACATTAGCTCAATGATTAAGTCATGTAAGACGTTCGTAAAATAATGTATAAGTAAAAACAGCGATTAAAGGATCAAACATCATCATCCATAACCGTCGATGAGGTAAAAACTTGTATAAATAGTGTCGTGAAGAGATCATACCGCACCCGGAAGCAGTGTTGTTAGGCGGAGTACCTACCTTCATATTCAGTTACCGAGTGTGATATAACCTTGACACGTATGTAACGCTCTTAACTGATGTGATGACCGTAAGCGGTAATTGCGATCTCACCTCATCAATAAAGTATAAGGCGGCTCGACGCTCGTCATCACGACCAACGCTCAGCAAGGTGCATCGTCACTCGTGAGCGTTCAGGGTTCATGCTAATTTACTTCCTTAGCTTGATATGGCTATATGAGTGGGTTGCTTTTGTTTTGATCTTACAGCTCATTATCTAACTTGTAGTTTTATGAATTTTGTTCTTAAGGATATCCAAATTAAAACGTCTTTCGATGTCGACGAATCTATTCCATCGTGCCACTACGATAATTATACAGTCGAAAACACATGGAATAGTAAACAATGGACAAACGCAGGGTCTAACAAAGTGCCAAAGGCGTTCGTGTACGATTGTTAAACAATACTTGTACCACTCGATACGAGAGTTCAATGGTATTCTTCGCAAATCTGTGTCCCAATCGTGGATTTAGTGCGGATCTCTGAGCTACAATATACCACGCGGTGTTTTGCAAGCGGCCCGAGGCCGGTCGTCCGTCAGTTTTGGTCACGATCCAGCGGCATCGTGCATGCTCCACTGTACTCCTTGCAGTGACTTGCCAAATACTGATGCCTTCCAGTCAACAAAATAATAATTGCATTTAGCGTGGCATTCAATTTATTGATTTTGTGTACGTCAAAGGTTGCTACGGTACGGGACCCATAAACTTGAACGTCGCTGCTATGTAGGTATGCAAAGTATTTGACATTATGATTACTGTAGTATAATATCATAGATGTGAAATATTTGTATTAGATGAGATGCAGTCATCAAAACGAATAATTAACATCATTGCCTCATGTTTTCTTTGCCTACTTCTACAATGTGGATTTTGTTAATTGATGAATTAGATACTTGTCGGAAATCTATGGGAAAATCCTATAACTCGTCAGAACATCTCATAGCTATTTATAATGATCATGAACTTGAGAATAGATCGATTTAATTATCAATTAGATTAATATACATTGCACTAGGCAAAGCAAATGTAAAGAAATGGAGGAGTTTTTATAAGTGCTCAAAATGGATGAATAGTTCTTGCTAGAAAGATAATGAAAATGCTAAATGGATATCAACAATCATTGACTCTTGAGCACTATTATATTGATTATCGATTCGCTTCTTAAGAGATCGCGTAGGACTGTCGTTGATAGGTCAGGTCAAGTATGATGAAATGACACAATTAAGTAACTACTTATCAAAGCGAAAGCTTGCGTACGATTATGGTGCACAGTAATTATGGTCAATCTGTATTCAAGAGGGAACCATCTGTCATTATTAATACGTGTCACGACTCACGCGCCTGTATTCGTCATTTAATAAGTGAAATTTTTTATTGCCTTTCGTCTACGTAACGTCTGGTAACTTTGGTAAGCTTCACTTTAAACGTAAATATTATGTACACGACATGACGTTGTTGACATTACATGTGTCGACGCGTGCGCACTAACAATAAGTGAAACTTGAGTAAATGTTGTTTAGATTTCAAATGCCTAAAAGGATTTGATGCTAAATAAAGAAAGCTTTCCTTTGTCAATTTTGACTATAATTCTGCAAAATTACTAGATTCAGGCCTCCTAAAAAGGCCGCTCAAGCAATATTGCTAATGCAATTCATTTTTCAAATTCTCAGCAGATTCTTCTTATTTCGATATGTATTATGTGAAATAGTCACTACAAATAGTCACATAAATATGCAATTTAATAAATTCAGAAAAATGATTTACATTAGCAATATTGCTCGAGCTTCCTTTATAGCCCACCAGTTATGTTTGGACAAACGCAATGAGTTATATACTTAGCTAAATTATTCAAGTAACATCGCTTTTTTTCTAATTTTCTTTTATTACATCAGAAGGCTGACAAGCAGATAGGCGGTCCACCTAATGGTAAGTGGCCACCGTCGCAATACCAGAGGGATTACCAATGTGTTGCCGACCTTTATAAAGCCTAGAAGGCAACTGGCTCTAAAGCACTACTGCCGGAAGACACCAGTAGGTGTTTGACAGATTTTCAACTTGAGAGTGGTCGCGAGCCAGGCGGGTACTACAAAGTACCCTACCACCGTGCTATGGTTTCCCCACCATGTTCTTCTTCACCGAAAGCTCAAGCTTATTGTAAAAATCGATCCCACTACCTTCGCCGCGGTATCTGACGTCACTACCACTGAGCTATCATCACCAAAGTTTACAACTTTCCTACTCATCATTGGTCCGCCGCGGCGCCGCCGCCTATGTCAAACTTCTCAAAATGCCACCTACCTACACCTCGAACCACACAGCCTTAAGCCCCAAGTTCAATGTCACACGAATAAGAAAACAATTTTGTTAACCATCGCGATACATAGAGGCTGTATGCGCTAATACCTTCGACCTCGCAGACGTTTGTGCGTTGTCAGTTGTGCGAGACCTTGTCATGTGATCTATAGTATTAACATGGTAAACTATAACATCCATATTTGTTTAACATCTGCTTGTTATCTGGACCTGTTATGGAACTTGTTTTATAAAAACTCTATGCTTTTGACATAAATTATAGTAAA
The DNA here is from genome assembly GCA_951216915.1 of Tetheella fluctuosa. NCBI lineage: Eukaryota > Metazoa > Arthropoda > Insecta > Lepidoptera > Drepanidae > Tetheella > Tetheella fluctuosa. The sequence continues at coordinate 4,662,599 of OX578214.1, forward strand.
GATTGCTAGAATACTGTAGCAAAATTATAAAGAAAAAAAGAAAAGATATTGTTTTAAAATGCTAATGAAATATTCTCAAAATAAATATGCTCTTTTAGGAACAAAAGTTGACTATACTATAAGTATATCTACCAACATCAACTCCATGATATGGAATTAATCACCAGTTTCCGAGAACTGTATAAAATTTCAGCAACGTGTATGCTATATACTAATAATATTTGCTAAGATTTCAAAGTGCATGTTTTTATAACATCCTCCGCAGTAATTTAAGTAAGTGCATGTACGATGGCGACAATATATCTGGAGGCTTTTATCGATGTGGAAAGCTCCTACAGCACATGTGATTGATCGTCGAGACTTGCAAAACTGATTTAGCCTCATTACCAAACACTACATTACGCTAGCCTTTTCCGCAGGTCTACGAAAAAAAATACTTTAATAGAAAAGACATCAACGCGCGCGATTTCAATACAATAAATATACATAAAAATTATTGTTTGAGTTCATTTATTTTTAGTATTATATTATAGTAATACAAATCTAAAATAGACGATGACAAATTAAAAACTCTTAGTCGCCAATAAGGAAACAACGGATTATCATCTACTACTGCTAATTATTTGCGTAAATATTTCACTCGTGTGCAAAAATTGTGGTAACCTCTTGCTTCAAATAATTAATATTATCGATATAAAAACATAATCGTAAATATTCAACACTATACGTGTTTCTTCGTATATTTAACGCCTATAGTAGCCTTGAACCGTTGCGCAACGCCCTGACATTTGTCCCATCGAGTAGACATCAATTGACGGTGTAGGTACGCAGTCCGTCTCTTGCTTAACGAAATGCCTTATCGGCATCCGATTTGAGAGATTACAAATAGTAATAACAGATAAGCCGAATCGATAATTCGGTGAGATAGTATCGAGTCGGACTAATTTGCGATTACTCAAGTCGGCCTTCGAACTTCGTGACTTGTATTCGATGTTTAATTGTGTGACACAGTGCCGATGCATTGTGGTTGGTACTCATCTCGCCATAGGCGTGGGATAACCTTTTTGTTGATTAAAACGAAAATTTAATGAGACGCGATCACATAGTTAACCTGCATCGAGTGAGTGAGGTAGTTGCAAGTATGTACTTATGGATACCGCACCCACGCTCCCCTCTTATATTCGTATACGACGTGTTGTTTGTTGCTAGTTGCTACTTCTTTAGTAAATATTTGATATTCAAAGGAAACATTTAGAATTTTATAAATAAAAACCTGTTAAAGACATTAGTTAAAAAAACGACCGCTATAAAGAACTAAGACTTATCCAAGTTCAATTAAAATCAACGTTTCACAAATCACTCAAACTCTGGTATGTAATTTATTTAAAAAAAATGAAAACTTGAAATAAATTTATCAAAAAAAAAATATATACATTAGTTGATACGATACGATCAGACTTGCAATCATTATCAAATAAAAGTGAATTGCGCCATCAAATAGGTATCAGCAAAATTTCGATGCATAAAAAAAACTTGATGCAACAATATAATGCTCAAGTAAGGCCAAGAGTCAAGTCTACGACTTCCTCTAAGGACGTTCAACTGAAGTTCATTCATATTTTAAAACTTGTAATTAGTAATTTATGCGTTTGTAAAATTATTTTCATGAGATTAACAGTTGACCTCCTCACCTAAACAAAAGACTGTGGCTGTGTTAAACTTACTTACTTAGCTTTGAAAATTGAAAGGACATTTAAATATTTAATTATTTAATGTTTTTACTGTACACTAGCTGTTCGCCCGCGGCTTCGGTCGCGCATACTTTATAAAATTTCTATAACTTGTTTCTCGTTAGCCAATTTCGATGAGACTAACAGTATAAAAGTAAATTCCAAAAATCTTTAACTTTTTTTTGCAATATCCAATTTTAATGAAACAAAACCTATATTCTGCTCCAAATTAATCTATGTCTACCTGTGAAAATTACATGAAAGTCCTTTCAGTAGTTCCAGAGATGTGCGTGAATAAACAGACAGAAAATAATTCTAAAAATCGCTGGTTTCTTTTCTATAACTCTTCTTTAGTTACCCTTTCTATTTTTTTTACTTATCTTAAATGTACAGACACACCAGATTCTACTGTTTTATTATATGTATATAGAATACAATGTAACTAATGTTGCTAATGAAGTTATGCCTGCATTTGTTTTTTCATTTCATTATCTTTATATTGCATGTAACATTTTAGAAGGTTCTTGTAAAGTAGGTACATATTTTCTTGATAACTTAACTTTTAACAATAATACACATCTACAATTAAAGTATCGATTAAAGGCAAATCCTAATAAGGAATGAATACTTTGGCTTAAATGGCAGGAATATCAGCAATCAGTGAAATTACAGGCACAGGAGACTTGACAACTTCATGTCTCAAGATTGGCAACGCGTGAGTGATACCCCTGGCAGGGAAAATATAATATTGTATTTTCTTTGCCCGTGGTATTATGAGCGTCTTTAGGCTACGGTAACCACTTACTATCAGGTGGGCCGTAAGCTTGTTTACCACCTATTTAGTATAAAAAAAATTCTTAATTGGCGACGTCATGGAAGCTAATTAATAAAGCTTTTAAAGAATCGTGAACTAACAAATATAATGATCTATATGTGTATGAAACAGCGTGATATACTTATCCTTGATAAGCATATCCGGGTTCTTTACATGACATGTCATGAAGATGTAACATGAGTAGGATAGGGTAGCCATCCAGGAGGATAGTACGAAGTACCCTTCTACCATAGCACGGTTTCCTCACGATGTTGATCTTCATAGAAAGGTCAAGATTTTTGTAGGATTCGAACTCACGTCTTTCGCCACAGAATTCAACGTTACTACCACTGAATTATAATTGCCTTAAAGCAGATAAGCTCTAGAGACGCATTGTAATAAATGCTTTCTTAAAAGGCTAAGAAGACGATATCTACAATTAAAAATAAAAATATATTTTCAAGAATAATATTGCTCATATTATAAAAAAAAAAGTATGGGAACCTATAATGCAACTTTTATTATATTCAATAAATATTAGTTCGATATTTAGCAAACAAAATAAATTGCAGTAATTATCCAAGTGACCTCCTGACTCGCAATAAGGTCTACAGTTTATTGCATGGTAAAATAATTAGATTAACTAATAATGAATACTTATATTCCTAAATATTAATGTGTATTAGATATGCTGTGACATATATACATACAGATGAGCCGTCTGATGCAAGAGAGTTTCAGCGGCTCAATAACTATGTATAACATGCGCATGCGACGCGACGCGTATGTAATTCAGGTGCGGACATATGAATAGCCGTGTAATGTTTTTGCGTTTTCACAGACTTTAGTATTGTGACTACTTTACTGGTAAAATGTATTAACTATGCATAACATTGCAAAGTAAATACATAAATAAGTAACAACTTATTCAGATATTTACTTAACTCTTTTACGATATAAGTACAAAACATTACAGATTCCATATTTTCTTAAACGGTAAACTTGAATACATATGAAAATAAAAGCCCTGTCTGACTCATCAACGCGCCCAGCCCAAACTGTTGGACCTGGAAAGCTGAAATTTTGCAGAGTTGGGATTATTATGATGTAGACAAAGAATTAGGCCGGATTAAGGCCGTGTAAGATAAGTAAAGTCCGACCATAGCTTCGGCTTCGGCCAAATTTTCGGCCAGTCTTGGCTGAAGCCGAAGGTTTCGCCGGTTGTTTTTTTGATCGAAGGTTTCTAGAAATTGAACGAACTGTTATGCTATGGCCACATTATCGGGATTCGGCGAAGTTTTTTTCTAGCCATCCTTCTCCCACTATATAGTGAATGTGATAGGAATAGCAATAAGAACATTCGCCATATCCCGCTAATGGAACCCCAGTAGAATAATTAAGAGCGCGATGGATGTGGCGACGCGTGGGGGGTCACACTGTGGACTTGCGCCAGCCGGCTGGTGAGGCGCCATCCACCAATCAAAACTTTTTAAAAGTTTTAATATAATTTATATTATAAGATTAAGCGGCTTCTGCTTTGGCCAGAAATGGACCTGCACCCGGACACTAAAGATAAGTAATAAGTGAGCCTGAGGTTATATCGTCCTCCGACATCAATTGCCAACAAATTGAAGTTCAAACTAGCTTTAAAATGCACGTATTTTTGGAATTTTGATATGAAACAAGATATATTCATTCAGATTATTTTATACTTATGATGAAGTAATGTTCTCATAACCTTCTCCGAAGGAAATCTTTTAGACAATTTATAATGTCGGGTCAAGAAATAAAATAAGTCCAGGTGAGTCAGTCAGTCAATTTACCACAGATATACTTAAATTGAAATTTATTTATTTACTAGCTGTCCCCTGCGGATTCATCCGCGTAGCGGTATAAAAAAAAATAGCTTACGACCGATTTTCAGACTTACCGAATAAACACAAAAAAAAACACAAGTATCGGTCGAGCCGTTTCGGAGGAGTTTGCAGACAACTATGACACGAGAATTTTATATATTAGATGTCTATTATATGTCTCTCGAGAACGCGGGTGAGACCGCGAGACAAAAACTAAAAGAATATTGTGGTAAAAAAGCAGGTAGGTATAGTTCTGAAAAGCTATTCATTGACTTACTACAATGGGATGTACCAAGGTAATCTAAATAGTCCAAGATATAAGTTTATCTGAATAACTACTTGCCGCATTATAAAGTTGCATTATGAGAGTGAAGTACAATCATATAAGTGTCTACTTCGGTTCCGGTGCCACAACAAGTGACTCTCGGTTGAATCTTCCAACGATTACTTTAACATGCATACCATCGTGATATTTTTCATTTATATCTACGTAATAACACATTCCTAAACTGATAGAATATACCTACAAGTCAAATTAACATAATAAAATCATTTTCTTGATGTTACCTTTTTAATACCTAATACACCCACAAAAAGTCAAATGATGAACGGGATGCTCTATAGTCTATATAGACGATAAATGTAGAGTTACATCTATATATAAAAATCAATATTTGTCTGTTTCTATACGTTCCTATACCATCCATCCGATTGCAATAAAACTTTAATATGTCGTAATGGAATATGGTTGTTTGATATAGAATAGCTTGTATATAAATAAATCCTGATTTTTTAAATTTAGTTATGATTTTTTTAAGATACTTTCATTTGTAAATAATAAGATATCGATGAAAAAAAATATTTCGCGACTGAAACTAAACTAAACTATTCGACTCGCTCTTGCCCTGTTGTTATTACCCGCGACGGAACGGAGACCGTATATGCGTTTGGGGTGAGAGGAAATATATGTTTGTGCAAATCAATATTGCCATTTTTCTCCAAAACTACTAGTCCGATTTTGATGCAGTTTTTCAGTTATATCGAAGTTTGACTACAGTTTTGTAACTTATTAGAATATAATATATATGTATACATATCTCGAAAATGCCAACCGAATAATTATTTAAACATATTAATATGAGAACTGAATTATAACGATACAATTTTGTTAATAATATGTAAATGTATTGTCTACTTCCAAAATATTTTTTTCGTTTTAGTTTGCTTGAACTAGTTTTAAAGCATAACGATTAACTTAGTATTGCGTTGTTCAACTAAAATTCAATTAATTTAAATAAATGGTTGTTAATTTAATTAATACACTGCGTGTTTATTTAAATAAGATTAGTATTTAATTAATGTTAATGTTAATTAGATCTTAAAAAACGTGGGCGTGTTATGTACAAGCATCGCCGCAGTATACTAGCTATATTGAAACAACTTTGGCTACACCGGTCTGTGGAGCTCAATATTTATTACAAACAGGTTCCATTGATATCAACCAACATAACTTACTTAACTCATATATTTTTATGTCACACAAAAATATTTGAAAGTCTACATGTTTCAGTCAGCATTTTAACCTTCATAATGCTATATTTTGAAACACTTGATATGTTAAATCTGTTATTTATTCAGATTATCTTTTGAAAATCATTGTTTGTGTTTGTTAACATTCGTCAGATTGCAGAGAAGAATTTCATAAATTTAAGCTCGGCAATTAATTCTTAACGCAAGATTGTAAAACTTGAGCAGAGTTTACACAGAGATTATGTATAAGGTTAATACTGTTTGTATAATAGGAGTATAAACTCATTAACACAAGAACACATATCGGGCATCATCAATTGAGAATTACAAGTGATGAAACGGCGCCATAGAAAAGGGCTCTCAGTCATAATCTCAGCATCAGCGGGTGTGTCGCAACTGCGGCTTGACATACATACGATGTTCGCCCGCAATCCGCACCAGACACTATGTGCGTACAAATTGCTAGTTCGCAGGTGATCTCCGAGCGGACTTACTAATTTGCTGCGTCCGTTTTGATGGGACAGTACGAGCTCGTTGCATTATTTGATTTATTTGTTTAACAACATCTCAAGTTGACAGCTGAAGGGTGCGCTTCTATAGTTACTTTTAATGAGTCAACAGTTTTGCAACCTTTGAAACTAAGCTCGTGAAGACGATACCAGAAAATTTATTTATTTTATAAATATCTTATTTTTATTATTAACATCACTCTTTTAAATTAGATCACGTATTCCGTCTCATCTCATCCCCCTGTATCCTTATATTTAAGTTCACTTACCTTTATTTGATGAATTAAATATATACAGCGACGGAAAAAATCACAGAGACACTGTTGTAATAGCGCGCAGCAGGTTTGGGCGATGACTTTTATAGTCGTCGTAGCGGGGATGTACGCCGCGTGCGCGGGCGCATGGTGGGACCGAGCTGAGCCGCGACGAGCTGCAGACCAACTAGAAGTGACCTCCAACTCCTCAAAATCAGTCTTACTATTTGAAATATCCCAGTTAAAACAATGTCTTTAAAGATCTATTATTATTATTATTCTATTCTGTATCTAACGAATTTATAAATAGCGAAGAAAAAAGTTAAATTCTTCATGGCAATATTTCATGATTTCAGCGGTTCTCATGTAAGTGGTTTTGTTATGTTATTTGATATATCCCACTGCAAAGCAAAAGCCTAGATCCCACCCTTCTATATTTTGTGCCAATCAATGGCTAGTCTTTTATATGATATCTATCGAGCTCATCTTTCCACCTGCGTCTAGGTCTGGGTCTATAGGCACGCACTATAGCTTTAGCCCGCAGCTCAATTGGCATACTAAGATAAGTGTGGCTAGCCCAGACCCATTGTTTTGCTGCTTTGTGATATACATATGATATCTTTATGATTTTTTTTTATGCTAATTTATATGTGAACTATTGGCTGACCTAAAAAAAGGAGGAGGTTTTCAATACGTCTGTATGTTTATATAACTCTGACAAATATAAACGGATTTTGATGATTCTCTTTTGACGGGAGTAAAATTTTCCCGAGATGGTCCTATATAAATTTTGTTGTGATCTGAAGATATTACGGAATTCCTTAACTGTAAGGAGCAAGAATATAGCAATTGAAATATTATTTTTATTAATTATTGTCAACAAGTATAATTATGCTGCATATGCTTGGTTAGTTACATGCACACATCAAAAATATCGTCAAAAATCAAGAGTATCTTACAGTACCATCGATTTTCACAGACTACTTTCATAATTGAGTTCCAATTTTATGCTTTTTACTACAAACCTACTTTGGAATCTGTTTTATTTTAATATAACACACACACCCTTAACAAAGTATTTCAATCTGAATTTAAGTAGGTACCGAACGTTTTACGCAACTTTACTAGAACTTTATCAGTTCTATCGATATCATATTAGTTAAACGCTATAAATACGCAGGGCGCGGAAGATCTATAAAAAAATGTTCGTGACCATGCATTCCACACATTTACTTTATTTTCTTAGTCCCAAAACGATTCAAGTCGATTTAATTGATTAAGCCTTGTTGGTTATTGTTTCCGATAAGTAAATATAAATAAAATGTGATACTAAACTCAAGAATCACGCAAAGTTTGGGTCCATGTATATATTACCTACCGACATGTCGGTCGTCGTGGCGTGGAGGCATGGTTCAGAGATGGACGCACCGACTTGGAATCATGATATATCTGACCCGTACCTCCGAGTACGGAACAGGTTTTTGGCAAAGGAAAACTTTTTTTTTTTTTTTAATTTGTATAAGCTTGTGTTTGACCACAATCTCACTATGGTAAGTGATGTTGTGGCCGAAGGTGGTAAGCACACAGAGCCTAGAAGGAACTGGCTCTCAAGTGCAGCTGCCGGTACACACCAATAGGTGTTTGGCGACAGATTTTCAACTTGAGGGTAGTAGCCATGCCAGGCGGGTACTAAGTACCCTACCACCGTGCTATGGTTTCCTCTCGATGTTTTCCTTCACCGAAAGCTCAAGCTCATTGTAGGATTTGACATAGTGAGAAAACGCATGTCCAAAAAGACAATTTAAAAAAATTGTGAAGTCCGCACTAGACCCGCATGGAGGAGCATGACCTCAATATCCCTCGTTTTTAGGGGAGGTTCCTGCCCCTATACTGGGGCTGTCTGTATGTACATACATACATTACCTATTGATGATAATATCAGGTTTGTTTTGAGGCGTAATTTTTTATATTAATTATTTCTTTGGATTAGAAAATATAAAAGTAGCAAAGCTGATTTAACATAAGTTAAGTAATTGGGCCTAATTAATTGGAGTACAGTGTAGTGCCACGGAACTACTATCACCTGCTAATGTCTAATAGATTGAACATTAGCTATCCCTCAGAATTATTTCAGTAGTTTCAGGCACCGAGGACTAAAGAGTATATGAGAACAGGTATTTCAATATAATCTTGAACTCTTTCATAACCTTTTTCATTTATTGAATTACTTAAAAAAAAAATGAAGTACCTATTCATTCTTACTATACTCAATATTGGCATCGACCTTCATAACCTAGGTAAATTAAATATCCATTCTATTATGTGAGATTATATTATTTATCCACTTATTACAAAACATACCTCTAAGCAATAATAATAATTTAATAAGTAACAACTCTGATGCATGCTTGTCGTCAAATAATAAAGTCATAATTACTCCGTAATACTAATGCGGCTTTCATAATACATAATATAAACCTGTAAGTATTACACCGTTGTGGTATAAAATACATATTCATTGCGTGCCAGTAATTTTACAATATCGCGACCTTATGTCTATAGTGAGTCACAAGAAGAATCCGGCGACACATAGGTCACGAGTTCGTTAATATACCATATTTTTTTTTATTTTACAATAATCTAATAAAAAATATACCTTCATAGATAATTTGAATATTTCACTAATATTCTTCTCTGATCTATTTTAAGCGAATTCATGAATATTAATATATGCCTTAATCAATTTTTTTTTTCAATTCGAATAAAAAGAAGAAATCTTAATGCTTTTGTTTATGTAGGAATATCGTTTAGTTTTTTTTATTTGGTAGGTTAGGTAGCTCACAAATTATGATGTGGAAATTATTAGGAGAGCTCGGACGTTTTCAGATATCCATTGTCGTTATTTGCTTTCCCTGTAGATAGGAAATACCCAGTGGATATGCGTTAGCCCCGAAAGTTCAGACAAATATTACTCTACCCACAGCGCAGCGGTCAGCGGCAGAATAGGTCTTAATGGTACTTTTCAATCAAGGTTACTTTAATTACTCTGGCTGATAAGTACACGGTCCACCAGATAATGTGGCCACCTTCACCTACCAGGAGATTGCTAATGTTTTGTTTGTAAAGCCTAGATGCCAACTGGCTCTCAAGGTACCGGAACACACCAGTACTTAACGACAGATTTTTACTACCCTAATACAGTGCTATGGATTCCTCCTGGATGTATTCCATCACCGAAAGCTCAAGTTTATTGTAGTATTTGAACCCACGACCTTCGTCACGGCATTCGACGTCTCTACCACTGAGCTACCATCGCTCCAACTATTTATTTTAAATAATAGTAATGTTTGTACTAAATATGTACTTATTTGTCCTTTGAGATAAAATAAAACAGTAAAATCTTTATATCCATCGATGATCTAGCTAATATCAGGACAAAGTGTTCTAGTTCAATGACCAATTAATGAGGTATTCAAGTTTTTTTTTAAACTGAAGTTGAGGAAGAGATTGTAAGTTCACGGAAACCAGGTGCGATGTTCTTTTATATTTTCGGACGCGATTTTCAGTGCTATTTAATTGAGACTTATAAAAGTTGTTATATCGCATACGCGCCTACTTAAATATCATATACATACTACCGTATAAATGTAATAAGTATAGTCCTACTATAATTTTGTTTTTATATGCAACATAATTTTATCCACAATACTTTTTTAAAATTAGGTACGATATTTTTAAATTGTCAACTGTCTTAGATTTGTGTGTGAGGTACCCTACATGTCCCTGAATATATTAATATTATTTAGTTAGATACCTACATTTGTAGTTGCCCGACTACGAAAATAAAAAACGAAACAAAACTAGTTATCTTTATCTGCGGCTGCAGGCTAAGCTTGAAAATGGATTAATTAAAATTGTTTCCAGTTTGCTAAAATTCTATATTAATCATGTTGTCTATAGTCAAAGACAAGTGATTCTGTACCAGCTCGTTCCTGACATCGATCATGTGAGAGATCATCGTTCGATTGATGTTGAGACCTCGTGATGCTTTATTGCGGATCTCCGGTTCATATAAGTAATAAGGATATTTAATTTGTTTCTTTATAATCCACGTAGGTACCATTATTAGGATTGTTATTTAAATCACGCATGGACACAAAAATTACCAATTATGGTGTTATTTGAGTTTGATAGCAATCTCTCAAATTATAATAATTAGATTTGGGTTACTTGTTACCTGATGTCACAGCGGGATACTGTGCCGCTTATAATATTTTGGTGACGAATTTTTTTTTCGCGGTAGTACAAAAGGTTCGATAATAAGGGGTTTTTTGACTTTGAGGTTGATCTGTTTATTTATTACCAGTTTGATCCCATAAGGGCGATGCCACTGTGAGTGGGTATGGTTTCCGAACTTAGTCCTTAGATTGGACCATTACGTGTAATCCTAAAAAAACATGAGGATTTACTGTATTTTAGAAACGAGCAAGCGTCATTGAAGTGCGACTCTCTAAGAAGTGCGACGACGCAACGCAGCGCAACGGAGCAGTGTGGCATCGCCCTAATTTTATTAACAGACTTAAAAAAAAAAGGTGGAGGTTCTCAATTCGGTTGTATTTTTTTTTTAATAGATGTTCACTCATTACTCCGTCATTTATGAACCGATTTCAAAATATCTTTTTTTATTTGAAAGGGTATACCAAATTGGTCCCATTTTTATCAAAATTCAGATCTGACGATGGAATCCTGAGGAATTGAGGGAACTCCTCAAATATTATATTTTCGGTAACAAATCAAGCATTTGCATTCAGAAAGTATCATTTGGTGATGTGAAACTGATGAAGAAGACCATAAACGACCACCGGAACTTCTCAATGATTCTACCTATTTCTGGGGATAATTTCATTGTTAACGAACCGATTTTAATCAATTCTTTTGCATTGGATTTAGTATAGCGTAAAAATGATTCCATTTAAATTTCATTGGTATTGGACAGTGGACTCCGAAGATATACCAGATAGGAATTGTGTAGTGATTGAGCTATAGTTAGGTTTATGACAATTCCATTACGAGGAGGTACCTAACTATGATCAAGGACGTGTTTGACTGGACTGGACTGGACTTGGACTAGGAATGCATACAACGGAACTCCTAAATGACAAACAGCTCGAACGTGTAAATTCAGTACCAATGGATATTATCTCATGGCATAAAGTTTTTTACGACTGACAGCTAAATACATACACATTTAGGGTTTAGGCCTTTAGGGTTTTTTTATTTCCAAGATCTATAACAGCTTCATCAAGTGTAGTGTTCTGTAACTTGTGCACCGTGACGGCCCAACTCTTACGGACTTTCATTCATCAATATTTCTGTTTCTGTACGGTTCTGTTTTATTACGTTTCAACTAGCCGTCGTTTCCGCATTCGAAAAGCTGCCTTACTAACTCTACCCATATACGTAACTTAAAAGTGTAACATAAAAATAATTTATAAATAAAAAAAAACCGACTTCAAAAACTGAAAAGCATAAAATAAATATTTCCTTTCTACATCATTTTGAAGTCGGTGCCAAGTAAAACATTAAAATTACTAAGGATAACACAAAACAACAACAACAAAATATTACAACGAAAAAATATTAAAACCAATCATTCACTCGAAATATTATTAAAAATAAATTAACCTACAGACAACAATATTATGACAACTTAACTAAATTTAGTATGTGTTTATAGATACTATTTAACTATAAAGAAAACTCGCTGAAACAAAACAAGTCAAGAATGTAACCTGAAGAAGTAATTTTTATGTTTTACTTGGCACCGACTTCAAAATGATGTAGAAAAGAAAAAAATATTTTATGCTTTTCAGTTTTTGAAGTCGGTTTTTTTTTATTTATAATATGTCTTTGTAACATTGGGTCTGTTCCCAGAAGTAACATTAGTAATAAATAACTATCTAGTAACTTATTATTGGTTTTTAAGATAAATAACTATTAAAATTTTATATCGTTAACTATTTTGACAAATAATCAAACTAATGTCACCGAGGTGTCGTAGTACCGAAGAAAATTTCGATTCGTATAATCTAGACATCATGGTTCTAAAACACGCAATATTTTTCTGTGAATAGACACCATTCTGTATCTAGGTCTAATATAGTTTTTCACCTAAACTAACTGAGACAAATTACTACGACATTTTGTAGCACTGATATTCGTAGCACATTTTCCCAGCAATTCGAGCGCAATCGCCCAATAAACTATCAAGAATTGTAACGTGACTTTGTAACCTCAATTGAAGCGCTGAGTAGTTATATAGGCATTTTATTCAACTAAATTATACCGTCATCACCAAATCATTTACTTAGTTGTATCTAGTAACATATAATTACAAGCTTTTGTTTACTGCACTTGTTACGTTTCTTCTTTCCTTTACACCATCTTTGTATGTTACAATAACATTTCGTAAATAATTCTTTTGTTTCATATATTATGTTACCTATACTTAGTTAAATGTTAACATTGTTCAACGTTCTAGCCATAGAAGATGTGCACCTATTTTAAATATTGAGTAGATTGCAAGCTAATAGGCTATGCAATGCAGTCCGTACACTAAAAAGGATGTGGAGGTTTCGCGAACAATACAATTGTGCAATATGTGCAAGAGCTGACAAAAGGGAAAATAAAACAAAAAGTGCACGTGACAAACTTAATCAGTCATGTATATCTCATGTCATGACTGTACAAAGCTTTTAGAAAATCATCAAATAATGGAAAGACGAATCCCATTTCACACATTCCCACCGCTAGGGCTCCTATTTACGGTCTCAAATAATGTAGGTACCTACCGACTTAAGTAACATTTTAAACGTGAAAGTATGTTCGTATGCTTGTTACGCTTTCGCGTATAATCTCTTATTCAGCTGATCTCTATGAAAAATTACAGTATTAAGGTAGACAAAAATGTGTAAGGACATGAAATACCCTAAAGTCTGTCGTGTAACGAATGAATCCGCGGAACAAAACTTGACAATGAAATCTGTAGCGCTTTATGTGTACATGCAACTCTGTTTTAATCTTATTTCAGGGTTTCTAGAGATATTTATTTAGTAGATATTTTTCCTCATCAATTTTTACAATAAATGTCCAATGAATTGAGGATTGATGATGGGTAATTTCAGTATATTGAAAAACATAATTACACTTAATCTATTCGGGTGTTCATCAATACTAATCCAGTGTCATTTGCGACACCATGACCTTAAAAGCTAACTACGCCTCTTTGTCAAATCGGTAAGCTTTGTGCAGATTAAACAAAAACACACTATGTATTATACACTCAAAATTATCCATTAACTACGTTTTAAATGTTAAAATAGTCGAAGAATGTGTGTTTTTCGAGGCTTACGAAAGCGTTTAACCCATTAGTTTCCAAATAACATAAAATTTTAATTTGAATGGGGCACGACTAAGAAGCGGGTAATTAAGCGATCAACATCTTTGCCTACATACTTATTTACACCAAACAATTGCCAAACACTGCCTATTGTGATATCATATAAAAAATAGCGCTCCGTGGGAAAGCTATTGTTTGCCATCGTGAAAATGCATTACCAGTACACGCCACAATAAGTCATGTTCAAATCGACGGCAGAATATTAAGAAGGGACGAATAATAATAGATTCCTTACTATCTTCTCATCACTTATCGATGCTTTTAGCCGGATTCATATTTAGTTCACCTTTATGAAGTTGCCGGTAGCCTTCACGATCACATGATAGGTACGGCAAGCATTTGAATAACTAAATATAATGTTTAATCGACACTGAATCATCAAGATGTATTCGCAATGAGCCCCTTAGGTATACATTTATTCAAATTAATAATTCCATATTATTCTACGACGAAGAAGCGTACTAACTTAAAATATTCAGTAAGTGTACCTAGGTGTAAACTGTAGGATGGGTCAGTCAAACAGAAGTTCTTAATGGTAAGATTACTATCATTAAATTGGTAACTGACAGGTTCATAGGACACAATCGGCACGAACGACCGTTCCCCTTCAGCTTAAATAACGTGTACTTAGGACAAAAGTCACAGTAAGGTCTGGGTTATTCTTTTATCAAAATACCACGGTCGTATTGCGAAACTTGAAGGAAACGGCGCGTTTAACTCAATTTGCCTAGTATGTCCGGCGTGATTATAGCGAAGCATTTCAATGGGCCTGATCGACGACGATCTTTGAATGCCAATAGAAATACTTAATGGAAAAAAATGTGCCTTGATGTTACTTATACAGTAAGCGAGTAGTAGGTAGGTAGGTAGATTCGCATTGCAACAAGTAGTAGATGCCAAGGAGTATGTATAAAGCTTTGACAAGTACTAGATACCAATACCTACATGGAACACAATGCCAACTGTTTAACGAATGCATATCTGCAATTTAATTAAACCTACTTACATGTTGGTGTGTTTTGCATCAAAACGTATATCTTCGATCTTGTTTTATGGCCCAGAATACAAAAAAACCAGAGCACTTAGTTATATTGATGTGGTAGGTAGGTCCTACCCACAGATCCTACCTCTATGTCAATTTGTTTTTGTGCTCGAATAATTGTGTATTAGTCCAATAATTATGAATTTATTTTTCATAGCCATAGGTAGGTAGGTAGGAACCTCATTTTAATTTAAAATTAACGTTGTTGTCATTAACCCTCACACGAAACCTAATAATATAATTTGTACACCTTCAAGGCTAGAGTGAATATGCATCTTCTGAGCAAATATGTAACATCCTCGGCTTAGAGGAGGAGCTCTTCCCAGATTGAGTCTTAAGCCAAACGCAAGCTCATGATATTAAAAAATAACAACACGATAACCATGTCATTAACATCAACGCTCTAACGTTCAAGAAAAGATTGAAGAAAATAGCAAACTAAATAGCACGATCGCAAATCTCGAAGGGTTCTAATTGCCAACCCACGATGCAATTGTTTTGGGAGGCCTGATGGTATGATTGCGATGACCTTAGCCTGCTTGTTTGCGCCCGAGTGGATCTCACCGTGTTATTAGGATACATTTAAATGTTATCTGTGGGTAAGTGCAGGCATTTGGTAGCTGGATGTGTTGCTCTTGGTTTTTGTGGTTTCAGATGAGGTCGTTGCTGTATTACCTAGATAAGTATTGTAGTAGTTTAAGGTTATGTTCTAATCGGCGTAGACATTTTTATTCCATATTAGGTAGGTACCTATATCAATATTATTACTAAACTTTACTATGAAAATACCTGCTATAAACTTACCAAACATTAAATAGCATCGTGATATAATATTACACACCTACTGTAGTTACATACCTATTGTAGTTAGGCAAACACATATTCATGTGTTTGCAGTAATTTGTATTCACAAAACATGCTTTATTTATTTTTAATAGAACATCTCTGTGAGTTAGTAACTACATCCTATATTGCATATTAATTTGAATTTAAGGAAAATATCTTTAAAAAAATAAAAATTAATTGCATAAATCGAGAAAAGGTCAAATAATCATAGGAGTCTTACAATTTATTAACATATACATACGAGACTCCGTTAAATATAGAGTAATAATTGATAACTGCAGAGTTAATTATGTCGGAGTTAGATTGTAAGGCCGCCACGCCAATCTAATTTCGAGCGCTTACTAATGCAAATGAGAGATCTCTGTAGAGTACGTCTCTTATTAATATCCAGGGTCTCGTGAATTGATGCGCCCGCGCATATCGCCCGCCATAATTTATATATTATTAACCTTCAATATCATGGATTATGCATGTTCACAATACGATATCTCATTATATCGCATAGAATCGTGCGTTTTGTAACTTGTATTGTCAAACAACACGAATGATGAATGGGTTGCCGTACGAAATACAATAGATTGTTCTCAGCGTCGAAATTGGAAGTAACTGGAGCGATGGAGCCCTTAGCACGAACGAAGTGGCGATTCTCTTTGCGTAGCATAAAAACCTCACAAAATTTGGTACCTACTAATGTAAGTTATTATTTATCAAATGGAAGATATTTTCATATTTAAATAGAGAACAGAATTTCATTTTGTAAATAGTTTCAGTGTTTTTCCTTCGTTGTTTTATTGCATTATAAATATATCTTCATTATGCCCAAAGAGAAAGGCAGTGGTACTAGACTCACATTTTAAGAGAATGAGTGAATATTAATATATCTAACATTGTTTAAAGATAGGTAGGTTGTTAATCTACCTACCATGTGCTAAGTTACATCAGTTTAAGTTTTCATGGCACATGTAAATCAAGACACGCGTTCGAATAACGTAATGTGAACTTCTAACGTAATATCTGATATAGACGAGCGCCCTCGGTCGAGGTCACCGGAGTCATGAACTCGCTAAAACAAATTGATTTTTTTGGAACGTTTCCTAGTACAAATGTCAGGGCCACTTTCCTCGAAGCTAATGTCAAATGTGACGCGTATTTTATTCGATAATTTTTTCCTAATATACCTATCCATAAATCTTATAGAGGCTTGAAATGGGGGCGCTACATAACAACAGTTCTTGGTAATAAATAAATTCCTGGTTAATAATAAAATAAATTCCTATAATATAGCTGAATCTCTTATAATTTTCGTCGTATTGTATAGAACAAAATAATAGCAAGGTTGCTCCCTTCAAAGTATTTTGTCTTGACATTTTAGCTATATACTGCACGATGCACTTCGTACTGTATTCGATTATTTTTCAGGTATAGGAAGTGAAATTAAACTACTTCATAAAAAAAAGCTTGTAATAAAATTTGTTATTCAAACTGAATGGAACAAATAAATTAAAGTTATCTATCGTTAAATGATAGAACAAAAAAAAACAATATTTGACTTACAGCCTGTTAGTTAGCTTAACTATGTTTTTGTACTTAGGTATAATAATAATAAACTATGATTTATTTGAATCAGATTTATCGGCTCGGTTAACAGGATTCACTTTACAAGTGATCTTGTAAGATTCCACCATTTTAACTGAATCTCTTATAAGGATCGTAGACCGGATTGTGAACGTATGGGAGAAACACACTGTAACGTCACACAACGCTGTGAAGAAACTCAAGTACAAGCGATAATGTGTCTTATCTGTTCTCTGCTTAAGTTTCATTTCTACTCGACCGGGCAGCATCGTCCCTTTTTGAGAACAGTTCATGAACTCGAAATCATCGACGGTCACATCTATATTATTCTCATCTCTCACACAAATATGCCAATTCTGAGGCGCTCCGGGAGTGAATTTCACGTTCTTGTTCTCCGCATCTAAGTTAACGTTGAAGAAAATTATGAGCATCCCGCACTTTCTGTTCACAAATAGGTCATTCTTATAAAGGATTAGGTTCTCCGGTTCGACAAATTTCGGGTCAGGTAGCCTTACTTTAAACTCTTGGCACACGTTTTTGGCAATATTTAGTATTTTTATGGTATGGTTATTTGTGTCGGCTATGTACACGTATTTGGCATCGGGGGTGATGGATAGACCGGAGGGTTCATTGAACCGCGCCGGGTCTGTGGTCTCGATCATCGTAGGGTTGATGGTGGTTACTTTTTGCGGAGCCACATCTACTTTCTTTATCTTGTTGTTGTAGGTATCGGCGACGAAGAGCGTTTTCAACTGTTCGCAGTAGGCTACGCCGAGGGGATGTTGTAGTTTTGCATCAACCCCTATGTCGTCTATATCTCCAAATGCGAAGAGATTCTGGAAAATTATTTTAATTTTTAATATCACGAGGACCCATACCCTTGATCAGACATACAAACTAATAAACCCGAAAAATGATAATGAAAACATTACTAAAATTTTGAACAAATACAAATAATATAGCGATGATAGCTCAGTGGTAGTGACGTCGGACGCCGTGGCGAAGGTCGTGGGTTCGAATCCTACAACGATCTTGAGCTTTCGGTGAAGGAAAACATCGTGAGGAAACCATAGCACGGTGGTAGTGTACTTTTTGGTACCCGACTGGCTGGCTATCACCCTCAACTTGAAAATCTGTCGCCAAAACACCTATTGGTGTGTTCCGGCAGCTGCACTTGAGAGCTAGTTCCTTCTAGGCTTTGTGTACTTACCACCTTTGGCCACATCATCACTTACCATAGTGAGATTGTGGTCAAACACAAGCCTATACAAAAAGTAAAAAATATATATACATATATATATTCTCACTAACAAATATTATTACAGGTTCCTCTTAATACAATAGTGTGTGCTTATTCTAATATTATACTTTATAACAAATGACTATGAATGCTATCTTTGTGAAAACTACTTCATTGGAATAATAAATAAATGTAGATAAATTAGACTTGTAAAGTAATTCTTACCAAAGGATTGCGGTCTCCGCCGCACAATACTGACACTTGACCGGCCGTCAGCGCCAGTCTCCTTATGGACGAACTCTCTGAATCAGCTATAAATAATTCTGGACTAGAACCTGGGGAAAAACATGTCACTGTATGTACTCGTATAACAAGTTTTTAAAATACGGTACTAAAAATCAAGGTCATATTTTACAAATAAAAACATCAACACATCCATAATGGATGTGGAATAACGTAAATAGAAGATATGTATTTAAAATTAATTATTCCATCAGAGACCTTTCATTTGTGGTCCTTTGAGCCTGGTACGAACCTGATAATGCCACATGCGCTTCATGTACGACTACAACGAAGAGGAAAGGCGGGCTGCGAGTAATTTGAAAAATACGTAATTGATGAAACTAATGCCATCGCGCTGCGGCTCAAGTCCGCCCCCGTAGAGTGCGATAGGGACAGCTGCAGCTGAGATCGACGTTTCGTATTCCCCTGTTTTCTCCTCCAAAACTGTGCCGATTCAATTTTTTGACATTTAAATTCATAGAAAAGGTATGTCTAGGCTCTTATTATTTCCTTTTATGTTAAAAGCTCACGGCGGTAAAAACGGGGTTTTTGTGATTTTTGGAGTCATATTTTTTAATAATTTGTTGCTGAAAAAAAGCATGTGTCAGGGGCGTGTCTACAGCAGACCTAGATTTTATGGAAAATGATGTTTACTCTAGATGCATTATCTAGGAAGAAAATGGGGGAATACATTTGTATGGAGAATCGCAGGCCGCGTTTCGTCTTAAAAAGGTAATATTATAAATGTTACCAGTTCTAAGAGCAAGTCCGGAGGGTTGAGCGAAAGAAGCGGTATTCGGATAAGCGCTATTGCGAGCCGCCTCTGCACCTGATCCGGCAATGCACACGCATGTACCTGTAGATAAATAAATTCAAAATTGCTATAAGCAACATCTATATCATAAACATAACTCAAAAATATTTTGCAATATTTGTAAAAAAAATAGCTAAAATAAATAACTCTTAAATGGTGTTTAGATTTTAACTTTAAATTGTTATCTAGAAATTATTATCACTGTATGTTTTCCAAATAAAATAAAATAAATAAATAAGTCTGATTTGAGAATTAAAAAATCTTTTCAGCGCTCAAATCACTTGCCGTCATTTCGTGCTGAGCGATCACCTTTTTTCGACACATAGATATGCTGTTTTGATAATACTTTTTTATACCCATATTTATTTATTTCTTTCTTTCTTTTGATAATAAAAAATGTGACCTTGCTGAGTTTCTTGCCGGTTCTTCTCAGCTGAAGGCTGACTTCTGAACCGGTGGGAACTTCAATAAATTCTGCCTTCATTAGTGCCCTCCTAGGGCCTAAATTTAGTAAATGGTTTTGGCTGTGAATATATCTACATAATATAATGGCAAAAAGCGACATAAACCCAAAAGTTTACGAGCAAAATGGACAGGACAGATGTGACGAAATGTGACATGGCAAAACTATGAATATACACTTTGCAGCTTATAAGATGTGGACATATCTTTTTCAAGTCCTTGAACAGTTAACTGGTAAACTCACCTTCAGTAAAAGTTTTGTACTTCCACCAGATGGTAGTATCGAGGAAGAGCGCCCATATTTGATGGGAACCAGCGCAGGCGATGAACAGCACTCGACGCTTTTCATCTTTCTTCTCTTTCTTCTCTTTCTCTAGAAATTAAATAAACACTATCATTCTAGTAGTCTCGATACGCAGTGAGTTGTAAATTGAATTTCAAAGTTTTTTGCCGATAGTAGGGTAACAAGAAAATAACGGACTCTCAAAATCAACTGCCGGAATATTTACTCATACACTACTCCAGCGGTACTCCAAATCGTAAACATGAAATTGTTTAATACACTCACTGCATCTCTTCTCTAAATAGTATAAAACAATGTCGCTATCTGCTTCTTCATCTAAACTACGCAACGGATTTTGATACGGTTTTCACTAATAGAAAGAGCGATAAACAAGCGAATATGCGAAACCGGGCGGATCACTAGTTTATACATAAATACTAACTTTAATATTATAAATGCGAATGTGAGTTTTTTTGTTACCTTTTGACGCGTAAACCGCGATTGCGATGAAATTTGGTACACAGATAGCCTATGGTATAGAGAAGGACATAGGCTACTTTTTTTCTCGGGAACGCGGGTGAAACCAAGGGGGACAGCTAGTAATAAATATTGTTACCTTTAACGACTTCTTTCTCGGGTTTATCTTGTGCGGCCTGTCCCGGCGGCGGGGGCGGCGGGGGCAGCGGGGGCAGCAGCGATCGTACAGACATGTCCAAATCCGGCGTCGAGTATAGAAGCAGGTCCCAAGGGGATGATAACGCTTGTAGGCCGAGACATTTTCCTCCTAAGTATTTTTCATGATAAACGTGATATGCCATGATACTTTTCTATGAGTGTAGGTTCATATAACTTCTATAGTAAAACATAACTGTGTATTATATTCACAAATGATTAGCATTAACTAGCAGCTAAAATAATAATAAACCATGTAACTAAAAATCTAATAAGGCATTTACGAAGATCAAAACATAAACCGAACTAAGGGGCTAGAAACCATAGTAAAACAAAAGAAATACTTGAATCTGAGTGCAAGTGACTCAAATTATGCCTTTACAAATATTAAGTCATATGCAGAAGTGCCTTTAAAAAATAAATAATTTTTAAAGCAATGATAGCTCAGTGGTAGCGACGTCGGACGCCGCGGCGAAGGTCGTGGGTTCGAATCCTACAAGGAGCTTGAATTTTCGGTT
This sequence comes from Tetheella fluctuosa, assembly GCA_951216915.1. Taxonomy (NCBI): domain Eukaryota; kingdom Metazoa; phylum Arthropoda; class Insecta; order Lepidoptera; family Drepanidae; genus Tetheella; species Tetheella fluctuosa. The sequence continues at coordinate 4,684,485 of OX578214.1, forward strand.
AAGGAAAACATCGTGAGGAAACCATAGCACGGTGGTACTTTGTAGTACCCGCCTAGCTGGCTACCACCCTCAACTTGAAAATCTGTCGCCAAACACCTATTGGTGTGTTTCGACAGCTGCACTTGAGAGCCAGTTCCTTCTAGGCTTTGTGTGCTTACCACCTTCGGCTACATCATAACTTACCATAGTGAGATTGTGGTCAAACACAAGCCTATACAAAGTTAAAAAGAATAATTACTGGAAAAAGAACAGCCTAAATTAATGTGACTGATATTGGAGATGAGCTTAATTTAATGACCATAAAAATTAAGAGCATTTACATATTTTATGATAATGCACTGTAATAATATGCATGCGTTATAATGAATACAGCCTTCAAAATTAAATAGGCGTAAAACATAATAAGGAGGTCACATTTTTAGGGTTCCGTACCCAAAGGGTAAAACGGGACCCTATTACTAAGACTCCGCTGTCCGTCCGTCTGTCCGTCTGTCACCAGACTGTATCTCATGAAACGTGATAGTTATACAGTTGAAATTTTCACATATGATGTATTTCTAAGAAATACTAAAAAACAGAATAAAATAAATATTTAGGGGGCTCACATACAACAAACTGTTTTTTTTTGCCGTTTTTATTGATAATGGTACGGAACCCTTGTGCGCGAGTCCGACTCGCACTAGACTGTTTTTTTTTCATTTGATTTTCGTTCCTTTATAATTATTTTCATAATTAAAATTATCATTTAATTTAGACCGCCAAGTATTTTATATCAAAACACAAACATATTAAGTAGAAAGTCGACTCGACATTATTTTGTATGACGACGACGAAAATTGCCAATATACCATTGCGTCTTTTAGAGCAATAGTATTTTTGATTTTCAATTTCGTGAAAATAAAGTTGAGCTGAACTAACTGCAGAAGCCCACAGTTATTTGCCCTGAATTTTTTCTCCATTTTGGACTCGATATACAGACTATCTCTTTGTACAGTGGTTTTGCCGCATTAGTGCTATCATAATATTGCTGTACAAGTATTCCCAAGGCGATGCTTACAGTAACGGATTCCGGGGGCTCAAGCCCTCCCCAGAAGCTTTTGAGTTCACCCCTGACAAATCTCAAATTAAGCCTGATTATCCTACTAGGGTAGGGCCCTCAGTTGGCTCAAGCCCTTCCCAAAAAACCAAAATCCTGGTTGCTTATCACTTGCTAAATTTATATTGACAAATACAAATTTAAAAAAAAACTGAAAAGCGATACATAGTGTAACAGTCAGCAATACGGTGTAAATGTTTCTATTTAAATACCTAAGTCCCCATGCACTCCTTGCTGTCCATTCCCCGCTAGTACTTCCACCGTCCCCTCGTCGAGATGCAAGGCTCGCACCGCGTGGTTGTTGGTGTCGCACACAGCTAGCACGTTGCTAGACAACCAACATATGCCTTGTGGCGAGTTGAATAGAGCATCGTTGATTTCTAGAGGCATAACGGATTCAATAAGTTTCTTAGAAATTAATTTATAAGGGGTATTATCATACCTAGAGAAAGTGGCAGTAGGTGATAATGCTCATAACCCAATTACGGTTTAATTTTTTTAGAATACATTACAGTGTGTGTGATGTTACAAGAAATCTGATTTCTTTGCAAGTTCCACAAATTTCTTATTTTGGAAGTGAAAACATACAGATATTTGAAGCCTTAATTCTAAAGATTAAGTTTATGTAGTAATAATTTTGAAATTATGAAACCCACAATACAGGTTTTGGTCTTTGACACCACTATCTGTATTTGTGTATTAAATTAACTGTCAATACTTACTGCCATCTTTAAATCCAGCTTCTGGTCCACCAATAATACGTAACACAACCCCAGAGCAATCTGTGAGTAGTATTCGGTTATGGCCAGTGTCAGAGATCGCAATGAACGCTTCATCTGCACGGCCGCGGTAGAAGGGGTTTATTGCAACCTTAGAACGTAATAATTACAATAGAAGCATTTGTTTTGTATTCTTTACATTTAGACACAACCAATCTAGATAGAGGCTTGGTAACTGCTGAACAATAATCATACTAAAGAATCCATAGTACAAAATACATCTCTCTGCTTTATAAATGGTATTATTTATTGTTACATGACATGGGCAAAGTAAATATAATTAATTTTAGAAAGTATCCTCTCATACATACCTTACCAGGAAATCGGAGTACAACATTGTCTTTGGATTTCAAGTGATTGGTAGGTGATAGTGGTAAGGGTTTTTCTGAGATACGAGAGCTAAAGTGGCGTATTGCTGCACCCACATATGAAGCTAATGCATCTTTTTGCCCCTCGCCAGTAAGCACAAATAATGGTTTGTTACCGGGTCCTGGAACATTAAGGTTATTAATCAAATACCATAAAATTTCAATTGACAGGATTATTTAATAGTTTCCATTTGAATTAAATTAATCAATCTAACCCCATTTTACAGTAAGTAATTTAACAATGTATTAACAAGTCTGATAAATCTACCAGTGTTGAAGAATCAAACAAAACAGCCGTTGTCTGCCATTAGATGGTATTAGTTACATTATATGAATGAAATGTATATATTACATACCTAATATAAGCAAAGTTGGCCAACATCTTATACCAAGGGCATCCCACATGCAGCTGTCTGAATCATTCACAATAGGATGGTGTATGTTATACCTTTGGACAGCTGCCTGGACATTGGAGGAGTCTTTCTCATTCAGGAACTTTGGAGAGTGGACTCCTATCTATAAAACAAAACAATTAGAGTTTATATAGTTTTGATTTATAATTTATTAAGTACCTATATAACTATATACCTGTTAGATATTAAAGTAAATATAGTTGAAGAATAACAATCTTACCTAATCCTAATAACTTAATATTATAAATGCGAAAGTGACTTTGTTTGTTTGTTACCTTTTCACACATAAACCGCTGAACTGATCGCATTGAAATTTGGTATGCAGATAGCCTATAGTATGGAGAAGGACATAGGCTACTTTTTAACCCGGTAAAACATAAGATCCCTGGGGAACGCGGGTGAAACCGTGAGGCGAAAGCTAGTATATTATAAATGCGAAAGTGAATTTGTTTGTTTCTTACCTTTTCACGCCTAAACCGCTGAACTGAGCCAACTGATGAAATTTGATACACAGATAGCCTATGGTAAGGAGAAGAACATAGGCTACATTTTTTCTTGGGAATGCGGGTGAAACCGCAGGGGACAGCTAGTACATATAATAAAACAGTCTCAAATATGGGTCATTTCAATTATTAGATGTGTAATCTTACCACAACAAGACCATCCTCAACTTTATGCAATGTCTCAAGGTGTGCCAAGTCAGGCAACACATGGTAACAGTTGATACAGCAGTAGGTCCAGAAATCTAACACTACTATTTTCTCGGAGCAGTGCTGACTTAGAGATATTGGTTCTGATACATTGAACCATTCTAAATCTGTAAGTAATTGAAACAAAAACCATTATATTTTATAATAACCCAGCAACTTCTATGCAATACTACAGCAAGGGCTATGCTAGCAGTGCGTTGTTACATAGCACAGACAAAGGTTTATGGAAATTACCAGCGTGGTCTGATGTTATGGTGGGTCAATGGTGGGCATTATGCAGCAGCACTACGTTCAGAACCAGTAAACTTCACCAACCAGGATATTGTTCCACTTGGTAGGAACAATGGTAGGTGGGAAATGTCTCCAACTCATAATATGTAACTCTCTGTTATATTTACCATCCTAATCCTAACTAATATAATATAATTATTCCATTCGATAATTTGTAATTCTCTTTTTTTAATTATTTTTATTATTTAACTCATATGTGCCAAATATAATCAATGTTGTACACATCTGTCATTGGTGTGCATATCAGAAAAGTGTATGTATAATATGTTGTAATGCTTGATAATGTATACTGTTGATGTGTCTTTTCATAAATAAATAAATAAATAATATTATAAATGCGAAAGTGAGTTTGTTTGTTTGTTACCTTTTCACACCTAAACCGCTGAACCGATCGCGATGAAATTTGGTATGCAGATAGCCTATGGTACGGAGAAGAACATAGGTTACTTTTTATTCCGGGAAAACATAAGATCCCACGGGAACGCGGGTGAAACCGCGGGGCGGAAGCTAGTTTGCTATATTATCAAATGTATAAAGTTGGTGGATTGTAGGTAAACCATGTTGAGTACTAAAATATTCATAATGTGACTTACTTTTTTTGAAGTCTTCTACTGGAGCTACGGAAGACCAAACTTTCTTGATATGGTTAATTAAATGACTTTCGTTTTCAGTATCATTATTTGCCGTACTCAATGTTTCTCTTAGATCCATACAGGCTTGCGCGACAAAATCAAGAGAACTTGAGTCGGTCATTTTTAGAAAATCTTGAAATCTCAATTTTTAAAATATTCCACCGGTGTCAGGGCAGTAGAACTCCTTCCTTCGTTCGATAAAATAAAATATTTCTCACTTCACTTCTTATTGGAACGAAGTTCCTTTTAGTTAACGAAAATAATAAAATATTAAATTTCTCAACTTGTTTACGTCCAGCCCATCGTCACTTCATAGTATGATAAATTATGAACGTACTTTGTACCAACATTGAGGTATAGAAATAATATTATCGAATTAAAATGACTGCTTATGTATTTTGTTAACAAATACCATACTAGCTTTCAAACATTGACGTATTATACTTTTCTTTAGGTTGGTAATGTTGGTATCATTGATTAAATGTCATTACGTCATTCATGTTATTTCTCGTGAATGCGGTGTGCCTTGTTTGTAATTTGTTGTGTTTTAGATGAAAAATTTTAGATGTTATTCTGGGGGGCAAATCTTTAAGAAAATGTGAAGTTTGTGGTGTCAGGCGTGTGAGACGATCAACTTCTGGCGTATTTTTGGCCAGATTTCCACTTGAACCGGACAGGTCGGTAAACTGATGTTTTAATGTGATATTTACAATCATTCTTGACTTTGAGTATTTAGCAGTTTCTAATTTAATTAGTTCGATGTAGTTAATCATGGCTTGTACAAACATTTTGTGAATAAAATTTTCATTTTGTAATTTTGCCGGTTGGCGTGGTTGGTAAGATACCCTATCTATCACGCCACAGGTCGTGGGTTCGATTCCCACTCAGGACAAACATTTGTGTGCATGAACATGTCTGTTTGTCCTGTGTCTGGTTGTAATTATCTATATATGTATGTATTTACAAAAGAAAAGTACTATATGTAGTATATCAGTTATCTGGCTTCCATAGTACAAGCTCTGCTTAGTTTGGGGTCAGATGGCCGTGTGTGAGGAATAATGTCCCAGAATATTTATTTATTCTTGTCAAAAAAAAAACAGCTAACTTAAAATACGAATAGTGTGCGAATAACTTATCGATTATGGGTAAAGCTAACAGGAAATGAAATCATTTTTCACCCAGTGCCTTCAATAAAAAAGGAAACAGATTAGGAAGCCAACTAACTCTAAATCTCAATGCGCCACTCTCAGATGAAATTCTTTCATCATTTCCTATTATTCCAGAGTTTGAAATGTCAGAAAAAGGTATTTTGATTTATTGGTATTTATAATTTTGCTACCAACATTTTTTTAATTAAATTCAGGCTAGTAATGTTTAAAATAAAATGTTTGATTAAGTTACAGTGGTTTCTTCTGGAGAAGTCTCAGGAGAAAAACACAAACTAGAAGGTAATAAGATACATCAAAATAATACCTGGTGGACATGCAAGGACCATGAAGATATAATGACGCAATTATATTGGTTCATAGCAAAAAATTTAATTAGGAGACAGTACCAAATATTAAATATTTAATTTTAATTCAGATATAATTAAAACAGAGGAAATTTCTGCGAACGCTTCCAAGGTAGCTCAACTGAGAAGTGCCACTAAGTTATTATGTGTTTGTACAATATCTTTACTTTGTAATAAGTTTCATTCCTTGTACATTCTTGATGTTAATGTTAATGTGGTAATAAAAATGATCAATAAATATTCTTATAAGTTTTATTTTTTGAATACCCATAATACCCGAAAATAAATATACTGGTAAGTAGTACAGCAGCACGTATCGCACATTTATTGATATCGGTAAACAGTAGGTACTGGAAGTATCAAGCCCTAGCGTTCCTTTTCTTTACTTTGGTTGGTAGTATTGATCGGTACGTATTGGTGTGTTGGCACAAAGTACGTTCATAATTCGGTTCAAGGAATGTTTGTGAATGCCGACTCTTAAAACGTAGTGATTTAGGGTATGTTCCGATATACACTGCGAGTACTGTAAGGTGTGACGTCAATTTAGTATACTAAGAAGCTGTTCCTTTATAGTTAGCTATACTGGGTACTGTTTAAAACGGAACGCAGTCCAATATACTGCTGTCATTCATGTATATATCCTACTGTCATTCTGGATGCTGTTGATCACGTGATCAAAGCACTGAGAGCACCTTAACTCAAAAACGCCAGTGCTCACAGTGCAAAAATGGCAGCGTTTATGACGTCATTATATTTCCCTAGGATACTGCGGCAGTATACTGTCAGTCCATAACGGAACGAATTTCTCTACAGTAAGAGCACTGAACAGTGCTCCCAGTGTATATCGGGACATACCCTTTAAACCTCTTTGGTCTGTCCGAGACAACTGACAACCAACTGACAAGCTTCTCTCTCTCTCTCTCTCTCTAGACTCTCTACTTTTATTATTATTACAGTTCCGCAGTGTGACCAGATTTGAATTGATGATCTTGTTTAGCAACTCAACTAAAAATTACTAAACTTTTTCGAAAAAAAAATACAAGACAATTATACTAACGAATTAACTCATATTTTAAGAAGTAGATATAAACTAAAAGGTCTCTTGATTAATTTATTATTGCACGTATGACAAAAAGTCGCATTGGAGTTCGCCTTAGCTCTTGATAGCCATGACGAAAAAATTGGGTCCTTCTTCCACTCGAACCGATAATTCTGTCATATTTTTTGAAGTGAAAACTTCATTCTCATCACCGACATGCTAGAGACGTGTTGCGCCAGACTGGCGATGCGGATGCGCAAAATGTTCTATGGATGCGCAGCGGCCAGTATATGTATTTGTATACGTAAAAGGAAGTTTCAAGTTTTTACTTCTGTCGACACAGTCGACCGACAGTCTCCAAAACCTAAAACTTTTTTTTTTCATTTTGCACTTGCACAAACAACACAACTGACGGACTGCCATCGTCTACAAGAAAAACTAACAACACGAGAGAGAATATACGTATTCGGGGAATTCCCCTGAAATTGTACTAAAGAGTTGCCAGTTCTTTTTATATTAGTCAAAATGATAGAAATTTTATGTTTCCCATGTAACTAAAAGAAATTGAGTAGTAAATATCGCAAAATATTGCAAAATTTCTGTTTTTTTTTCGAATCTGCTAAGCCTTAAATTAGAGGCCTAATCCGGCTAAATTTAGTCACTCTGAAAACAGCCCTGTATAAAGTTATTGAAGAACAGTAGTAGTCATGCATGGGCCCATGGACGAAAAAAACCCACAAAATCCGTCGGGTGCTGCCATTACCATATCTGTTCCCGATTTCAATTAATATATAGCAGTATAGAAAAGTTATTATGTGTAGTTAATGTACATTCCCAACGCAATTTCAATTAGTCACAAACTCATAAAATAGCAAAATTGTAGTTCATTTTGGGGCAGGGAATGGCAATTCCCTTTGCTCCAATTTATATGTGTACTGTCGCGACGTATCGCGAATGTCATCTTGTAAATATTTGTATATAGCAACACCGAGAGTCTACCCGCCGTTTCCCGCTCAAACATCTTGTCAAGTTGTCTATGGTAAGTGAACCTTACTGTGAAACTTACTGTGAGAAAAGACGCGTGCGAGAAATACACTGGACGATAGCTAAGTATTTTCGTATCTTGTTGATCTAAGCGTACTCTAAGTATCTTCGTATCTTGTTGATCTAAGTATCTTCGTATCTTGTTGATCTAAGTATCTTCGTATCTTGTTGATCCTAAGTATACTCTAAGTATTTGTTGTGCTAAGTATCTGTGTGTCTGAATAACTACCCATCATATAACTAAGTATTGTATATATATATATTATACTGTATGTACCCTTTATATTCCCTAAGCAGTCCCATGTATCTGAAAGATGGCCCTCCGGAACTCATATCTATACTATCGATCAGAGCCGCGACGTAAGGCGTAGGCCTTGTCGCGACGTAAGGCGTATGCCTCCCTGCGCCCATGTATGTGGGTTTAAGAGCCATTGGGCTAGAGTATAGATATGTTAATATCCTCCCTCGGGAACTCATATCTATACTATCAATCAGTGCCGCGACGTAAGGCGTAGGCCTTGTCGCGACGTAAGGCGTATGCCTCCCTGCGCCCATGTATGTGGGTTTAAGAGCCATTGGGCTAGAGTATAGATACGTTAATATCCTCCCTCCGGTACTCATATCTATACTGACAAACAGAGCCGCGACGTAAGGCGTAGGCCTTGTCGCGACGTAAGGCGTATGCCTCCCTGCGCCCATGTATGTGGGTTTAAGAGCCATTGGGCTAGAGTATAGATACGTTAATATCCTCCCTCCGGAACTCATATCTATACTGTCAATCAGTGCCGCGACGTAAGGCGTAGGCCTTGTCGCGACGTAAGGCGTATGCCTCCCTGCGCCCATGTATGTGGGTTTAAGAGCCATTGGGCTAGAGCATAGATATGTTACTATCCTCCCTCCGGTACTCATATCTATACTGACAATCAGAGCCGCGACGTAAGGCGTAGGCCTTGTCGCGACGTAAGGCGTATGCCTCCCTGCGCCCATGTACGTGGGTTTAAGAGCCATTGGGCTAGAGTATAGATATGTTACTATCCAAGTCTTAAGCAATGTGGCACCTATAAATCAATCTGAACCTGAAACCCTTTAACTTTATTTATATATTATACATAATCTAATTCATGATGTTCTGGTTCTAGCAATCAAAGAGGTGACATAGTCACAGGGTGGGTCATGCTTTAGGCATGACCTATCCTTGCCCTAGGCACCGAGGCAGTCGGTGTCATTGGGCATTATAATCTACAGATGGTGCATGGCTCATTCAAACCGTGGAACCCACACATATAGCGAAGCAGATAATCTAGAGACATTGGAAGGAAGGTTGGAGGCAAGGAAGGCTTGAGGAGGCAATAAGAGAATAACAGGTATGAAGTCTTGTTGATTTTTATTTTTATTACAATCGCTGCGCCTGCCATATATGGAATGAGCCAACAAGTAATGCTATCAACAAGCCGTATACTATGATATATCTACTGTATATAGTATATGGGCAGGCCGCCGCGACATGGTGGAGATGCTGGGATATAGAAAAGATGCAGCATCTAAGAGAAATACCTAGAAAAAATCAAAACTATGTTTTAACAAGATGTCACTAGCGACATCTATGGAGCTATAATGGAAACATTTTTTGTTGATTAAAATGATTGTGAAGATTATTCGTCTCAACCTTCGTGCTTCAACCTTCCTTGTATATTTAATTATCGATATAATTATCGTCGTAATAATAAATGAGAAATGGTACGATATTCCTTATATAAATTTGGTTTGGGTAATGGATTTGACTGTCGTATTGGAAATGTATCAGAAATACGAAAGCGCCATCTTTGTCCAATTGCGGATATGCATCGTGGATCGATGAAGTTACGTTGTCTGTAAACGAAGTCGAATTCAAGATTCTGATTCGTATAATTATGATAAATTAATTTATATGATATTGTAATTAAGATGTTCGAACAATTTTACGACAAATTTATAGAACCATAATTATAGGATTGATCTGGTACGTCATTTGACTTAAAATGGAGGGTGACGCTCGACTTGAAACAAATACATGATAAAGTTTCTTTTGTTTAAAGATTACTTTTAAAGTACTATATATTTACGTAATTTGACATTAAAATCTATTTACGAATTTTAACTACAATAGAGCTTCTAATTATTGATTATTTATTGATATAGAATTGATAAAAAAAAATGGTAAAGTGAATGACTGCATTCGTCTTTCTACCTACAGAATTCGTCTGACGTAGTGATGTCCAAGAGTGTAATATTATCGTAACACTAATATGAAATATATTAGTTTTGTGAAACTAGGTATCCGTATTGAGTAGTACCTATTATAGAAATAGAAACTTATACCGAAACAAACAATGTTCACAAGTAATAATAGTATTTAAAGGTTGTATGTATCTATTACGTGCACGATACGATACGATTCATTGATATTATATTATGTTGTACGATATTATTGGTTAGAACCTGCGAGGTGATAACAAATATCTGATGGTATCTGAGACCATTATACTTTTACAAGTTAAGACTGTCAACGTTGGTTTTACATTGGTTTCTTGGTTTTTACATTTGTTTCTGAATCGTTCTCTTATTTAACCATGAGAGATCCTATAATAAATTATTTAATGTATGAACCATAATGGTAATGTCGGTAGTCTCACTCGACACGACGACGATCTTTCAATTATAGCGATTAATGTCACGATACAGTGGTGACTGTATGGTACCCACTATTATCAATCTACCTACTTTTTGCGTTTTTGTGCTCACCATAATTATTGTCGGCCTATATCTACTATTAAGTAGCCCATTCTCAAAATAACCAATAATAATACGATATTTCGGATATAAAATATCGACCATACCTATTAAAAGAACATTAGTCATCTCTAATTCGACGCGATAAATGGCGGCAAAAGAACTGTGCTGTGGGTAGGTATTGGCTGGAAACATAAGAATTTTGGAGTAATTTGGAGATTTATAATATTGTCCAAGTAAAAAGAGTATTGGAAAAGTGATTTATACTCAGGTGAGTTTGATTATTGTAGTCATATCGTAATGAACATGTGATTTCGATCAGTATGTTGTTTTCGTTCATATTCAATACCTAGATCAAACTTTTTGTCCATGTTCGAATTTTCAAAGGCGGTATATACCTAACCTACTACTGGAGAGCTAGAATAGTGTGTATAATGCAATGATATTCTAGTTAATGTGTTTAAATGATGAGGGCAAAGTGTCGAAACGAAAGTAATATAGGTAATTATTGCTTCTCTAAATAGTAAGTTCACACACACTGCAAGTGGCGAACCGGAAAGCGTCTATCTACCTATTCGCTTCGCGAACATTCGATGCATGGCGGATTGTGCTCTGCTCCATCGATACAATTATTACCCGTGACTCTTGTGACTCGGACTAAGGTAAAGTTATCTTCTAGAATTTTACGTACTACGTACCTAAATGGTACTTATCTATCTGCTAAATATATCCATCCCGTTGGTAACTATTTCATATGAAGTACATGGCGTCATCGCATGGGGTGTAGGTATGTGTTTGGTAAATATCGAGTGTACCTAGTACAATGATATTACAATTATCATTGGTGTAATGCAAATTACAATTAATAACTGAGTATATTATACCTACGTTTGGTTACCATTCTAATAAGTGGCTATTCTAGAAATTAGTTATATATATCTTGGTTGAAGGGCTAAGTAAATAGATGTATACTATGGTGTATACAATAGGTACCTACTATGGTGCACTTATTAAAGTAGAACAATTGAATAGTCTAAAAATTCTATTGAAGTATTTATATAACCCTTACTAGGGCAGTGGCTTCATAAATTTTTCAGTGGCTATAGAATGTAGGGTATTCTCCTACCTATTTCAATTACTCAAGGTTCAATTTATGATGCTGACTATTTTGCCACTACCTTATACCTACTTCATATAATAATGACATAATTATGTACTGAAGTGTACTAAAGATTAAATTTAAAATTAATTGAGATTTGAGTACTTAAAGTAAACACTCTTACTTTATTAATTGGTATTAATTCCAATTATTACCTAGACATTTAATCTCTATTTACAGAATTCTTCTACATTTGTAAACATGGAGGAACTATTGCTTAAACGGTTATTGATGCTGGTAAATGAGATTAAAAGGAACTCTGATCTGACCTTGACCTTTTCCTTGGAAAATAATGAAGAAATGCATAATGCTGAAGTTGTGAAGTCAAAACTTAAAACACTTTTAGTAAGATTTAATGAAGATATAAACAATTACTTCCGATTAGTCAACCATCCTTCTGCTGATGATATAAGCCAGATGTCAGAAATTCAGTTGGAGGCTGAACAGAATTTAGTTGAGTTGGAAGTGAAAATGAAACTGGTAAATAAATCAAATGAACAGATTTGTACTGTTAAGGAAACTACAAACAGTCGCTTACCTAAGCTTAATCTACCCGAGTTTGATGGAGATATTCTAAGCTGGCATCAGTTCTGGGACCAGTTCAGTTCTAATATAGATAATAGAAATATTTCTGAAGTTGATAAACTATTATACCTGATAGCTTCTGTGAAAGGAGAAGCTAAGAAAGCTATTGATGGTCTAGAAACAACTAACAAGAATTATCAAATTGCTCTGAATACTTTGAAGGAGAGATATGGAAATTCCTCACACCTGATAGATGCTCACTATGCAGCCTTGTCTAGAGTGAAGCCTGCGGGGAAAACAGTAAGTGCTTGCAGAGAGACACTTAATAATGTAGAAAGGCACTTGAGAGTGCTAGAGTCATTGAGAGAGGATGTGAATCATAATCACCTCCGTCATTTAATCTTTGAAAAATTTCCTGAAGACTTGATATATGAATTGAAATTGAAAACCTCTAGTAACTCGATTCATGACATAAGACAACATCTTGAAATGATAATTAGAGCACGAGAAGATGCGAGTAGAATTACAAATGAGAAAATTCCTAATACCGAGTATACAGTGGAAACACTACACACAACACAAGAAAATTTAAAGCAAACAAAACTAAACACAGGTAGCAGACCTAAATATAATAGAAAAGGAAAATTTAATTATAATAATACTCACTCTAAACTTAACAAAGTTAACCCATTTAAGGCTGCCAATTTTCAAAGACAATTTTTACACAAGAGAAAGTTCGGTGGAAGAGAAATAAAGACACATAAAGGTGAGCTAACCGAAGGCATCACCAGAAAGAGAATGAAGCTCTCATGTATTTTCTGTAATAATGATCATTTTAATGATCAATGTCAGATATACAAAACAGTCAATGAAAGGAAATCCAAGTTGAACAATAGATGCTATGGATGCCTACGTGAGGGGCATAGCATCAAAACTTGCAGATCAAGACAGACATGTAGACATTGTAACGTTGATAATCACGATAGAGCTTTATGTCCCATCAAGTTTTCATCAAGAGGAAAACAAAGTTCACAATTGGAATAAATGACTCCTAAAACCAGCAGAGATGACGAAGCTATTGATAACTTCAACGAAACTACAAAGATTATTAACAAAAGGTATACAGTAAGTTGGCCTTGGAATGAGTATCCACCACCTTTATCATCTAATTATGGTCAAGCATATGGACGTTTAAACAATTTGCTTTAACGACTAGATGAAGAAACACTACAGATGTATGATAAAACATTGCAAGATCAAATAAATAGGGAATAATAGAAATAGTAAAAGAACCTTTAAAGATTGAAGACCACCCAGTACATTACTTACCACATCATTGTGTAACTCAAAAGGGGAAGTCTATAAGAATTGCTATACGATGCATCTGCTAAAAGTAGCGAAAGTAAAAGCCTCAATCAATGTTTGTATTGCGGCCCATTGATGCTTGAAGATTTGACAGGTCTATTAATCCGATTTAGGTGCCATCAAGTCGTATTATCTGCAGACGTAGAAAAAGGCATTTCTACAGATCGCGCTCCACGAAATAGATCGTGAACCAGATTTATTTGGGTAAAGGATACAAGAAAACCAGCGACCAAGGATAATCTCTAGTGTATGAGATTTTGTAGAGTCCCGTTTGGTATAATATCTAGTCCCTTCATCTTGAACGCTACTATCCACCACCTAACAAGATCAAACCTACCAAACTAGTGATTACTAGTTAAGCAAATTGCTAATGATATTTATGTAGATAATTTAGTCACAGGTGCTTTGAATACAAAGGAAGCGTTAGAGTTATATAATAAATCCAAAGAAGCGTTCCAACAGATATCAATGAACCTAAGAGAATGGAGCTCTAATTCTGTAGAATTTATGGAACAAATACCAGATGCTAGTAAAGATAAAGTTGTTAAAATTTTAGGTCTAGATTGGAACTTAAAGGGAGATTCATTTGCATTGAGATTTGATACAGATTCTAATGTTAATACAAAACGTGGTGTTTTAAAGGTAATCGCATCTGTCTATGATCCTTGCGGATTTGCTGTACCGCATGTATTATCTGCAAAATTATTTTTACAAGAACTTTGGAAGTTAAAGATTAAGTGGGATGAAACCCTTCCAAAGAAGATGACTGATGATTGGTCGCAGATACGCAAAGAATTGGAAGAGATACCGAAAATATCAGTACCTAGATGTTATATGAAATTCGAGGGAAAATATCATCTGCACTGCTTCACAGATGCTTCTTTGAAAGCATACGCTGCAGCATTATACATAGTAAACGGTAATGAGCAACAATTCATCATGGGAAAGTCAAGACTAGTGCCCTTAAAGGACCAAGACAACCTAAAAATACCACGCCTGGAATTATTGGGTGTATTGACAGGCAGTAGGCTTATTAAATTTGTACTCAAGCAGCTTAAAACTAAAGTAACCAATCAAACATTATGGACAGACAGTAAAATTGTTATCGAATGGCATAAGTCAAATAAACTACCACCATTTGTTACCAGACGCATAGAAGAGATAAAACATAATAAAGAGTTGGTGATAAGATATGTCCCATCAGAATTAAATACAGCTGACATAGCAACCAGACCTTCAACTTCATTAGAGGACAGAGGAAAATGGCTCCTGACTTCCTTACGAGAGAGCCTAAAATGTGGCCATCAGATTTCAGAGGGACGGCACTTTCTTCTCTGTCGATTGGGGAGGGTCTCCCGAATGGACAGGATTTAGAAGATACCGTCATGAATATAGATCACGAACCTCATGAAAAGGTAGAACGAGAAGAGAATAAAGATTCACAAGAGAAAGATACACTAATTAGTGCAAGCGAACAAATCAAAACATTACAGGCGGAATATTTCCCGCAAGAGGTT
Source organism: Tetheella fluctuosa (assembly GCA_951216915.1). NCBI lineage: Eukaryota > Metazoa > Arthropoda > Insecta > Lepidoptera > Drepanidae > Tetheella > Tetheella fluctuosa. Next base: position 4,699,705 of record OX578214.1, read on the forward strand.
CAAGGAAAAGTCACTGATCTAAGTCGAAATTTAGGACTGTTTCAAGATGTGGATGGGATATTACGTTGCAAAGGTCGTATGAAGAACTCAGATTGGTCGTTTGATAAACGTTATCCTATTCTTATTCCAAAAGAGAGTGAATTCACTAATAAAGTGATAATGAAAATTCACAATGAAAACTATCATGTCGGTGTGAACCATACCTTGAGTATAATAAGAGAATTGTATTGGATTCCTCAAGGAAAGAGTAGAGTACAAAAACTTCTGAAGAAGTGCCCGAGGTGTGTTAAGCACGGCGGAGGACCTTTCAAGCTACCGCCGACACCGGCTCTTCCTGCAGTAAGAGTAAATTATAGTTCACCATTCACCTTTGTAGGAGTGGATTATATGGGTCCTCTTCTAGTCGATAACGGGAATGGTTCAGTGAAAAGATGGATCTGTCTTTTCACCTGTCTAGCCGTAAGAGCGGTGCATTTAGAAGTTGTTAAAGATCTTACCGCAGAAGAATGTTTACTAGCCTTACGAAGAATGGTATCCACCAGAGGAGTACCTACACTTATAACTTCTGATAACGCACTTCATTTCAAACTAATGTCAGAGATATTATCGAGTCGGTATTGCATCAATGAAAAAATTCAATGGAAGTTCATACCTCAACTAGCACCATGGTTTGGAGGATTTTACGAAAGATTGATCGGAATACTTAAAAACTGTATGAAAAAGACTTTACAGAAACATTTGTTGAATGATTCACAATTAATTACTGTTGTTAAAGAAATAGAAGCTGTCATGAATACGCGCCCACTTACCTGTGTAGATTCAGAACTGGATCATGTCCTGAAACCATCAGATTTTCTTACAATAGGGAAATGTATATCAATGGAGATTTCCAATAGGGATTCTATCATAGAAGGAACTTTAACTAAAACAGAACTCGTAAAGGGTTGGAAAAGAACACTGGTTATGCTACAAGAATTTAAGGAAATGTTTCAGAATAGATACTTACCAAGTCTCCGAGAAAGATACTGGCATTCACTTAGAGAACCTAGAGTGACCTCAAAAATTGAACCAAACATAGGACAAATTGTCCAAATTAAAGGAGAAACAAAAAACAGGGAAGGATGGAAAGTCGGAAAAATAACTTCATTGGTCAAAGGAGTAGATGGTTTGTGCAGAGTAGCTAAAGTTAATGTAGGAAATAAAGAATTTATTCGATCAATAGCTCACTTATATCCTCTTGAAATTGAGGAAGAAAATGCAACCTGTTTTAGAGCCGATGAAACTAACAAATACCATCCTCCAGCACTTGAACTAGAATTAGAACCTGTAATTGAGAACGCAGAGACAGTTACGCTTGACAAGAATCTATTAGAAAAAACAAGTAGTAATGAAAACATTGAAAATAATGTTGAAGAGGAATGGTCAAGGGAAATACAGACAGAGGAATTAGAGACAGAAAATAATGATGATAACCATGAAGAATTACTCGAGCAAAGGGAAGAGACAAGACAAAGAAGAGGTGCCGCCACGAGAGCCCTAGAGAAAATTAGGGAGTGGACGCGCAACTTACTAACACTGCTCTAAGCCCTTCGGTCGGGAGTGTCGCGACGTATCGCGAATGTCATCTTGTAAATATTTGTATATAGCAACACCGAGAGTCTACCCGCCGTTTCCCGCTCAAACATCTTGTCAAGTTGTCTATGGTAAGTGAACCTTACTGTGAAACTTACTGTGAGAAAAGACGCGTGCGAGAAATACACTGGACGATAGCTAAGTATTTTCGTATCTTGTTGATCTAAGCGTACTCTAAGTATCTTCGTATCTTGTTGATCTAAGTATCTTCGTATCTTGTTGATCTAAGTATCTTCGTATCTTGTTGATCCTAAGTATACTCTAAGTATTTGTTGTGCTAAGTATCTGTGTGTCTGAATAACTACCCATCATATAACTAAGTATTGTATATATATATATTATACTGTATGTACCCTTTATATTCCCTAAGCAGTCCCATGTATCTGAAAGATGGCCCTCCGGAACTCATATCTATACTATCGATCAGAGCCGCGACGTAAGGCGTAGGCCTTGTCGCGACGTAAGGCGTATGCCTCCCTGCGCCCATGTATGTGGGTTTAAGAGCCATTGGGCTAGAGTATAGATATGTTAATATCCTCCCTCGGGAACTCATATCTATACTATCAATCAGTGCCGCGACGTAAGGCGTAGGCCTTGTCGCGACGTAAGGCGTATGCCTCCCTGCGCCCATGTATGTGGGTTTAAGAGCCATTGGGCTAGAGTATAGATACGTTAATATCCTCCCTCCGGTACTCATATCTATACTGACAAACAGAGCCGCGACGTAAGGCGTAGGCCTTGTCGCGACGTAAGGCGTATGCCTCCCTGCGCCCATGTATGTGGGTTTAAGAGCCATTGGGCTAGAGTATAGATACGTTAATATCCTCCCTCCGGAACTCATATCTATACTGTCAATCAGTGCCGCGACGTAAGGCGTAGGCCTTGTCGCGACGTAAGGCGTATGCCTCCCTGCGCCCATGTATGTGGGTTTAAGAGCCATTGGGCTAGAGCATAGATATGTTACTATCCTCCCTCCGGTACTCATATCTATACTGACAATCAGAGCCGCGACGTAAGGCGTAGGCCTTGTCGCGACGTAAGGCGTATGCCTCCCTGCGCCCATGTACGTGGGTTTAAGAGCCATTGGGCTAGAGTATAGATATGTTACTATCCAAGTCTTAAGCAATGTGGCACCTATAAATCAATCTGAACCTGAAACCCTTTAACTTTATTTATATATTATACATAATCTAATTCATGATGTTCTGGTTCTAGCAATCAAAGAGGTGACATAGTCACAGGGTGGGTCATGCTTTAGGCATGACCTATCCTTGCCCTAGGCACCGAGGCAGTCGGTGTCATTGGGCATTATAATCTACAGATGGTGCATGGCTCATTCAAACCGTGGAACCCACACATATAGCGAAGCAGATAATCTAGAGACATTGGAAGGAAGGTTGGAGGCAAGGAAGGCTTGAGGAGGCAATAAGAGAATAACAGGTATGAAGTCTTGTTGATTTTTATTTTTATTACAATCGCTGCGCCTGCCATATATGGAATGAGCCAACAAGTAATGCTATCAACAAGCCGTATACTATGATATATCTACTGTATATAGTATATGGGCAGGCCGCCGCGACATGTACAAATGCAAGAATAAAAATATTTATTACAGCGCCCTCTGGCGAGTTAGCACTATAACACATATCTAAGAACCATCGGTGATAAATTACAAACCTTTCACAGGAAACCGTATCGAAATCGATCAAACCGTTTTAGAGATAATTGTTACAGTAGCGCCCTCTGGCGAGTTAGCACCATAACACCTATCTAAGACCCATCATCAATGTATTACAAACCTTTCGCAGGCCCTCAGCAGTTTACATAGGTACAACAAAAATCAAGAAGAAAAATATTGATTACAGCGCCCCCTGGCAAATTAACACCATACCACCTATCTAATATTATACACCTATCAAATCCAAACCCATAACAGAACATTTCATCAAAATCAGTCAAGTAGTTTTGGAGAAAAGTGGCAACATTGATTTGCACAAATAATGTTTGCTGCAGCGCCCCCTGTTGAGTTGTCACCGTAACATCTATCTAAGAATATGCACCAATCAAACCCAAACCCATAACTGAAAACTGCATCAAAATCGGACTAGTAGTTTTGGAGAAAAATGGCAACATTGATTTGCACAAACAAACATCCTCTCACCCCAAACGCATATAATGTCTCCGTTCCGTCGCGGCCAAAATAGCCCATTCTCCTTTAATTAACATGACTTTGACATGTTTGGAGACGTCAATCAACGTCACGTCCAGTGCTGCCAAGCTAGAATTCTAAAAATACGGTGTCACATTTCGGAGAAAAATACAGTAAAAGTTAAAATAAAAGTACAGTATATTTTACAGCATAATTAAATTAATATGTTCTTCAACATTTTAGGAGTTGATGGTCCACTCTTATTTTCTGTAAAACTATATTCAGACGTTATTTTAACGATTTACAATAGTAGAATAATGAAGTCACAAAACAAAACCGAAAAACATAATATTTTCCATTTAAACTGTGGCTCTGTTCGGTAATAATGTAAACAATTTGAGTGACACCTTATTCATATTAAAACTATACTGTTTTGTGTTCAACAGCTACAATATTAGATGGATAATCGGACTTATTCAGATCTGCTCAGTTGCAGTCCGATCGGGTAGACAAACCGATTGAGTTTACTGAATAAGATGGCTCCTATTTTTTCATTTCAGACTTCTATTTGGCATGAGACGAGACAGTCGATCGATATACTATCGCGGTAAATAAATTCCGCGACTAACACAGCATCAGCCTAAATTTAACGAAATAAAATCGTCTTTTCCGATCGGAATTGATGCCGAATGGGTCTGAATAAAGAGGAATACGTATAGACTTACTTCTATTATACGAGGAATACATTACCCATCTTGTGTTGATCAGCCACGTTCATAATTATAGAATTTTAGTCATCGTTCATTTTTTGTGACAATTTAACAATGGTTTTTGATAAAAATAAATACAGTGACTTCCATACACTGTATTTTAAAATACGGTGTCCAATAGATGTCATGAAAATTCGGCGAATCTGTTGTAATAGGGTATTTGCCTGTATTCAAAATAAATTATCCAACACTTACCAATGTATAAAACTTTTATTAAATTTATCCTTATTATGATTTTTAATGATCAATGTAACCATAAAGAGTATGCTATATAATTATGACGTCACATGCTTGTATTTTATACAAAACTCCATATAAACCGTAGATACAAACCTATCGTTCTGACATTTCATAAAAAGTAGCTCATTTGAATGTCAGTCAAATACCCTATTAATGGCAATGCTGGTCACGTCACTTACACCAATATAAAATGCACTCTGTTTGTTCCACAGAGTACATTTGTATATGTGAGAGTCTATTCTGTGGTCACGCTGTCACGCACATCACGACATTCGTCTACTGAAAGGTCTACCTACTTAGTCTGTGGTGAGGTGATGTTTGTTTGCTGTCAAAGAGAATATAATCACTTTGCTGTGTCAGTGTTTATTATTATTTTTTATTTCAGAAATTACGCGTATTTATTTATTTATACTCGTAGTTTAAAAACTATGTACGAACATGGATGCCATGTTTGATATTTGTTATCTTTCCTCCGATGGCACTAACGTCGAGCCTGATGATATTCCTAAGACAAAAGAAAATGTATGGGTCTTGGGAAAAAAATATAGCGCTATCCAAGGTTGGTAATAAAAGTAAAAACAATCATTGCTAGAAATCGTCTTTAATTGTTACATACATACTTCTTTACATTTTTCAGATTTGGACCGTATAAGGCGTGATATTACGTCTATAATATGGTGTACTTATAGAAAGGGGTTTGTACCAATTGGAGATGAGGGTCTTACGTCTGATAAGGGTTGGGGTTGTATGCTGCGTTGTGGTCAAATGGTCCTTGGGGTTGCACTTATTAGGACCCACTTGGCTTCTGATTGGGTTTGGACTCCAGAAACCAGGTAAATAAATTACATATTCATGAGTATCTACTTATTAATATATCAGTACTATTTAGCTGTAAATCTTCCTAAAAGAAAATAAATAAATAAAATAGTAACACCAATATTTATAAAAAATATAAACATAACATTGATATTTTAGAGATCCAACATATTTAAAAATAATTCAGAGATTTGAAGAGAGAAAGCAAGCACCATACTCCATTCATCAGGTGGCACTGATGGGAGCCTCTGAAGGTAAAGATGTTGGAGAGTGGTTTGGTCCAAATACTGTTGCACAAGTTCTTAAGTAAGTCTGTAATATATATTTTATTTATATAAGGAAATATTCGAGTACACAATTAAATTCACAGTTAGTGATAATTATACACCCTGCACCATCTTCAATTGAGAATGAGTAGAGCAGAGAGTTGATGAATCAGCTGGCAGTGGTACAAATTAATTTATAGTCTGGTATTATATCACAATTCTGTATTAATTTAATCTTTGAATGAATAAAGTAATTAACAATAATTTTCCTCCTTGCATTGGTACCAACATTTATTTGTGTGATTCATTTTGCTGTGAAGTTATCCTGATCTTTTCAGTCTGCATCTACCTTCAATGTTTTCCTGCAATCTTATACTTTCATAGAATGATAAAACACCATATTTTATAATAACTTAATTTGTGATTCCTGGTATATTTTTTTTATACTTTTGTACTCACATCCCATTTGTGTTCCAAGGGGTTAAGAACAATGTATTCATACTAAAAACTTATCCATGGACTTTAAAAAAAATGTTCTCATTTCAGAAAGTTAGTAGTTTATGACAAATGGAGTTCACTAGTAATCCATGTTGCTTTAGACAATACTGTTGTGAAAGAAGATATTTGTAAGTGTTCATTTTGATTATGATTTTAATAACATCTTGTGATTTCACATTTGCTGCATCACATATTTAAATAATAATATATTTTCTACTAAAATAATCTAAAAAAAATGCTTTTTCCAGAATAAAACCTTAAGTATGTGTTAATCAAGAATAATGTGATCCAGTAATAATATAATTGATATGCTATACTATTTTTTTAAGCCAAGGTGCTGCTTGAATGAAAATAAAATACACATGTTATTTTTTTGTAAATCAAGGTATAAACCTGTTTTATGTTTGTAGTACAACAATGCACAGTGAACAATGACAGAGGAGACTGTTCTTCAGCACCAGACTGCATAGTCACTGATTGGATGCCATTATTATTAATTGTGCCACTCAGATTAGGGCTTAGTGAAATAAATCCTCTTTATATAGATGGTCTTAAGGTATGTATAGTACAAATTATCATTATTGTGTAATCGTATTTTTTTTTACTGTGGGTAGCAACACAAAAGCCTAAAAAATGTGCTGGTTCTTCTGTGAAAATACCAGTAAAAGTGTCCTATAGGACTATTTCCTCATGATGTTATCCTTCACCAAAAGTTCAGGTTCATCGTAGGAGTAAGACTATTGCCAGGGTTCAATGTCACTCAGCTATCATCCATAGTCAACATATGAAGTCATGTTATTAGTAATTATTTGGGCTTTAAATACCTCTTACAAGTGCACTATTCAAGAAACCTCTCAGTTTAACCATATGCCTATAGCTAAACATTATCTGATATCTTATCTGACATACCTATAATACCTGTAATTATTATTAAATTTAAAATAGTAATATATTTATATGGGCTCCAGAGTGATCCCAGTCTTATTACACCCATCTTAGACCCGGTTTCCACCAAAGCGGAGAGGAGATGTGTTTTAAATAACCAATCAGATTTCGTTATTTCCACATCTCTCCGCTTAGCTTCGGTGGAAATGGATCAAGCGGAGAGGAGAGGAATGTCTAATTTTTCTATAGCATTTTGTGCCGCGAGTGAGCTAGCGGCGCGGCAGTGCGGAGATGTGTGTAGTCGGGTCAGGTGGCGCCCGCGTTCGCTCGCGCCGTTCCCCGCCGCCTTCTCCCTCGTACACCCGAAATCGTCATTCGATTGACTACCCTTGACAGCTCACATCTCAGCTACGCACAGCTCACATCTCTCTGCTATGCATCTCTCCTCCGCTTTGGTGGAAATAACCTTGCAGCTTCGCAGCACATCTCCTCTCGTCAACTCTCCTCTTCGCTTTGGTGGAAACCGGGCCTTAGAATGTAAACAGACTTTAAAAGTTAATTTATATCTTGCAGACATGTTTTCACTGTCCTCAATCAATTGGTGTAATAGGCGGAAAGCCTAATCAAGCTCTGTACTTGATTGGCTGTGTTGAGGATGAAGTCATTTATTTGGACCCGCACACTACGCAAAGATCTGGCTTAGTTGAGGTAAGAATCCACCTAGTTAGTTAATGTAGTAATAATTTACAAAGGCCTCTAAAATAAGATGTCCTAAGTTTGATTCAATTTAAAAATATTTTATTTATAATTAGCTACCTACCGACCCGCGTTCCTGAGGGATCTTAAGTTTTCCCGGGATAAAAAGTAGCCTATGTGCTATTCCAGACTATAATCTATCTCTGCGCCAAATTTCATCCAGATCCGTTCAGCCGTTCTGGCGTGATTGAGTAATAATCATCCATCCCATCCGTCCATCCAAACATTCACATTTATAATAGGTATGTAGGAAGTAGGATAGTAGGATAGTAGGATAGTAGGATTTAGGAAAAATTTATATAAATAAACCGTAAAACGTGAAATTCGAGTATGACTAATACAAAATGCTAAATTTTGACTAAAAATCTAAAAATAGCTATCATATTCATTTAACAGTCATTTCATACAATAAAATGTATTCTATGCTATAATATAAGCATATTTAAAATATGAAATGTCAGTTAGTTTGCTAATAAAAACAAACTTTCGTACAATAAATGTGAGTTCCGAATTATATGATGCTTTTATTTTATTACAGAAAAAAGAGACAGAAGAACAGAAAGAAATGGATTGCACATATCACTGTAAATATGCCTCTCGAATACCGATGTTGGCGATGGATCCTTCAGTAGCTGTGGTGAGAGCTCAATTATTGCAGTTTCATTTGTTTCACCCATATCAAGTTTAACTAGTTATCTTATCTTATTGATAAAGTTTGTGTGCATGTTTGTTACTCGTATTACGAGATAAATGGTTGAATGGGTTTGAATGAAATAAAAATAAAACAGTAGGTATATTTTTTTTAGAAACATTAGGTCCCTCGGGAACATAAGAATGAGGAATATTACAACCTTCTTAAAGTGGCACAGTGAAGAGTAAAAAAAAAACGTTTAAAATTATGCCAGTTAGTGTACCTAAAAAAGTTATAAATTAATATTTTGATTAAGTATATATTTTTGGTTTTTTTGTGTTTATGTTTTTTTTAACATTTACATGCTAGGTTTTTTTATTTTATGTTGTCTATTTACAGTGTTTTCTCTGTCGAACAAGAAGTGATTTCGATGAACTGTGCAATACTATGGAGAAAAATGTTATGTGTGAGAGTCAGCCTCTGTTTGAGATATGCGAGAAGAGGCCGTCCCATTGGGGTCCAAATACCACCGATATAGACCTACAAAATACGTCACTTTTCACAGGTATTAATTACTACAACATAATTTTTTTTTTATGTATCCATAATATCATAGTAGGGTTGTCATCCGTAAAATCAATAAACTGGGACAAGTTCGGAAGCTCCTAATTTTTGAGCTAATAACCGGGATATTTGATATAGATTTTTTTTACCTAACCAATATAACTGGATCAAATTGTAATAAGTTGTATTTATTTTATAAAAGTTCCTATGGGGGTGTTGTAAAAGATACAACAGCATTACAAACCTCGAAACTTCCTACAGTACTAAAACTTACTGTAGGAAGTTTTGTGTACTAATACTTACTGTAGGAAGATTCGTGGTTTGTTACAATCTTTGGTGTAACGTAACTAAGCAATTAAAAACATTAAGATCTCGATTATACACATAATAGGGATGATGCCTGTATTCAAAATAAATTATCAAACACTAACCAATGTATGAAACATAAAAAAAAATGGGGAAACCTCACAGATAATCTGTGGGAAACGTCGATTATCTTATTAAATGTATCCTTTTTAGGGTTCCGTAGCCAAATGGCAAAAAACGGAACCCTTATAGATTCGTCATGTCTGTCTGTCTGTCTGTCTGTCCGTCCGTATGTCACAGCCACTTTTTTCCGAAACTATAAGAGCTATACTGTTGAAACTTAGTAAGGTAAGTAGATGTATTCTGTGAACCGCATTAAGATTTTCACACAAAAATAAATTTTGGGGGTTCCCCATACTTAGAACTGAAACTCAATTTTTTTTTCTTCATCAAACCCATACGTGTGGGGTATCTATGGATAGGTCTTCATAAATGATATTGAGGTTTCTGATATGATTTTTTTCTAAACTGAATAGTTTGCGCAAGTGACACTTCCAAGATGGTAAAATGTGTATCCCCCCTCCCTGTAACTTCTAAAATAAGAGAATGATAAAACTAAAAAAGTTATATGATGTGAAATGAAATGAAATAATTTATTCATTCAAATAGGCCTTCCCAGGCACTTGTGAATAATCAGTCTCTAACGCACGGTTCGGAAGGTTGCTTTTACTGAGAAGAGCCGGCAAGAAACTCAGCAACATTACCATGCAAACTTCCACCGAAAATTGGTTTGAACGAGATCTAGTTTGTAGTTTTTTTTAATACGTCATAAATCGTAAACCGCAATTTACCTTTCATTCAATCAACTCAAATAAAAAAAAATGGCAAAAAGTAAGGTCTTACAGCACAAATAAAGGAAAAATTCCAAAAAATAAAATAACTTGAAAATTAAAGGGTGTCCCCATACATATATAGTAACGCCAATTAATAAAGACCTCTGAGTTGTATGGGCGCTCATACAATTTTGAGGTCTAGCTTAATTGGCACCAACCTCAAATAAGGTAAATAAATAAAATTGTGCATTTCCTGTGATGGATGAACGATGGACGAAGTTTGTACGGAACCCTCGGTGCGCGAGTCCAACTCTGCGAGTTGCCGGTTGGCCGGTTTTTATGATTTTTATTCCCAATTTAACCATAAAGAGTGGAACTTTTGATGCTATTTAATTATGACGTCACAACGAAGTGTCTCCATATAAATCTATCGTTTTGACATTTCATAAAAAGTAGCTGATTTGATATTCAGTCATCATCCCAGTTCTACCCGGACGCCCAAACTAGGACAAAATCCAGGAAAACCCAGATGGACTCAACCCAAATAAACATCTGACATTGAAAAATAGCTACTCGCCACAATCTTGTTACAAGTTTTACTTCATCAATAAAGATTGCTGCTATCAAATATATTTGGCAGTACACCGAACAACTTACTGTAGTATTTCACAAACTAATATAATCTCGTTTGTTACAGAATTTGAAGATGTAGATAGACAATTTGATGATTCAGATGATGAATTTGAAATTCTGTGAATGTGTATGATCATTGACAATACAACTATATCGCAAAGACTTTTTAAAATGTATATGTAGATAGATTTTAATATATGTATGTGTAAAACAGAATAGACTTATGTTGATTATTGTACTTATGTATCAGTGCATAACAATTTAAGATATAAAAGAAGTGTACATTAATGCAATAGGAATGATTTATTACCAGATTGGACCATAAAAATAATTTCGATGGGTTCATTGATCCTGAACTGGAATATGTAGGAATCATAAATGATAACAGCACTGGAGATAATTAACATGATAAATATACATTATTATTGTAATAATACTCTTAATTAATATTAATGGAGAAACACAAATCAATTATGACTGACTGATTCCATGGACTAAAAAAATGCAGCGGTTTTTTATTAATACTGAACCACATCCAAATTGTTTTAGGCGAATTTGTATATGTGGTTATTATTCTTTATTTTAACTGTGTGTTACTTATGTTTTATTATAATAAAATGTAGGTATTATAATGCTAAACATATATGTTTTATGAATCGCGTTCGTGCGTACACGCGAAATATATTGGACCCGATTAATTAAAGAATGGGATTAGAAATGGCGGCGGTGTTGTAATATACGGTCAGCACAAAAGAAAAGTATTTTTTTATTAGTTTTATTTTACGTATAGAATCTATAGTAGTAAAGTACCAAACAAAACATAATGGCAAACTGCAAGTCACAAATGTCACAAACTATTTAATAAATATCTATTTTTCCGATTACTCAGTTCGCCGGAATAATAACAATAAACAAAACAACTCAACAATAACAAATATAACAGTAGATATTAATTCTTACGCGTTCCCTTATTATGGAAGCGGGTATGTGTCGTCAGAAAGGAGAATCAAACTAATATTTTTTCTGCGCACGGTCCCGCCGTGTACGAGTATAGACGGAAATATCATCTGAGCAGGACAGCATGAGGGAGGCCTCCATTCTAATCCCATTCTTTAACTACGCGGGTTATACTTTAACATTAACGTGATTTAGACTGACATGTTTAGTGAAGCTACATTATAATTTGCAGTGCCTTTACATATTCTAATTTTTTATGTGCAATTTTTATAATGTAACAATGAAAAATATTGTTAAGGTATGAAGGTGACATTCCTACGAAAGTTTCGAATATAGTGCATTAGCTGCATTTGTATCACATTAAAACTTTCTAGTCATTTAATATAATAGGCACTTGAAGTGGAGCTGCAGGTCTATCGGGTTTTTTGATGGTTGAAAATTGCAACAAGCTGCTTAATTTCTGACACCTTGAGTTAAGTTAACTACAGCCTATCGTAGTTAAAACTATTGTTAGTTGTCTATTAGCTAGATGAACAAACTTGTCTAGACAAGATCCATGCCGACAATTTGTAATCAACTTTTTATGGAATTGACTATTGAAAACAAATTGTTACGCGATTTATATCGTTCTTGGTTGATCGTCAAGTATCGACGACAATAAGATGGATGGCGACAATTAATTATGTCAAGCAGGCCTAAACCCCTTGGCTTACGAATGGGGCGCGCGTCCCAAAACTAGGTACTTACACATAAAATAGAATTGCAGGAATCGCGAGTAAGTCAATGGATTTAAAAATCCAACATAGTTGTGATTTGCCTGAAATTAATAATACACAAGGATAAGGGTCAATTTATATTGCTGGCGAAGAGAACAGATTTAAAGCGAATTTTTGGACCAAAATGTGCAATGCATTCTGAATTTCTATCGTGTAACGTAAAATCTTAAGAAGGAAACGAAAATGGTTTGAGGATGCTACTTAGTAGTTCCCGCCTCGTTGGCCTCAAGTAGAAAACCTGTCGCTAAGCTTACCGGTATGTTCCGGTAGCTGCACATGAAAGCGGTGGTAAGCACACAGCCTCGAAGGTAATTGCGTCAACTATAGGATGGCATCACCACGGTGAGATTGTGGTCAAACAAAGCTATCTATGCATGAAAAAGAAATGAGCTTTTATTGATTTCTGTATGCATTTAACTATAATTTTATTACTATATAGGCCATTTTTTTGGCAGCGAATATTTTTGTTACTCGTTAGTCTATGGTTGTGGCCCATAAGGTATACAATACAGCAGCTGAATGATATTGAAATATGAAGCCAATTACTATGTCATTCGTTATAATTTAGCTTCTTAGTATAAAAATATATGTTTTAAATACCTACTAAGTTATCGTCTCAACCATCATAATATTTTGTGTAGATATGAAAAGGATTATCTTAGTTTTTGGCGTTACAACAATTTGTTGAATGCCCATGTCATAATATGTAATGTTATTTATGTTGATTTACACCTATTGTTAGAATTCGTTTTTGGATGGAGCAGCCAAAGACTTAAATGTATTTTACTAATAAAACAATATATTAAAAGCCCTTTTCTTATTTCTATAACCTACATAAGTAAATCACCGAACCGTAGCATTCTACTAATGTCTATAGCCATAAATATAATGTGAATCTATATAATATCTATCTATCTAATATAATAAAGCATAAGAGTTTTTTGTTTGTTTGTTAAAGGAGCTAATCTCTGGAACTATTTTTTAACCCGGGAATGCGGGTGAAACTGCGGGGAACAGCTAGTCCTATGATAGAAAGTTAGTAGCCACAAGGTTTAGTCAGGACTTACAAGTGAATAACCAAATGAATAATAAACATCATATCAATTTCCATTTATTTACATAGAATAGCGTTACATACTTTGGTAAGTAGACAGCCCACCAGCAAACTACTCTATGATAGTACTTATATTATAGGACAACAAAATGTAGGTACTTTAAAACAACAAAACAGCACAAAAGCGATTTGGATCATATAATGGTGACATTTATGTTTTTTTTTAAATACTTATGGTATAGGTCTTTCGCCATTATTATACGTGTTAAGGTTAGCCATCAATCAAGAAATTGAAAACCATTTTTTATTAGTAATTTTCAAGCGAGCCCTATTGAAAATGCATTATGTGTGTAGAATGTAAAATTAAAACCATTTGGCACTATACTTAAAGGCATTTATATAAGACAGCTATACCGACCGCTCGTTCAGTCAAGCATCTTGGGTCAAATCTTTGATTATTTAAAGTAGATTAGATAGTCAAAGGGTCAAATATTATTGCGTATTTGGCCCCATTATTATGCAGTTAGATGACATATATATTTAACGATTATAGGCCGTTATGACAGTGAACAACTTTTGTTACCTACTTTGCATCGATTTTGTTTCATATTATAGGACTAACCAACAAACTATATCTAAGAAAGTATACGGATACGTTTAGACAGACATACAAAAATATCTTCTTACTTAGGAACATGATCATTTTGACTTGTTTTTATCTCGTAATGTACTTTATGCGTTTCTAAGAGGCGCAGTGGAGTTGAATCCACCAATCCTATGTGAAAGTTGCGATGACGAATTTAAAAGATGTGATCACCCTTTCCCCATTATCCCAGTGGAAACGTAACCTTTGTCCTTACAGCTGTATTAGTCCAAAATTAACGCAAAAGTATAACAATACAACTTTATGTTAAAGCCACAGTAAGTAAAACTCAACTTCATAACTAAGAAGGGTGACATAAACCTATATGACTAGCACCAATGGCAAAAACTAGAACAGTTAAGAGCTGTAAGGAGCTGAAAATAAAGTAAAATGCAATAGTTTTGGGTAATGCAGGTTATAGATGAATAAAATTTCCAAATAATTGCATTAAATTCATTAATGATGAATTTATACCAACCATCTCATATTAAAGTCAATTTACAATCATTCCGTCATGCCAAGAAACATACTATAAAAATATGTGGATGATAAAGTAACTATTTTTTTTACTTAATTTATAGTAATGTACAACAATAGTTAAAAACAACAGTGAATGACAAACATACCTCTAGGTACTGAATACTTATTATGAATTAACATTGAACTATAATTCTCATAGGCTTAAAACCCAAACAGGTCTACGAAAAACCGTATCCACATCACAACCATCCATAAATTCAAAAATTTAGATTTCAAAAATATGACTATACATTAACATTCAAAAATATAAATGACTTGTCTAAACTGTAGAATTTCTACTGGACGTAACTATGTACAAAATATATGTTATTTAATATAACAGTTTATACGCAATCTAGTAGTTATGTAAGAACGAAAATTGATTAAAAATTACAAATTTATGAAACAGCTCGAAAAAAACATCATTTCAGATTAATTCATTAAGATAAAAATATCACTGTAAAATACTGGGTAGATATTTTGAGATGGCATATTTTCAAAACCTATGCTAGCTTGCTCAATTAAAATGTTTCGCGATATCAGTTTGCTCCATAGTTATTCCGTACGTCGAACCTAACAAAGGTTTCGAAAATATGGCATTTCTAAATATCCACACAGTATATCATATAACCTATTTCCCAATTTTACCCCAAAATTTCTTCTGTAGTTACCTGATGAGTAAACAATGACCTTGTATTTGTCCACCATTGGGAAATTGTCATCTAACAATTTAGACTTTGTATATTCTTAATTATTTTTAGAATCATTAGACAATACTAATTTTGTATACCTTTAAAAATTGGAAGGCTTAAGAATAGAAAATGTGATATAAAGGTTCTTGCCATTATTGTATAACAGTAGCTGTAGAAATTTTACTATTTAAAAAGTTGATTACTAACACAGTTATGTTATCTACAGAGCCTCGGTAATATGCCTGGAGTGTTAAACTTTTGGCTCCAAAGTCAGGTTCATCTAATCTTTCTTTTATAAATTTAATAGCTTCTTCATTTGTAAAGGTATCCCATAAGCCGTCTGAAGCAAGAACCAGAAACATAGGCTTGTGATCATCAAGGTTAAATGTGAGGATGTCAGGGTCAGCAATAACAAATCTCTTGTCTTTGAGAGGATAGTCACCCATGGCACGTGAAGTTGCTAAGATACCAGCTACTCTCCATACTCCATTAAAAGCAATATATCCACCAGCTGCTTCAATTCTTTTCTGTTCACGAACCTGAAAGGAAAAATATAATGTTAATTAGATATTTTTACCAAACATTCTAATAATAGCTAGAAAAGAGTTTAACAATCTCAAATATATTCACCTGTTGAGGTTTGTGGTCGAAAGATACTGGGATGGCATTGCCGCGAGAGTCACACATGACACCCCTTGAATCACCCACATTAGCAACTATAATGTGATTGTCCTCCATGATAGCTATCAATGCAGTGGTACCAGCAACATCCATAGAACGCTTAGCCGCTTCCACAAGCAATCTATCAGCAGCTAGTACTTCATCAGTCAACAGTTTACCAAAGTTTATTTTCCCTTTATCTATATAACTAGATAAAGGTATAGATACACTTTTTATTGGTTTTGTTGTGGGTCTGACCTCTCTTGTAATCGGTCTAGCTTTAGAAAGCTGAGCCAGAAGCTGAGGGTCTGTAATTTCTTTCATTGATGAATCGTCAGCTGTGCTTACTGATTTTTTAAAGCTAGATTTTCTTTCTACGCTCACTGAACTTTCTTCCTTTGGTTTAGTCTCTTCTGGACTCTCTTTTGGATGTGTACTGATTATTTTTCCATCTTTAAATGCGTTTAACTCAACTATTTTATTATAGAGATTTTGGATTAGATGGTCTCTAGCGTAATTGGCGGCGAACTCTCCACCATGCCCATCAAAAATAGCAAACAGAGATATACCAGTGTTATTGATGTTTTCGTTGATAATAAACCTGTCTTCCATATGCATCCTTCTACCTTTTATTGCGTAAGCTGCACTTAATGTGCCTTTTAATTCCCAGCTCTGTTTGTCGGCATCGGAACCTTCAATAAGCTTTAATCGTTGAACAGCGCTTATAGGACTCAAAGCTTGAGACAATCTGCTCAACATTGTGCGACTCCATAATTCGATCGTTTGAAGATACATAAATAATATTATAATACCTAGTGTGAACACCAAGACTTCTGATCGAAGTAAATAAAGTCGCACCATTTTCCATAAATAGCTCACGGGAGTATCAAACGGCACACTACTTGTGAAACGTGATAAAATTTTCATGAAAGAAAGGTACGTTTGGTACAAAACTCTGTCCTCTAACTCGTCTTCCATGTCCTTGACAAATGTTTACGCACTAGAGGATTTTCAAAATAAAGCAAAACGAAACTATACTAGCACTTAACAATCTTCACTTTTTTGTATTCGATCTGAATTGATTTGATAGATTTGGTAATAAAATGACACTGACGTTTCTTTCGTTCAATTTGATCAATGAATCCTTGCTATCTTTATAAGTTTTATCGATTACGAAATAGAGTTGAATTTGCTCCGCTTTGATAGCTAAGCTAATAGATGGCCATGCATGCTATTGACAATATTGAATTGACATTTAAGATTGATTGCCATAAGAAAATATATATTTACTTGTTCATTAATTTGCAAAATCATCAATGTGACCACTTCGCTATACGGTTTTTTACTTCTAATCTAATTAATGTTTAAATGAGTCTGGCAAACGAAAGCGTAACCTGAGAAAACGCGGCAAATTCAAAAAATATACATGTGGTATAACTATACATACTAACTTCAGGTCACGCTTTTGTTTGCCAGACTTTAGGTATTATACCTTGCCTATCGACAGCAGCGAGGGCTTTGAGAATGTTTTCTAATAATGTTTTCTTTCTGTATATACTTGTTGTAAATATAAAATATATAAGTTAAAGGTATTTTTCAATATCAATCATCTTGCCATTGGGTGTCTCCTGTCAACTGTTATTTATTGTAGCATATCGTTAACCAAAGGCCAAAAAATTACATAAAGAAGTTCCATGAAATTAATGAAAATCGATCTTATTCATTTTACGATAAAGGTGAACCTTTGGGACTTCTTTACTAAACTAATATAATAAAGAAGAGAGCTAATCTCTGGAACTACCAGTCGGATTTTAAAACATATTTTTGCATTTGATAGCCCAATTCTTGAGGAAGGTTATAGGTTTTATCCCAGGAATGCAGGTGAAGCCGCGGGGAACAGGTCGGTGGCAGCAAATTAGACGTCTAGATTTTCTCGTTTTTTTTTACATAAATTAACTTATACAACGTTACAAAATACCCCGTAAAAAGTATAATTAATTATCAAAGCCAAAAATTTTGTAAACCCTAGTAAGCTGCCATGTCAGGGAACCAGATTATTTAACAGAAATGCCTACGTACCTATTTTACCTATTAATAGTCTACTTTAATAGCTTTTTTTTATTTTTCATTCATAAATGTTTGCTACCTCAATACAAGGATGTCATTATACTCACTTCACTTCTTGTATAAATGGTATGTGTGTTTACCGCCAGTGTCAGGGTGTTAGGAGATATACGAAGGATTGATCGGTAAAAACAAAAGAAAAAAATATTAAATCGTCAAATCAGTACTGGCTACAAAAAATGTCAAGTTGAAAAAAAAAAATAGGTATGTTGTCAATTTACGATTATTATTTTTGTCGTTCCGCGAATTAGGTAGAAATGTAAGTACATTCTGCGTAGTTTAGGTACTCTTTAATTTTACTGAAATAGGGTTTGCACATCAGTGAAAATAATATTTTTTTTTTGGGGTATGTTATACAGCGTTACTACGGTTCTTAAATATTGTGAATGGACTCGTCATAAGGCTCCATTTAACCTCCTTTCGGCTTTACGGGTAGTTTTGTAACAACCTGTAGTATACAAGTCTGTACTAAAATTATTTAACATTTCAAAATAATTAAGAAAATCTGGCACGTAAATGAAGACATCTACACAAGATTTTTAAAAAGCATCGCAGTAAAAACGGACATCTGCCACTTGTCCGCCTTTACTTCGGAGCTTCGACAGATGATTGAAACATAAAGCCATCAGTTCAGTCACTTGTCTCATTCTAGTATTACCTGCCTGGTTATCTGAGTAAATACGGACGGAACTGAAAAAACTTCAGCGTAGAAGACATCTGCCTGATATCCGTTTACTTTTTTATACGTTGTGATCAAAAATGCGAATGGGCGTAAACACGGACATCTGCCACTTGTCCGTTTCTTTAAATATCCTTAAAGTATTAGCGAATGGGTGTTTTTTAATCATAATATGAATATTGAATATATTCGTGAAATTTCTAGTATATCCTTGCCAGCTTTTCTGTCTTCGGTTCATAGCACAGAGAACCTCATTAGGCGCATTATTTCATTATCTATCCCAAACGTTGAGGTATCTTGTTTGACCGAGGCCAGAATTGCTTGGCAATTGGCCTGCCCGAATGTGGATCTGCCCAAGGTCCCTTCCTCGCAGCGGCTCTGGGATGGTCTCCTCTGTGAGCTGGTACGGAATACTTTATTAGAAACGTCAACCAGTTCCGCAGATAAGGCCCGTCTCATTGCTGTAAGTGCTTGGGAATCAGGACTATGGTTGCAGGCTCACCCATCCTCTCATACAGGCACACTCTTGGACTCCAACACTTTTAGAACTTCAGTATGTTTACGTCTGGGAATACCAGTTTGTTTACGCACCACATCGCTGTCAGTGTGGCACTGCTGTCGACCAACTCGGTCACCACGGACTATCATGTGTCAAAAGCGTTGGCAGATTTGCCAGACACGCCAGTCTCAACGATATCATCCGCCGGGCCCTTACCAGCGCCAACGTAACAGCAATTTTAGAACCGAATGGCCTGTTTCGTGACGATGGTAAGAGACCCGACGGAATGACACTTATCCCTTGGAAGTTGGGACGGCCTTTGGTATGGGATGCCACGTGTGTCGATACTTTGGCACCGTCTCATCTTCCAGAAACAATAAATAAGGCTGGCGGCGCTGCGTTATCAGCAGAGAACCTCAAGCGGCGTAAATATAGTAACATAGATACAAGCTATATATTTGAGCCGTTTGGGGTTGAAACTCTGGGTCCGTGGGGGTCGAGAGCTCACTATCTTTTTCGCGAAATATCCAAACGCCTGGTCGAAGCAACTTGTGACCAGAATGCTGGCTTATATCTTGGTCAGAGAATCAGCATTGCCATCCAACGTGGCAATGCCGCCAGCATTCTGGGTACGCTGCCTTCTGATAGCGACTTTTTTAATTTAGACTATTTTATTTAAGTTTCTTAGTTTAGTAAGTTGGTCTTGAATTGTTTATTAAATTAAATATTATATTATACATTAATTAATGTTGAGTTCAGAATTTATATGCCTATCTATATTATTATGTTGTTTTAAGACTAATGAAAAAAAAAAAAAAAATAAGTAATCTGAAATATATAATAAACTAATATAATAATCTCCAATAATACTTTTATGGCTGTGGTAGTAGGTAACTCTTCTTCGATGAGTGAATTTAAATGAACTAAATAAATAAATATATGTCGGTTATGTCGCTTATTAAACATTGAACATTAATTTTGAAAATGGAAATAATCGGACGTGGAGGCTGTGCTGCTCGTTGCTCCGAAATAAAACATTTATCAGTAGTACCTACCTGCCTAATGTTGTGTGCACGTAGAATCGAATGGCGTTACAGCTCAAAATTGCACAAATATCTCCGTGAAGTAGGTATACTTAGTGCAAACTGAGGCTGTAGTAGGTCAAGACAAATCCAACGAACCTAAACTCTAGAGCTCATTGGGAAGTTAGTTTAAAATCGATTGCTGTACCGATTAGAAGAAAGTCAGATAAAAAAAACGTGGTAAGTAATGAAATAAAAACAGATTTCTTTTTATAAAATGTATTAAAACAGTGAGATTTCGATTACAAATTCAGAAAGATGATTTAAGTCTCGCTTCAAAATGTGCAGTTTCCAAACAAAGCAAGGAATAAAATGTGATATATTTTACAATATTTCGTTACATAAGTAATGCAGATTTGTTCATGATATTTGATCACAAATAAAATATATAATACAATCAAATGTTCAGTACACGAGTCAAACAGGAACATGAAGAAAATTACAGAAGTTGTATGCCTATAAAACTGATTAGAGTACCTAATTATGATTGATATAATAAATAACTTAAGTCCCTTTGCCAAATTGAAATATAACGCATCATCATAATAAATAATAAATCATAATAGTGGGGGACAATGTGGTCTATTTAAGTTTCAGTCCAAGCACAGGATATGCATAAAGTTTTGTGCCAGAATATCAGACTAAACATAATCTCAATCTAATAGGCCCTCATTGACAGCGCACATGAATCTATGTGAGAAAATGAGACAAACATGGCGAAACTGAAAGAATCCTCTTGTCAAACGGTCTATTAGATTGCGATTAGTTCTTTGATATAAAATAATAATGCTGCATTATCGTCATATGCCTGCCCTGTCACAGATTATTTAGGGTCGGCGCAACAAATAGAATCTCGACTAGAAAAATGAGATACCCTGCGATGTTGCGGTAAAAAAGTAAAAAAAAAACTACAATAAGTATGTACTTTAGCAGCGGACGTATATCAGCAACGTATTATATTGGAATGAATGGAGTATTAAATAACAGCTATTAATATAAAATAAGTAATCAATTTGACAAGAGAAATGATGATGGGTGAACCTAGAGCGGCGCTAGAGTTTGTTGCTCCTTCTGTGGTATTGGACGGTGAACTTATTTTCTTGTCAAATGTACTCAATTTCAGAACAGTATTAATTAATCAAGTTACATCAGAGTGACATTCGCTAGCGCAGAAAAAAACCCTACCTGAATAAAGGCATTCACATCAAATTTGACGTTTAAAATAGAACAAGGGAACTAGTGCTATCCTGCTTATCCTAGTGGTATCACCCTATAGTGCTCAAGCTTTATGCTGGCTGAAATGTTTGGAGCCTACGAAAATAATGAGCAATGTTACATACAAACGTGGTAAACTAGTAAAGATATTAAGGTCCTCTGAAAAACATAATATTGGAAAGATTGAATTCACTTACTGTCAGTTTATGAATGCACAATATTAACCTATGGTCTTATCTATTGCCATATTCACATATACATTATTGATAGTCACAAGTATACTTAGAGGTTACAAGAGAATAACATTGATGAGGTTTCTAGATACAGGTGAATAAGCAACTCAATTTAGTGAAGATTTCCATACAAATCACATAATTGATAGATTTCTTGTGTTTATTCAAATGGTGCTATCTTGAGGCTACGTTAAGTAGGAATTCAGGATTAGTTACACCTTTGTACCTATCAATTACATTGCTATTAAAACAACAAAATAAATAAAACAAACGTTAAAACTTTGTGCACCTAATTAATAAACTTTGTTCACACAAATGAATTAACAGAACCTAACATAATATTAAAATTCTTGATATAAAATTAATAATTTTTGCGTAATGCTATGTTTTATGCGGTTGTTCATAGTGTTAGTACAATTCATAACAAACGGAACCAATATATACATCTTAAGATCCGGTCAGCTGGGCTTGGCTCCGCGGCAATTTCTATGCAAATATGAACGATAATATTCCAGTTATAATTTCCTTGGCCGCATTTAAAATGTGTTCTGACGCACTCCGCGTGGTGTGAATCGTACTTTACACTTTATAATAATTCAGTATTTCAGGTCCCAAGTTCACTAAAGAAAGTGAAAGGTGTATTATTGAGCGAACTTTTTGGGTTAGTACATGAATAAATATACTCTTATACATAAATTAATAAGCACAAATGTGCAAGCTAGATGATGATACATAGTATGATACTTATTAATGTATAATAAATATAAAATAATTAAGGAACTGTGATACTTACAGAAAATACTAAGCCAGGAGGTCTTAAGAGCTAAATTACGATAAGCATGGCAAAAATAGCAAACATTCGGTTTGCTAATGACTCGTTATCTTAGGTTCTTTACTACTGGGAAGATAAATGCTATTTTATTACCCATAATTTGTGCTTTTGTATTTAAAACACTAGATATCATATTAAATACGTGAAGTTTTGTAAGAATATTGAAATACGCGTAGTCATGGGGCGGTGCGTATTTTATTACAATTCTGCCTATCACATTATATACTCGTATGTTAACTTTCGTGTAGAGTAGAAGTAGAGCTTCTTATTTATTTTAACTGATTTCAAACATCAATAACATATGTTTCATTTTGTTGTTGGGAAACAATGAAAACAAACAATTGTGCAAATAATATCAATTGACACATTTTGTTCAGAAACATTGCTATAAAATTTAACAATATTGCGGTGTTCATGTTTATGAACTATTATAGACTGTCATAAATACATTGTCATAAGCAAGTTTATGAGGATACGAAATTGCAGCTCTCTTAGGGATGGCATAGGTACTTAATTGACTGTTTAATAATGAATTTGCCAACTTATAAAAATGTGTTATCTGATTCAAGTCTTCAAGTTATTGTAATAAGTGTGAATGCAATGTAACAAATTTACCTAAAGTATTCAAAGTGCTGTGATGGTTTTTACATAGTTATTCGAATAATGTCTATTGAAATTAGTTTAATTGCACATACTTAATATGAGTTTTATGACAAAAGGCAATACTTTTGATTTGACAAAAGATAATATTTCTAAATATTGATAATGTGCTAAGTAACACTTTTCCGAGGTTACAATATAATATTATTTTATTACCGTTTTTAAATACATAAATAGGACTAGGTGGGTCAATATACGTATTATATAAACAGACATGCGATGACGTACGTCCTCGCATTGTAAAAACGGACACAAATAAGAGATTCTTCAACATTAGATTCTTTCGATAACTTATTAGTGCGCGTTTGTTGAATGAAATAGTAGGTAAATGCCTACTCATTAGAAAACAGTATGTCTTACAATGTTGGATACCGTAAGCAAAAAAAAAAAGGAACCTTTTTAGTTTAATCATGTCCGTTATTTCGTTCATACGTTGTATGTCACAGCCACTTTGCTCAAAAACTATTGAGGCTCATAAAGTTCAAATTGACACAATTATTTATTCCTTTCTTGTACGTGTTCTAGAGATAAAAAGGTACAAATCTTCGGGATCCAAGCTACCTTTTCGCCAATTTACATTAAAATCGGTTCGGTAGTAGAGCTGTGAAAACGTAATAAGCGGGAAGACATACTCACTTCGCTTTTATAAGTTAGGAAGTAATAATTTTAACAACAATACAGTTTTAGATCTGTACCAGTATAAACACTACGGAACCGTATATGCGTGGTCCTACATACACTTGACCGGTTATTCAATCTAAGCACATTTAAATAAATCGTGTGAACGATATAGTGTAAAATTTAATGGCATGAAATAGTTATTTGTGCAACGAGAGAGCAAAGTCGTTTTTTGCTGCGAGTGCTGATTTTGAATCCTGAGTGTGGCGAGGGATTCAAAGGCACGAGATGCAAAAAACTTTGCTTTCGTGTAACACATATAACTTTTCACTTCAGCAGCGAGAACACTTTAGGAGATAATAAATATTTATAAGTTAAATATCACTTTCAATTGCAGTAAATACTTATTTTCGTTTAAATACAACAATAAGTTAAAAATTCAATAAATTACATTAACAGACATAATTATCTTTTTGCAAAATTTCTTTAGTTAGTACGAAATTCCGAACGTGTTTGTCTTTGAAGTCGAATTCAAAATCGGAACATCGAAAGGGCTGGTCTTTGTCTCTCTCTTTTTCTAATGGCGGGAAAATGAGTGTGAATGTTCCGAATTGTATGATTAACCCAAGGCTGAATAAGATATTCGCGGCTTTCTGAAAAAAATAATTAATAAGTTACTTTGTTCCAGGCAGCAAAACCTACATGTGTGAGCTACTGAAGTGAAAAAATATTTTTCATAGTAAACCATAGACTGAAAATTTGGTACTTTTATATTCTAAATTTAAATTCTAAACACTACGACGATTTTTAGACATAAAATGTTTAATATTGTATTGCAACCATCGACCTAAATAACGCGCACGACTTTTTCTATTTAGTTGAATCAAGGACTTATAAAAACTTCTACCGTCGTCGTAGAAAGAATTATAAAAGGTCCTACCTACCTAAATAAAATGGCTTATTAGGTGAGGAATACCTTATCTGATCGAATGCAAGCCAGTTTTAGTGGTAATTTATAATTAAAAACCGCAGTGATAGGTAGAATTCGATTGATAACAAAATTAATTATCTAATTCAATCTACATTAATGTTCTCTCTATAAGATTGTATGGCTCAGTTTGCAAATAAATAAATAATCAAAAAAAACTCAAAATTACTTCAAACCCTACAGTTACTTGTGAGCACATTCCTGACCCATAATTATCCATTTTAATATCACCATAATGTTGACTATGAATGAATCGTTTCTATAAGGAATAGGTATTATACTCTAAAAACCTTCGAACTTGTACTCCAAAATTTTGCTATAACCAATTGTCCGTACAAGAATCAATTATCAAGCATTGCTTGAGTCCATTTCCACGCCAGTGACGGTGGTACTAAGGTTTCCATTGACGAGTATATCCTGTAAAGGCTGCCCTAATACAGTGGATAGTGAGTTGCTTAATTTGTAGTAGTTGGTTTCGAGAGCTTCGTGGTACGTGACTTGATCCGTGCTGATGAGCTTCGCATTGAGTTGAAGCGCCGCGTGGCATATTGTTAAGAATTCTCTGGAAGGTTAACATTGGTAATTAACTTTTGCTACTTATGGCTCGAAATTGCAGTGCATAAATAAAATAAAATTAATAAATATTCTGGGACTTTATTTCCTCACACAAGGCCATCTGACCCCAAACTAAGCAAGCTTGTGATATGGAACCCGGATAACTGATATACTACATATACTACTTTTATTTTGTAAATATATACTTATATAGATAATTACACCCAGACTCAGGTCAAACAGACACGTTCATGCACACAAATGTTTGTCCTGAGTGGGAATCAAATCCACGACCTGCGGCGTGATAGATAGGGTATCTTACCAACCACGCCAATCCACCCGTCATAAATTTATATGTAAAAAAAAAATGGTTTATGTTTTCTAATGTTGAGATTACGCACAGTGTTTTTTTTGGCCAAAAATCGGACATGTAGTTTTTATAATGCTTTAGTATAGAGTATTCCAATACAAATGCATGACGAAAACTCCCGTGCGTCCATTTTGTATAGTTTTTATTTAATCGCTGTTCGAAAGTTGAAATCCCGGAATTCCCAAATATATGAAAAAAATTCTAACGCGAAAGTTTTATAGATAAAATAAAATTTTCTTTATTACATTAAAAGGCCCCAAGACAAGGCATATTTCAAGCAATTCCCGGCTGCCATACAACTTACCGATGTCAAATAAATCACGATAATATGATTTTTGATTTTATTTTTTTTTGGCCTTGTTTTTCGTTTTGGGAAGTTGCAACTTGCATTAATCAGAAGCTTATATGTATGTCCAAATAACAAAAAAAGAATTACGTCCCTAAGCCGCGGCCACAGCGAGAAAAGTGACATTGAAAAAAATCCCGGGATCCGGGATTTACTAGCTTTGATTTTGAAAAATACTTTTTAGTGTGTAACGCAATTATTTTTAATGTAATAGAGTTCTATAGCCTAATTTTAAAATTGACTTCATTGTATAAGGAATATTTTTAAGTGTGACCAAAAGTTGCACAGACTTAAGGTACCATTTATAGATTTTCGTTGACAACGATAGCTGTGAGCTCATTTTCATTATATGAATCATAAAGACTCTCGTTGTCATCGTCGTTATCGTCGTCAACTTGTGGAGGGTCGAATGGTTTTAGTAACTTTAATACGTCGGTTGTAAAGGGCATTCTTTTTTTATTTTTCATTCGCCACTGAAAGCCAGAGTACGATACAATGGGATCTGAAGACTCTAATGCCCTGTGAAACAAATCCGTCATTGTATGTTGTCGGGCA
Source organism: Tetheella fluctuosa (assembly GCA_951216915.1). Lineage (NCBI taxonomy): Eukaryota > Metazoa > Arthropoda > Insecta > Lepidoptera > Drepanidae > Tetheella > Tetheella fluctuosa. Next base: position 4,726,741 of record OX578214.1, read on the forward strand.
TCTTTACGTGTGTGATGCTCACGGTCATATCTCCAAAATTTATTTCTGGATTCACCAGCCTGTTCCGAGAGCAATCCTATTGGTAAACTCGACACCTCAACAACTTCCTGGCCGTGGATTAATATTTTATGTATCGTGATTGTCATGGGAAGCCAATCGTATTCCGCAACATATTTGTAAGCTAAGTTTCTACAAAAGTTGCCAAATTTTTGGGAATCGATAGGCAACCCACTGTTAATGGCAACTAATATTGTACTTAGATCATCTACAAGCCATTTTTTTATGCCGAGTATGTCAGCAAACATTGAGCGATTTTTATCAGTTGAAAACACTCGCCTAGCTGTGTTTCCGTCATTCGTCGTACCCGAATGTGGTCGTACAATATCAACCAGTAGCCCCATCTGATCCCTAATTTCTGCCTGTATACGTTTTTTGCGATCCTCAAATATTTTATTTTCTTGACTAGATTTAGATATACGCCATTTTCTTAAGTTTGGGTCGTTTTTATAGCCAAGATGTAGAATAAACTCTAGGCACCTAATGTAGGCGTGAAGAGGACTTAGGCCATGTCTACGAGCTTCTTCATTTACGGGCGTATTAAAAACGATTTCCAAGTTATTGAACTGACTGGCTGTAATATTACACATTGGGCATCTCAATTGAGATAGTGTATCCATGATAATATTATAAACTTTACCATCAATTATACTCAAAACAAGCTCACAAATCGTTGAAACCTTAAACCCTTTTGAAGTTTCGTAGGTAATAGACCGAAGCTCGTGTATTTGCTTTTCTACGTACGCTTTTTCAGACAAAATAAGATCTTTTGTCTCCTTCCTATATTGTATGTGGAGAGGCCTACAAAATCTTAATGACTGTGGAGATGGATTTACCCATAATACGCGATTTCCGCCTCCGTTTTCTTTTATTCGAAGGGGAATAAATGTCGTGGTGAATATGGTATTTTCATCGTACAAAGGGTCATCGGGCACCTTATGTTTATATAGATATTGACCAGTGCTACCGTCAAATCCCCACGAACCCTCAAACACACATGATAATTCTGTCAATCCCTTCTCCTCACAGTGCGTATTTATGTCATCATCATACAGAGCCATAGTTCTTTTAAAGGTATGTTCAAGTAAACCCTGCAAAGAAACCCATGCTTCTACCTCATTAACCGTTAAATTTTCTGTGGGGTAACAAGCGGCTCGTGCCTTTGACACCTTGTTATATGGTGGAAACATAGGTGAACCCCTATTTTTAAGATCTTGTTGCAAAAATTTATAGGTTTCCACACTCAACTTTCGGTCTATCATAATACCAAGAGCCTCTTCAGCAGTATATGGCTTTATTTTCTGATTAAGCATAGCCTATACCTCAGAAACTCTGTCAGAAGACGTGATGCAATCAGTAATTACAACTTCTAAATCTTTTCCACATTTTCTACCCAATTCTTTACTAACTGATATAGTATCAGCAAAAACTTTAATTAACTTTTGAGGTGGCTCGTCTTGTAGTAAGCTTTGAAGCTTTTTTCGCGATCTCACTTGTTGCCGAGAACTAAGATGCTCGTACTTCCTTACTTGGTCACCAGAACTAGATGAACTCATAATATCATCCGGCATAACTAATCTATCTGGTTCTGGTGCTAATAATACTCTGTCTCGTTCATTAATATCGCCTAATAATAAGTTTGAAGGTGTTTCAACTTCACACTTGATCAATTCTTCAGGAATATCATTAAGAAACATTTTGTTTAACCAAACCTTATGTTTTTTTATGAAGCTTGGCATATAACTTCGACAATCCCTGAATTTTTTCTCCGCCTTAGAAATAAAGTGGCTTAGGGCATTGTCCAAATCTGCCTGCTGTGTTGCTGAAAGTGGAGAGTGTAACTGATGTCCAATGATATGAGACACACTCTTTCAGCTTTGCTAAGCTGGATAGGTCTTGCCAGCTGGCCATATATTTTTTTGCTCTCAGCCATTAAAAGCTGGAACGCGTCTAGCCGGGTAAATGCAACGGGTCCTCCGCCGACTTCATTGTAAAGTTCTGCTCCTAATATATTTTCAGTCACTTCCGAAGCTGAAGAAGTACCGGCTGTGGCGCGATCCACAGCATCACCATTGTTTGCCACTCGTTGACCAACATGAGGGTTGGCGCCCTCATGCCCTCCTAGCAGTAAGTCACCCGATCGGAGCTCGGGTAGACATCCCTCAGCAGGACGGGTCAGTTCCTGCTGAGGCAAAGTGGCACTATGGGTCTTTGACGGCTCCATAGCGCCTCACCCCCGTTTTCTCAGAGTAACATATAAATGCGGGGTTTTGACATAAGCCTAACGAGGGTGGACCCCTTCCCGCATCAAATGTTACTCTTCACTGAAAAAAAAAACACCAAAAACTATGGTAAGCTATAAAGTAAAACGCAAGATAAATATTATTTTTCATAATTGGAACTTTTGGACACTCTTATAAAAACAACCTGTATACAATGAAGTTTATTTTAAAATTAGGCTTTAAAACTCTATAACACCAAAAATAATTGCGTTACACACTAAAAAGTATTTTTCAAAATCAACGCTAGTAAATCCCGGATCCCGGGATTTTTTCAATGTCACTTTTCTCGCTGTGGCCGCGGCTTAGGGACGTAATTCTTTTTTTGTTATTTGGACATACATATAAGCTTCTGATTAATGCAAGTTGCAACTTCCCAAAACGAAAAACAAGGCCAAAAAAAAATAAAATCAAAAATCATATTATTGTGATTTATTTGACATTGGTAAGTTGTATGGCAGCCGGGAATTGCTTGAAATATGTCTTGTCTTGGGGCCTTTTAATGTAATAAAGAAAATTTTATTTTATCTATAAAACTTTCGCGTTAGAATTTTTTTCATATATTTGGGAATTCCGGGATTTCAACTTTCGAACAGCGATTAAATAAAAACTATACAAAATGGACGCACGGGAGTTTTCGTCATGCATTTGTATTGGAATACTCTATACTAAAGCATTATAAAAACTACATGTCCGATTTTTGGCCAAAAAAAACACTGTGTTACGTTACCAGCAACATGTTTATACATATAAATGCATATTTTATTAGACTTTATCAAGAGCAGAATTTGGTCTTATTTCGACCGTGGTATATTATTTAGCAAATAATTAGTTAAATTTATTCCGGCGTTCTAAAAATAAAAAAAATGCGTTAATTTATTCCTTAGAAATCATAATTATTTTGCTGAGGCTGGTCCTCTGATTACTACGAAACTATTTGATCGTTTTCAAAGACCTGAAGAATTAAAACAGGTTTTAATTAAATTTAAGTATTATCATCACCTAAAACCGGGCTTTTATATATTACTAGCTTCCCCCCCGCGGTTATACCCGAATTCCCGAGGGATCATGTCTTCCCGGGATAATAAGTAGCCTATGTGCTATTCCAGACTATAATCTTTGTGCCAAATTTCACCCAGGTCCGTTCAGCCGTTCTGGCGTGAAAGAGTAACAAACATCCATCCATCCATCCATCCAAACTTTCGCATTTATAATACTAGCTTCCGCCCCGCGGTTTCACCCGCAGTCCCAAGGGTTTTTATGCTTTCCCGGGATAAAAAAGTATCCCATGTGCTATTCCAGACTATAATCTATCTTTGTGCCAAATTTCATCTGGATCCGTTCAGCCATTCTGGCGTGATTGAGTAACAAACATCCATCCATACTTTCGCATTTATAATATTACTAGATTCCGCCCCGCGGTTTCACCCGCGTTCCCCAGGGATCTTATGTTTTCTCGGGATAAAAAGTAGCCTATGTTCTTCTGCGTACCATAGGCTATCTGCATACCAAATTTCATCGCGATCCGTTCAGCTGTTTAAGCGTGAAAACGTAACAAACAAACAAACAAACTCACTTTCGCATTTATAATATTAGTTAGGATTAGTAGGATAGTAGGAGGTAGGATGATTGTCAGACACAGACCCTTCTTTAATTTAAGGGGAAATATCCAAACAATTTTTTTTATAAAATGTGATGAGCTGCATGAGCCAAGTCGTTACAGACTTGCTTAGATGATGCCAATTCCCTCTAGCTTTGAAAGTTCATTCCCACCATTTCCAAGTCCAATACATTTTCTAGTTGTCTCTCAGGTTCTTAGACCCATATAATTTGAGTACTCACTTGAATATAGCTTTCAATTTATCGACCATTTCATCAGGGTACATGGGCGCTAGTGTTGGATCGAGGAACGCATTTGCATAGGCTAGAGGCCCAGCATTTACTTGTACGCAAACACTTCCTTGTAACCTGTAACAACACACGTTTCCTTTTATTTCCTACTACTGATTTTTATTTTTTCGGATGAATTGTATAAGAGCGTATGCGATATATAGAGATGAATTATCATTCTCAAGTGATAATATAATGTTATTAAAATATTTATTACAAATCAAATTATTCCATTTTTCATTGTGATAAAGCAGCAAAATCTTATTTTAAATGAAAACACTACAGATCAACGAAAAAAAATCAAGTAGCCTATGTCCATACCATAGGCTATTTGCGTACTAAATTTAATAGCGATCGGTTTAGGCGTGAAAAGGTAACAAACAAAAAACTCATATTCCCATTTATAATATTAGTAAGGAAGTTTCGATAACAGAAAATCTGTCGCTAATCACCAACTGGTTCATACCGACAGCTACTCTTGAGAGACAGTTCCTTCATAGGCTTTGTGTGCAGACTTTCTTCAGTCGCATTGCTTTCTTAAATGCGATTGTGCTCAAACATAAAAAAAAACGCCTTGTATATACCTCAGCTGCAGCTTCTTCAGATCCGGTGCTTTAGCGTTGACGATCTCCACCAGTTCAGTGACCTGACTCTCCATCTCGGAGACAGCGACCTCTATGGGGCTCTTCTCTTCGACTTGAGAATCGATGACGTGCACCCGACGCTTAACGTACGGAAACCAGTTCTCAGCTGTAAATAATTTTGTCGTTACAATCAGTGCTTACAAATCTCTAACAATGAACCAAAGTACCTACGTAGGAAATTGTTACGGGATTCTTGCGATAAGATGATATGCGTAAACTGTAATATATAAAGTTAATATCGTCATTTTTAAACGCATGGGTATTTTTAAGATGAAGTAGAGGATACGTCAAATTGTTTAAATTATACCAATTGTATTGTTTGCTGATTACATTTATTTAATAAGTTAATCAATATGAATGATACAATCAGCATAATATGATAAATTTGGGATTTAGATAAAGAACAAAGGTCAAAGAGGTCTCTATAGTGGGCTAGGGTCACTTTGAGCTGGATATAACTGGTATGTTCAATTATTATAAAAAATAACTACTTTTTAGTGTAAACACACTAGTAAGTCCGTTTTATTTTTAGTTAAAAGTTAATGTGTTTCTTATGTGTATAGGTAAATAAACCTGTCAAAATTTGTCACTGGCTGAGGATATGCATAGAAATATTAAATAAAATATTCACTCTTTAGTGTTGAGTAACTCTATTAGATCTTCAGAGTCCATAGTCTAACTTAATAGAATTCAGTTTAAACTAAAGGCACGGTCAACAAACTCAGACACAATATTAGACGGCATTAAAACAAGATCCAAAAATACAATAGGTACCTACCTAACCCAATATATTTTTTACGAAATGACTTTGTTTTGCGATTTTAGAGGTCGACCCACCGTAAAAGCTGTTCAACATGTTATAATTAGTTTACTATTATGGGTTTATACTTAACATAGGATTCAAAAAGATTACATCTCAAATTATCCACCCAGTATATAAATTCATTTATCTCATCATATCATTCTAGATAAGTGATTCTTAACCTTTTAGTGAAGGGACCATTTGACAAAAAATCTGTTTTGCCATGGACCACCAATATGTACAATTGTTCAAAGCCACTATTTTTATTTTTACGATTTTTTTAACGATTTCATATATTTCGGATGGCTTCGCGAACCGTTCCTCCGCTTCCAATCCGTTAGTACCATCGATTAAGTATAAAATCGTATATTAATCATAAAAAGATCAGCTTCACTCACCACTAAGATGTGTGAGCCTCAGCCTTTGATGATGTACCGGCCCCCTCGCAGCTCCATCTCTTGTGAAGGGCGTTTCGAACACGAACCGGCGAACATTGTGAACACGTTCGAAGGAACCTTCACCGGCTGTACCTGTCGCAGCCAAACCTTCAGGCGCCGCTCGGACCCATGTCACTTGGATATATGCCAGTTTGCTATCCAATTCATTACGATTTACCTATTAAAAAAAAGGTTTTGTCTATGTATAGAGGCTTGATCTTAGTTTCTGTCATTCAGAGTAGAGGATGGTAAAATTATACACCCTGTTCTTGATTCTATTTTCCAAATGCCAGTATGATGAGTAAAAAAGATAGAAAAGGTGGTAGAGTCAATCAAAACGCCTTACCAGAGTTAAATCTGGATAAATGAAGTTCAAACTTGAACAGTTATGGTATTTTAGTTATTTGAAGGCTGTCATGTAAAGGATGAGCAATCTTCATTATGATGTTTTGAATTACGCGGAAGTAAAATAGACAACAAGGGCTCATGTTAATTTAAAATGAAACATCGACTAATAACTTCGCCCGTTGTTACAAGAGCAGAACAAACATAATATTATAACTATTGACCTTCTGTATGAAGACAATAAAGTGTTCAAAATATGTTTCCAATAAATCAAGTTTAATTTTATATTGTTCCAATCAACAAAATTTTCCCTCCAAATTACTCTTCACAAAGTTTTTTTCAGAATTTTCCACCCCATAGTTGACAAGTTAAGTAAGGGTTATACACTTTTTACGACTTTAGAAGATATCTTTATCTCACCAACTATTGATTTAAATAAAAGAGCTACTTAGAAACCTCTATATTATTTTTGAATATTATTTTTAAATAGATGACCTATTTAAAAATAAAGATATCCCACGCGCTTATGTTCACAGGAATTTTAAATAATGAATTATAATTACATGTATGGACCATTTTTGGACCGTAAATGGTTGTGACATACGGACAAACTGACAGGACGAAATTATAAGGGGTCCGTTTTTGATCACTTACCGGTACTGAATCCATTATCATCTTCACATTCCCTGCGCCAAACTTCTGTTCGTAGAAAGTTTGAAGTTTCTCGGATATTTCACTTAGTGACGTCAGTTTAGGTTCCTTATAAATGAATTCAACACCCTCCTCGTCGTCACCAAAGTGCTCTTTTCCGAAAAACGCCACCCGATAAAATCTTCCAAGTAAACGTTTTCCTGAGTTTGTAACTTCGATGACCTTAGCGTAAGCTTTCGTCAGATGTTGGTAGCACGTTAGGAGAGCTTGATAATCTTTCCGACGTTCAAATATTGGGATAATGAGGCGGTACAGTGGTCCAAGGAGTTCATATCTCTCTGCCTTGTCAACAAATTCCGCACAAATCATAAGCTGATCTAGAAGCGCTTGCTCGTTGTATTGCACGTCTGTCATTCCTAAAACAATTGAAAAATGGTAAATTTTCTATGCATTTTAAAATATAGGGTTGTCCCAAAAAACTCTTATGACTTGTCTTAATATATGGATGGTTCGATTGTTATTCTATGTATTTTGAACAATTCATAGGCCGCTAATGATAACTAGAAATGTTACTTTAGATATTAACAAACCTGTACAATTAAGTAATATGTCAATAGTAATAGTGTAAACACGTCTACCTTATCTAGGTTTACCTTGTGCAGCGTTATTTAAATTGTAGTATGACTAAAACTTACAAATTGGGTTTTTATTTCCGCAGATAGCCCTAATTATCTTTAAATATGAAATATGTAGTAACATTTTCCTTGAGATCACTAAAGGAAAATAGTATCTTTTCAATATTACAACAAATTGGATAATTATTATAATACCATATAATTGTATTGATTACTCATTATCTCTATGGATCTTTATACCATATTATACTTAATTTATTATTTATGCTAAATAGACTTATTATGACGGCCAAATAGCCAGACTTGTGAATAATTTTGTATAACTATCGGTATTGCTAAATGTACATAGAGTAAGGATAGATTAAATTTGTTAGCGACAATTTTGCACAGCCATCGAGGCGGTGTGGTACCGCCGGTACTCTTTTATAACCTATTCTATGTATCTGTATATAAATGGAGCAGAGACTCTGTGTGTCGCAGTCGAAAACTTCTCGCGAACGCGTATACGTTACGCCAGATCAAACTCGCGTGGCGGGAAATTAAAAAATATGAGAATAGTTATCGTGGTGGGTGTTTTGATAGTGAGAGCGTGGACCCAGGAAACCCCCGGGAGCATTGTTGTCGAGCCAAGCAACGACGTAGATACTGGAGACAATGGCTTAGCAAACACAGATTTAGTGCTCGCTTTTGCGGTACGTCCTCCTGGAGTTATTAAACTGATCTGTTATTCGTACTGAACGTGGTCCCAACTTCCTATATGAATCGCAGATCATTCAATGAGGTCAATCATGCGCATCGTATGATACCCATTTATAAAGTAAAGATCAGAAAACCAAATATATCTATCGGTATTAATCAATTACATTATTATTTGTTGACCTGATAGGATTATTGGACTTCCAAAAAACTTAAACACATGGCGTAGTAACGATTACTTAATTTAAAACGAGTTTATAGCCGAACAATTTCTATGGAACCAGTTTATTGTAATAATTATAATGAAATTATGTTATCGACAGGTAATACGTCACGGCGATCGCACACCGGATCAAGAAGAATTAGCTTTATATCCTGCCAACGTTCTAAGTTCTGATATTTTCTTCCCGTATGGAACCAAAGCATTGACAAATGTAAGTTCTATATAATGTTTGTTCATCATTATCATTATCGGCCTGGAAAATTATGACAACAAAAAAATCAACCTAGTATTCCACCACTATATTTTTTCATTGAAAACAGGTTCCCCACAAAGCATTTCAATATATATTTTTTTTATTATTTGTGGCATTTTTTTTGTCCAGTTCAATAAAGAGAATCGAACTTTTTCATAATTACAAAAATAAATTGTCAAGTGAGAAATATGCTTAGATACGGTCGTAGATTTGTAAACAGAGAGAGTTATATTATCTGGATTACAACTCACGCATATTTTATAATCAAATACAATTTTCATGCTATTATGTAACTGTTAGGAAAGGATCATTCAAAATTTAACATTGATAGAGAATATTCTTAGCCACGGGTCTGTGCTTCACCCACTCCAAAAGATCAGCCTTGCTCGATCAAAATGTATGAAAAGATTTTTGATCACTATTTCAGGCTTGGTCCAATTTTAAAAGATGAATTAAAAGTTTGGCCATTTAAGTAAACTCGTTGTTAGCATATTACGTTTATTCTCACTCGATAGTCATGGATTAAATTATGTCAGAAGGCTGACAAGCAAGCAGGCAGTCCACCTGATGGTAAGTGGCTACCGTCGCCTATACACATTAACGATACCAGAGGGATTGCCAATGTGTTGCCGACCTTTATATAAAGCCTAGAATACCACTATGTCAATAGTTTATCTAAAATAAATAGTTTTAAGCACCTTCATCTAATAAATTACCTTCTTTACAAAGGTATTTTTTATTGACAGAAAGGCAAGCAGCGCGGATTCTGTGTAGGAAAATATCTGAGGAAAAGATACGACGGATTCATATCGCGCTTGTATATATCCGATGAGATTTCAGTGCGGACAACAAACTATGCACGTACGCAGATGACCGCTCTGACAGCTATGGCCGGACTGTACCCGCCCCCTCCGTCACAGAAGTGGAACCCTGCTTTAGATTGGCAACCAGTGCCTTATGACACACCAGATTATGATCACGATGATGTATGTTATAAATATTATACATGTTTAAACAAGAACCTGTATGTATAAAAAGCATTGATAATTTTATTGTAAATAATTTCAGCTCTTATATTGGTACAACTGCCCTCGCTATCTTTGGCTGAGAAATAAAGTTTACGACTTCCCTGAAATCGTTAAATGGTTGATGCCGTATCAACCTCTCTTCCACTACTTACAAGAAAATACCGGGACTAATATAACTACACCGGAAGATGTGTTCTATTTAGACAATCTATTTCAGACTCTGGTAAGATATTAGAAATATATAAGATACATATTTAAATAAATAGACACTAAAAGAAAAATCATATGTATTGCGTATTTTCAGCATAACGTCGGACTTGAACCACCAAAATGGGTACAAGAAAATATGCCAAAGATAAGAGAAATGACTAAAATTGAATATGCTATAGAATCCTACAACTCAGAGTTAATAAGACTAGCTACAGGTAATGAATCATAAACAATTATGCCATCATTTCTTTACGATTCATATCAATTGAAAAGTTAAATTTGCAGTAGACAACAAAGCATAATATGAAAGCTAAAATATGACTTAAAAATGTAACAATTCTTATTATTCTAAATTGCAAATGAGATGTTGCTATGCAGAAATTACCGAGAGCTATAATTTTTTACACATATTATAGAACAGTGGATGTACATTGTCAGCCCGTATCTACTGCTGGAATTAATCTTTT